>JAXIVJ010000049.1:0-119616 GCA_036785665.1 Chirona hameri
GCATCTTGTGACCCCGTAACCTGACGACAGTACAAATTCAAAAATCGAGATCAGCGCCCATAATAACCTCATACACCATTTTACAGCGAAATCTGAGAGGGTGTGGTTACACTGGCGGATCCAGCCGTCGTTTTTTTTTTTTTGGGGGGGGGGGGGTACTTTTTGTGGCAAAAGGTACCCCCATTTTTTCTCCGCGGATTTGGGTCGTTCACCTTATTTTGGTATTCGAGCTTAATAAATTCACTTCAAATTCACACAAAAAAACTCAAATTTTGTAGGTTCATAAACCCCAAAAATTTTGGAAATCCGAGATTACCATTATAAAGAAAAGGTAATTTCCTTTCTTTTGACGTTTTGTATTTGCAATTTGCTTCAAAACTCTATTTTCTACGATTTTCCAAACATTTGTCGTTTTTCCACCAAGAATGGCATGACATGACGTCATTACAACGTCATTATCTCCCACAATACTCCATCAATTGCATTGAGAGTTGGTGAGAAGACTTAAACTTGATGCAGCATAAGGTACTGAAAGTTTAACGTTGATATCTATCATAGTTTTCAGGTTATTGAGAAAATCCGAGAGGGGGCAGATACTTCTGATAAGGTTTGAGCTAGAAGTTAGCTAGAGCTAGATTTTCCTCAATATCTCAACCTAGGTATACCTACCTATAGTTTATTTAATTTTGATTGCACAATTACCATTCAGTTGCTGACACTAGGTAAACAAAAATCACTTTATTGACGCGTCAATTTTTTATGCAAAGCGGGCAGAGCTTGTCATAGGCACTGTACTTAAGGATAACAAAAATGGACACAATTATTGACAACATTTCACTACAAGCACCTAGTACCCATGGAAAATGGCCAGTCTCCAAAAATAATCACACCATATGATGCACAACTGTTTACTCCATCCACCTCGGTCACAACTCAAACTGTTTACGTAAGTTGTTTGGGTTTGGTTCGGGAAAGATTGAGGACGCCATCCTGTGGCGACAAATTACATCAAATGTGTTTCTGTCATTTTCTTAAGATAACCTTTTAAAATTTACAAGTTTATATTTTGTGAGTAAATAAAACTAATTTTATAATGTAATTACATACAATTATTATGAAAGAGTTTTTTTGTTTAACAAAATTGTTCACCCATGCTGTTTCTGCATCAATATTTTGATAGTTATTTTAATGAGTCAAAAAATTGATTCAGGTGAGCCAATGGATCAAAAAATTGATGCACTTACAAAGCAATATTGCATCAATTTCCAAGAGAATTATTGAGCATCTAGGTGGCTTAAACTGTATTGCCGCAATGCACAATGCACATATTCATGTGCCATTCATCCCATTACTGTTATCCAGTGCTTCGTAATTGCTGTTTGTAAATCGGTCATTTTCCCCAATACCATTTCTATTGGGCTCGATCAAAATATTGACGCGTCAAAAAATATTATTTCGGCCTAGTGCCAGCAACTGCATTGGGACCGTCGTGAGAATCACACGTGAATTTTGTACACTCCGCTTTCACGCGTCCCGAAAAGTTATTTCCACAAAAGCAACGCGTCATTTTTGATAACCATTTGCGCCAAAATAGAGTGTAGATTGGATTCCAAATCGATACCATATGAAGTGTTCTTCCTACATGTAGAAAAACGCTCGAGCTTCAGTTCCGACTGGCAGCTTGCTGGCAGCTATTTTCCCGTCCAGTTGAGTTTTTTTAAGCCCAGATTTGATGGTAAGAGCAGTGTTTTCAAAAAAAAAAATCCAGCTTTCACTATGGATAGCTGGATTTTGATTGCTGCAAAGTCAATAAAAATAAAAATAAAACATTGGGGGGGGGGGGGGGGCAAATAACATGTTGCCCCCCCCACTCTTCGAGGCTGTTGGGGGGGGGGGGGCATGGCCTGGTTGGACCCCTCCCCTGGATCCGCTAGTGGGTTACCATGCCTTGGTGATCTGTCCTGGAATTACCCATAAGCAGGAGAGCTCGCGCCCCGGAGCTTCCAGTACCGTGCCCCGCACGGGCCTGCCCACGCTACAGGATGCTCCAGGGTCCCGGCACCCCGGGCTGTGATATCGTGCATGCTCTCCGGATTTTGCAGGGAGCCGACACGCCACATCTGCCGGTCAGTCTCTCGTATCTCACGCCGTGTCGGGGGATTACTGCTTCTGCAGAGGCCAAGGCCGTACACATCGCGTACCCTCTCACTAATCCCAACGGAGGGTTTCCCCAGAGGTCTTACCTAAATTCCCACAGACCTCTCGGACGTAACGATGTGATTTTTATCAAAATTTCCAACATAGGAAGACGTGGCGTTTCCTTGTCAAAACTGTCCAATTTGCAACATTTCTTTTCTTCTATCATATCCAGTCTTTTTCTTCTATCCTATCCCGAGAAGTTCACATCAACACTCGAGTTGTGAGCATGGTTTATGGTCAGTGTATTAGACGTATCACTGTGTTTTTTCCTCACCAAAATAGCCCCTCACGTATTGATAGAAACCCCATACCAACATCAGGACATCAGAACACCAGAGCAAATGACTATAGAAAACCGGCGAATGGACTATCCTCTCGCTGCAAATAAATAACAGAACAATCTCCGAAAGGTCCCAACACTGAGCTGTAAAACACCGTCGTGCAGTGAAGGCTGAAAGATGAAATTTTGGTCCTAGACGACATTTCGGCGGCTCTTATTGTTCTGTCTTGTCTTTCTTCATGCCTTCCTTCTGCTTTTTCGACTTCTTGGACTCCACCTGGTCGATGGGTGCGGCCTTCACGAACGGAATCTCCTGCGCGTACTCTGCAGCGAACACACCACAGGACGGAGGGGTGTCAATTTCACGCCAGCACATATCACACTCAGCGTACTCTGCAGCAAACGCCGATGACCGAATAGTGCTCCTTCCACGTCCACATATCACATACCCAATAGTGCTCCTTCCACGTCCACATATCACATACTCAATAGTGCTCCTTCCACGTCCACATATCACATACTCAATAGTGCTCCTTCCACGTCCACATATCACACATCCAATAGTGCTCCTTCCACGTCCACATATCACATACTCAATAGTGCTCCTTCCACGTCCACATACCCAATAGTGCTCCTTCCACGTCCACATATCACATACCCAATAGTGCTCCTTCCACGTCCACATATCACATACCCAATAGTGCTCCTTCCACGTCCACATATCACACATCCAATAGTGCTCCTTCCACGTCCACATATCACATACCGAATAGTGCTCCTTCCACGTCCACATATCACATACTGAATAGTGCTCCTTCCACGTCCACATATCACATAGTGCTCCTTCCACGTCCACACATCCAATAGTGCTCCTTCCACGTCCACATATCACATAGTGCTCCTTCCACGTCCACACATCCAATAGTGCTCCTTCCACGTCCACATATCACATACCCAATAGTGCTCCTTCCACGTCCACATATCACATACCGAATAGTGCTCCTTCCACGTCCACATATCACATACCGAATAGTGCTCCTTCCACGTCCACATATCACATACCGAATAGTGCTCCTTCCACGTCCACATATCACATACCCAATAGTGCTCCTTCCACGTCCACATATCACATACCCAATAGTGCTCCTTCCACGTCCACATATCACATACCCAATAGTGCTCCTTCCACGTCCACATATCACATACCCAATAGTGCTCCTTCCACGTCCACATATCACATACCCAATAGTGCTCCTTCCACGTCCACATATCACATACCCAATAGTGCTCCTTCCACGTCCACATATCACATACCCAATAGTGCTCCTTCCACGTCCACATATCACATACCCAATAGTGCTCCTTCCACGTCCACATATCACATACCCAATAGTGCTCCTTCCACGTCCACATATCACATACCCAATAGTGCTCCTTCCACGTCCACATATCACATACCCAATAGTGCTCCTTCCACGTCCACATATCACATACCCAATAGTGCTCCTTCCACGTCCACATATCACATACCCAATAGTGCTCCTTCCACGTCCACATATCACATACTGAATAGTGCTCCTTCCACGTCCACATATCACATACCCAATAGTGCTCCTTCCACGTCCACATATCACATACCGAATAGTGCTCCTTCCACGTCCACATATCACATACCGAATAGTGCTCCTTCCACGTCCACATATCACATACCCAATAGTGCTCCTTCCACGTCCACATATCACATACCCAATAGTGCTCCTTCCACGTCCACACATCACATACCCAATAGTGCTCCTTCCACGTCCACATATCACATACCCAATAGTGCTCCTTCCACGTCCACATATCACATACCGAATAGTGCTCCTTCCACGTCCACATATCACATACCGAATAGTGCTCCTTCCACGTCCACATATCACATACCCAATAGTGCTCCTTCCACGTCCACATATCACATACCCAATAGTGCTCCTTCCACGTCCACATATCACATACCCAATAGTGCTCCTTCCACGTCCACATATCACATACCCAATAGTGCTCCTTCCACGTCCACACATCCAATAGTGCTCCTTCCACGTCCACATATCACATACCCAATAGTGCTCCTTCCACGTCCACATATCACATACCCAATAGTGCTCCTTCCACGTCCACATATCACATACCCAATAGTGCTCCTTCCACGTCCACATATCACATACCCAATAGTGCTCCTTCCACGTCCACATATCACATACCCAATAGTGCTCCTTCCACGTCCACACATCCAATAGTGCTCCTTCCACGTCCACATATCACATACCCAATAGTGCTCCTTCCACGTTCACATATCACATACCCAATAGTGCTCCTTCCACGTCCACATATCACATACCCAATAGTGCTCCTTCCACGTCCACATATCACATACCCAATAGTGCTCCTTCCACGTCCACATATCACATACCCAATAGTGCTCCTTCCACGTCCACATCACATACCCAATAGTGCTCCTTCCACGTCCACAAATCCAATAGTGCTCCTTCCACGTCCACATATCACATACCCAATAGTGTTCCTTCCACGTCCACATATCACATACCCAATAGTGCTCCTTCCACGTCCACATATCACATACCCAATAGTGCTCCTTCCACGTCCACATATCACATACCCAATAGTGCTCCTTCCACGTCCACATATCACATACCCAATAGTGCTCCTTCCACGTCCACATATCACATACCCAATAGTGCTCCTTCCACGTCCACACATCCAATAGTGCTCCTTCCACGTCCACATATCACATACCCAATAGTGCTCCTTCCACGTCCACACATCCAATAGTGCTCCTTCCACGTCCACATATCACATACCCAATAGTGCTCCTTCCACGTCCACACATCCAATAGTGCTCCTTCCACGTTCACATATCACATACCCAATAGTGCTCCTTCCACGTCCACATATCACATACCCAATAGTGCTCCTTCCACGTCCACATATCACATACCCAATAGTGCTCCTTCCACGTCCACATATCACATACCCAATAGTGCTCCTTCCACGTCCACATATCACATACTCAATAGTGCTCCTTCCACGTCCACATATCACATACCCAATAGTGCTCCTTCCACGTCCACATATCACATACCCAATAGTGCTCCTTCCACGTCCACATATCACATACCCAATAGTGCTCCTTCCACGTCCACATATCACATACTCAATAGTGCTCCTTCCACGTCCACATATCACATACCCAATAGTGCTCCTTCCACGTCCACATATCACATACCCAATAGTGCTCCTTCCACGTCCACATATCACATACCCAATAGTGCTCCTTCCACGTTCACATATCACATACCCAATAGTGCTCCTTCCACGTCCACATATCACATAACCAATAGTGCTCCTTCCACGTCCACACATCCAATAGTGCTCCTTCCACGTTCACATATCACATACCCAATAGTGCTCCTTCCACGTCCACATATCACATACCCAATAGTGCTCCTTCCACGTCCACATATCACATACCCAATAGTGCTCCTTCCACGTCCACATATCACATACCCAATAGTGCTCCTTCCACGTCCACATATCACATACTCAATAGTGCTCCTTCTACGTCCACATATCACATACCCAATAGTGCTCCTTCCACGTCCACATATCACATACCCAATAGTGCTCCTTCCACGTCCACACATCCAATAGTGCTCCTTCCACGTTCACATATCACATACCCAATAGTGCTCCTTCCACGTCCACATATCACATACCCAATAGTGCTCCTTCCACGTCCACATATCACATACCCAATAGTGCTCCTTCCACGTCCACATATCACATACCCAATAGTGCTCCTTCCACGTCCACACATCCAATAGTGCTCCTTCCACGTCGACATATCACATACCCAATAGTGCTCCTTCCACGTCCACACATCCAATAGTGCTCCTTCCACGTCCACATATCACATAGCGAATAGCGATCCTTCCACGTCGACATATCACATACCCAATAGTGCTCCTTCCACGTCCACATATCACATACTCAATAGTGCTCCTTCCACGTCCACATATCACATAGCGAATAGCGATCCTTCCACGTCCACATATCACATACCCAATAGTGCTCCTTCCACGTCGACATATCACATACCGAATAGTGTTCCTTCCACGTCCACATATCACATACCGAATAGTGCTCCTTCCACGTCCACATATCACATACCGAATAGTGCTCCTTCCACGTCCACATATCACATGCCGAATAGTGCTCCTTCCACGTCCACATATCACATACTGAATAGTGCTCCTTCCACGTCCACATATCACATGCCGAATAGCGCTCCTTCCACGTCCACATATCACATAGAGAGTAGTCTGGGGCGCACGCGCACGCAGACTCTCATCCATACCGATCTGTCGTGGTCACATGACATGCTTTGCAAGTAATGATGCTATTGTCTGGACAGGAGCATTGGCAGTCAGCCGTAGCCAAAAGGAGTGTTGATCGACTCACACAATATTAAAGGGACACTCCCACCTGAACATTAGTTTTGAGTTGAGATAGCCATGTTGTTGGATTTGCATTGCAATTAAGTAGGGTAGCAGTTAACACAACCGCATGGGTCTAATCAAACAGAAATTTGAGCTTGGTCTTGACAATTGTAACGAATAAACCCCACGTGTTTTTTAATAGGGGTCTAAAGCCGATGACGTCACCTCTCTTTACCAAACTTGGAGATATTTGCGTGTTTTAAATGGTTTGGTAATTGGTTTGTTTTGTATTCAAAGCGCCAGAATTGCCTCGAAATAATTATGCCATACTTTGGCAGCATAAAGGATTTCTGTATAGCTCTCTAGAGCTCAATATGACGTCATCAACCCAAATATTAAAACTTAACTTTTTCTTTAATTGAGCACTGTTTGCGAGAAACAAATGTCATAATCGTGTTCGGCAGCAATTACTTCATATTTTGCACCACAAGCGGCGTACATTTGACAACTTTTGGGAAGGTGGGAGTGTCCCTTTACCATATGCCGAACAATGTATTGTATTGTATTGTATTAACCGGTCCATCCATGCGAACATAGTTTTTCGGGACATCGGTATGACAGCTTCTACATAGGTTAGGCAGCATATACATAGGTTCACACATAGCACAATACCCTATAATATACAGGAAGATACATCCATTTCATAGTGCTATACAGATGACAGTTTACTGATGAGGCTTTCGTTTTCGTAGTGCCACTTTGAAGCTCCCCAGAGTTTGGGCATTCATGGTCTCTGTTGGAAGTGTTCCATGCGGCCGCTGCTCTGTACACAAATGAACGCTGAGTGCCGGGCAGCCGTACCCTCGGCAGGTGGAGTTGCGCCGTGTCCGTCAGCCTGGTGTCCCGCATGGCAACATCTGATCGGGGGTGAACATTGCTCTTACTGCGGATGGGGTATTTTGGTCTGTGAGGGCTCGATACACCTTGATACAGTCACGGTGCTCGATTAGTTCGCCGATCCGGTTCCAGTGCAGTGCGTTCAGCGTTGGAGTAATGTGATCCCGGCGCCTTGCACCGGTGACCACTCGAGCTGCGAAGTTAATCACCTTAATTTGAATCCGATTCAATTGATAGTCAGCTGCTCCACCCCAAACGGGAAGGCAATAAATTATTTGAGAGAATACATGGGCTTGAATGATTGTGATGAGAGCTCTTGGTGTGAAGTGACGCCGAAATTTGTTCAGGGAGATGAGGATGCTATAGCATCGACGCACCACGGTAGAGATTTGCTGGTCCCAGGACAGGGTCTGGTCAATGGTGACTCCTAATATTTGTATGGCATGTGATGACTGAAGTGTGGTGCCAGACAGATCAAACTGGAAGTTCGACGCTTTTTCCGCCCTTTGTTTGGTTCCAAGAATGATGAAATCGGTTTTTGTTGCGTTCATTTTCAGAGAGTTATTTTTGAACCATTGTTGCACTGATGTTGCTGATTCTTCCAGGCGGATTTTTAGCTGTGACAGACTGTCACTGTCAGATGGCGAGCAATCGAGCAGCTGCGTATCGTCAGCATAACATAGTAGTCGACCATGAGCGAGAAAACCCGCAATATCATTTACAAATAGACTGAAGAGAATAGGGCCGATGATAGACCCCTGCGGGACACCATGATTCACTGGACGGACCACTGAGCCGCCACGAACCATCTGCTCGCGTCCTCTAAGGTAGCTGGCGAACCAGTGAAATGATATACCATACCATTCTAATTTTTGCAGGAGGAGGCTATGGTCTACGCTGTCGAAGGCCTTGCTCAGGTCAATTGCCATAATTGAAGCTAGCATTCCGTTGTCGATCTTAGAATTGACCCATGAGACAGCGTCGAGGATAGCGTCCTCCGTGGAGTGGCCACGTCGATAAGCGTACTGGCTGTCGCTAAGAATGTGGTTGACTCGCAGATAATGGCTAAGTTGCGTACAGACAATGCGTTCGGCTATTTTTGACAGGATCGACAGAAGAGAGATTGGCCGGTAATTACTAGCTACACTGCGATCTCCTGCCTTGTGCAATGGGACCACGCAAGCCGTTTTCCACTTCGAAGGGAAAACTCCACTAATGAGGGAGATATTTATCACATGTAGCAAGGGGGGACCAATAACATCGAAACAGCGCCGCACCGCCAGTATTGGAACCTCATCAAGACCAACAGATCTGGTATCACTCATTTGACTCACTGCTTTTGAAAGTTCGGGAAGAGTGGCAGGCTGAAGTTGAAAACGAGACGTGCAAACAGTCGGAGGACGCGGCTCAGACTGGTCAGAATGAACACTTGATTGCAGGTCATTTGCGATGTTGGAACCGACACTTGCAAAATACTCATTAAACTGGTCGGCTAGCTCACCCCTGATTTTAATATCCGCGTTCGCGCTCCCCGCATCAGCACATTTTGCAAATTGATTGAACCTAGACCAAAAGCTACGATAGTCATTGTTGGTAAGTTGGTTGCACAGAAAGTCCCTGCGGGCACGTACTAGCCGACTGCGGACCTTGTTGTGCAGCCTCCCGTAGATTGCGTGATTTTCATCCGTGAGGTGTTTTCTCCATTTTTGTCTCGCCACGTCCCGCTGTGCCATGAGGTCGCGGAATGTAAACAGCATTAGCGCGTGGAGTGTGGTATTTTCCGCATTATGCACTGGCATACCGCACTGCCGTAGATCATACTGACGCTATTGTTTGCTAACATGTTGACATTACATTAGGTTTTGGTATGTACGTTAAAACAGCTCCTGCTTTCATGTCTTCCTCTATGACCAAATAACATCGTGGTTAGCATCCAAACTGTCGTCAGCAGAGACATTGGTGTTGAAAAACCGAGTTGTCCTGTTTCGTATAACTTCTCCTCTTCTTGCCTGCTGATTGCTGTTGCACGATTTGGTCTGTTCCCTTTGCCTTGCGCCTTAAGAACCTTGAGTTTTGCACGCTTAACATCTCTTGTTGTCTGGAATTCTGGGTCGGCTTCCAGGTTCCCCATGTTCTTGTCCTTCATGTATCTGTTGATAGTGCCAAAGAAACTATGTATGGTTGTAGTTTCATAGCATGCCCCGTCTCTCTTCTTGGCGTCAATTGCGAAAGAACAGATGGCATCATTTAGTTCTTTTTTGTTCATCTCCAACATGTCCTTTTGTTGTCCGGTGGAGTGAATATGGTCCTGCAGCTGACGCACCCAGAACTCGATTTTTCGTTTTGTTTCTGTCGGTCTGGCTCCTTCAACGAAGTTTTTGATTTTGTCCTTTGTTTCTTCATCTGAGCTACTATCAAAAAATCCATGGCATAAATCAAAGAATGGTTTTTCTTGATTATACATATGAAAGGCTCAGCAGATGGCGGCATACGGTAAAAGACTTACCAAACTCTGCTGTGTATGTAGATATTTGTGATCTCGGCGTTTTTCAAAACTACTGCACTCGCTGCGCTCGTGCAGTAGTTTCAAAAAACGCCTCGATCACAAATATCTACATACCAGCATCGTTCGGTAATGCTTATTAGCATTATCAAGTTCTCTACCGAACCCGGATTCGACCTATATAACTTAGTGCTAGTAGTAAACGCTTCGCTCACCATCCATCGTCAACAGAATACGGAGGGTTTTGCTCCGGAACATTTCCCCGGACACTCGCTCCAATGTCCAGGCCCCGGAAGCCGGAACCCACCCTGCCCCCGACACCGTAGTAGTGGCCATCTGGCCTGACCGCCCTGAGCTCCAATGTCCAGGCCCCGGAACCCACCCTGCCCCCGACACCGTAGTAGTGGCCATCTGGCCTGACCGCCCTGAGCTCCAATGTCCAGGCCCCGGAACCCACCCTGCCCCCGACACCGTAGTAGTGGCCATCTGGCCTGACCGCCCTGAGCTCCAATGTCCAGGCCCCGGAACCCACCCTGCCCCCGACACGTAGTGGTGCCCATCTGGCCTGACCGCCCTGAGCTCCAATGTCCAGGCCCCGGAACCCACCCTGCCCCCGACACCGTGGTAGTGCCCATCTGGCCTGACCGCCCTGATGGCGGTGCGCGGTACTCACTGGGCGGCATGAAGGCTCTCAGCGCCTCCGGCACGGTGACGCCCGTCTCCGTCTGGTTCACCTCCAGCAGGGCGCAGATGACGCGCGTCGTGGCGCACATGGTGGCGTTCAGCATGTGCACATAATCCACCTGGAGACCGGCAGAGAGGGACAAGTTTAGCAGAACTGGCTGCTCAGCAGCACTGTGCGCTGTTTCTCAGCCCAACACTGGCGGCATTACAGCGCTATGTGACACTGAGTCACCACCTGCAGCACAGTTGCACAGCAGATTTGACATACGGACGTTAGCCCACATGGCAGGGATTACATATCTGCCGACAACGTAAGTACCGGCTGAACAACACACCAGCCGACTCTCCGTTTCTTGCGTCGTCAGCTTTGTACGATTCACCGCAGCCCTGCCTGGTGGTGGCTGGGCCGCCAGCCTTCCTCTATTCCTACCGGCCGAGCCCCGACTGCGTACCTTATCTCCCATTTTCTTGGTCTGTCCGTATCGGACGCGCAGCCGGCGTGACTGGTAGTCGGTGCAGTTGCTGCAGCTGACCAGCTCGCGGAAGGCGCCGCCGCCCGGGAACCAGGCCTCCAGGTCGAGCTTCTTGGCCGCCGCGTTGTTCAGCTCCCCGCTGACGATGTTCACCACGCGGTACGGGATGCCGAGCGTCTGACAGAACCGCTCGGCGTTGTCGATCATCTCAGTCATCATCTCCCAGCTGGTGTTGTCGTGAGGCGAGGTGAGAGCGAACTGCTCCACCTGCAGGGACAGGGCGGGGCGGGTCAGGTCAGTACAAACTGCTCAACCTGGTGACGGGAGGAGTGGGTCAGCTCGGTACTGAGTCTCGCTGTCTGAATCATGTTGTATGCGATGCATCATATGTTTTGTTTTTACAGCGACCGAAGCGGTGTTCCGCCAACACCTCACTATCGGCCAGCTACCATGAATTCATCACCACAGCGTCCGGCCTCCTCGACGCCTGCCACCCCAGAGTCCCGGTCCCCTGGCGGGCCGTCCGGCCTCCACGACTGCCACCCCAGGGTCCCGGTCCCCTGGCGGGCCGTCCGGCCTCCACGACGCCTGCCACCCCAGGGTCCCGTCCCCTGGCGGGCCGTGCCTCCATGCCTGCCACCCCAGGGTCCCGTCCCCTGGCGGGCCGGCGAGCACCACCTACCTTTTCGAACTGGTGGACGCGAAAGATGCCGCGCGTGTCTCGGCCGTGGGAGCCGACCTCCTGCCGGAAGCAGGTGCTGAGGCCGGCGTACTTGATGGGCAGCGACGCCTCGGGAATCCACTCGTCGCGGTGGTAGGCGGCGATCGGCTGCTCGGACGTGGCGATCAGGTACTTCTCGTCCAGGCTGGTGTCGTCACCGCGCTCCGAGCCCTTGCCCATCACCTGGCGGAAGCATAGAAACACGGTCAGACGGCACAATTTAATTACTCAGTACTTGGTGGCGACATATCAGCACGGCCAGAAAACTCACTTCCGACACGTGCTAGACGTACCGATAGATAATCGTTACTCAACAACAGTCTCACGGAGATTGCTCAGAATTCGGTGCATCTTTCGCAAGAGTATCCCCTAGCCGCAATAACAGCACAGCGTTCACAGACCTGTCTCATATGCCTGACCTTTCTAGTCCCAATACCGCTCACACGGCAGCGCCATTCTCACCTTGTAGAGCTCATCATCAAACTGGTTGAGCTGCGCCACCTCCTGCATGATCTCCTTCCGCATGAAGAAGGGGGTGTAGAGCGGCTTATAGTCCTTTTCGAGCAGCATCCTCAGGGCCAGCTGAACGATGGCCTGCTCGAGGAAGACGGCCGCCCCAGTCAGGTAGTAGCCGCGCGCGCCCGCCACCACGGCGCCCCGCTCGCCGTCCATGCCGTCGATCATGTGGATCAGGTCCACGTGGGAGTAGCGCCGGCGCGTCTCGCAGTCGCCGAACGTGCGCTCCACGCCGTTATTCTCCTGTCGGGCAGAGGGGGGGGGGGGGGGGGGGGGGGGGGAGGCGGATGGGGTGTTAGTAGAGGTACAGCGCAATACGGATACACAGCTGACAAGAAACAGCACACATGACTGGCAAACGCAAGCCGATTACCTGGGAAAACTTGGGAAAACTTGGGAAAACTTGGGGAAAACTTGGGGAAAACTTGGGGAAAACTTGGGGAAAACTTGGGGAAAACTTGGGGAAAACTTGGGCAACCTAGGGGAAACTTGAAAATTAAACAGCTTAGAATGCTGTTGGATGCGATGTCACAGCCCAGACACAGCGAGCAACCGAACGAATAATAAATAAAAAACCGTAACGAGTAATAAGAAGTGTAGCACTTCTCCCGTCAACCAAAGTGAATGCGCATACATTGACGTACCGCCCCCCCCCCCCCCCCATAGTTCCCAGAAATCCCTCTTCGGGCCGTGTAAAAGAGCAGACACACAGAGCAGCTGCAGTCAGCTACACATTTCCACCAGTCAACCACGACATCGGTAAACAATAGCGTCTAGACGTGCGACTCCGCTCCGGCCCCCACCCCACCCCCACCCGACGCAGCGCTGTTGACTGAAACACAGCTGACGCAGCCCCCACCCAACCCCCACCCGACGCAGCGCTGCTGACTTGACTCACAGCTGACGCAGCCCCCATCCCACCCCCACCTGACGCAGCGCTGCTGACGACTCACAGCTGGCGCAGCCCCCACCCCACCCCACCTCACCCCCACCCCCACCCCCACCCCCACCCCCACCCCCACCCCCACCCCCACCCCACCCGACGCAGCGCTGCTGACTGGCACACAGCTGGCGTGTCTCGGGCGGTTCGTACCTCGTTGTTGCTGACGATGCACGAGTCGTGCAGCAGGTTTCCGATCAGGCCGAGCGCGGCGTCCCGCTGTCGCATGCTCTCCTCCACGGCGGCGGCCGTGCGCGCCTGGCCCTCGTCCACCAGCGCGCGCACTTTCTGCGGACACCGCGGACACGAGTTCGGTTACATCGGAGACGGATTACGGTACGGCCACAGACAGCCTTGGAATTTGGGCAATTTTTTTCGACTTTTTGGGTCCAAAGAATTTTGTTCTCTTCATATTTGTTCAGGAAATTCGCTCTCTTTTCGCCTGATCTTACCGACATTGTAGTTAAAATATAATTAAATTTTTCTCACAAGGATTTAATGACTATTACAGATCAGGATTTGTTACTTTCCAAGTAAAATAATTAAAACAAAAATGAAAATTTGAACTTGCCTGACAATACAATTTTACTCTCCACCTATGGATTTTTACTCTCCGGGACCAGGTCATGAAACGAACAATCCAACAATGGCCACAGACCAGGCAGGATCGGTCAACACCCGCACAAGGTGTTGGTGTCTTATGGAGTCGGCGACAGCGGCGTTGTGTCGTGGACAACATGAAGTGTCCGATGCGAACACACATTGTTGTTTCAAGACGCGGTGTTTCGTGAGAGCAGAAAGCCACAACATACACAGTTCTGCGGAGAGTGGAGTCAACATGACGAAAACACCGCAAAACAAGGAGTGTCGCTGCAGGTTTGTTGTCAGACACGGACAGTTTTTGTTGTTGAGGGACTCGTCTCTGCTATAAATACTATGCTATAAATACCACGTCAGAGCCCATCCTTGGGCGGTAACGCGAGTGGCACGATAAGCCAGTCGGTGGTGACGGACACAGGCTAGGCAGTCGGCCGGCCGGGCGGGGCCTGCAGCTAGGGTTGGACCAGATGCCAGCCGGCGGCCGAGCGTAGATATAAACAATGTATGCCAGTCATCTGGATAACTTTGAATGGACCGCAGTCGGGCAGAACGGCGGGATCCACCCTGTTCTCTGGTGGAGTTAAAGGTCAGGTCAGGTCAGCGGTACTGACCTTGAGCTGGGTCACGGTCAGCGGCCGCAGCTGGTCGGGCGTCAGCTGAGCCAGCTGTGACGACACAGACTCGGGCAGAGAGTCGTCATCACCGACCGGCTCCTTTTTCTGCGGACACAGACAGTGTCACGTGATATACTGATCAAGGCAACAGGGGCGGTCACAGACGGTCACGTGACACACCGATACAGACACCAGCGGCGGTCACGTGACACACCGATACAGACACCAGCGGCCGTCACGTGACACACCGATACAGACACCAGCGGCGGTCACGTGACACACCGATACAGACACCAGCGGCGGTCACGTGACACACCGAAACAGACACCAGCGGCGGTCACGTGACACACCGAAACAGACACCAGCGGCGGTCACGTGACACACCGATACAGACACCAGCGGCGGTCACGTGACACACCGATACAGACACCAGCGGCGGTCACGTGACACACCGATACAGACACCAGCGGCGGTCACGTGACACACCGATACAGACACCAGCGGTGGTCACGTGACACACCGAAACAGACACCAGCGGCGGTCACGTGACACACCGAAACAGACACCAGCGGCGGTCGCAGACGGTCAAGTATTGTAATGCTTGTAATACAACATTGCATCATGCATAATGTGAATAGAATCATTTTAACAACACACCAACCACAGTGTCACACGGAGTACAGTAACAACGCAGCCACATTACTCCAGGCCGTCATCTACGTGTCTTCACATTCAGCAAGCCGTGGGGTTTGCGCGCGACAGCATTAATTAACGACACACTACATGCAAGGGCACGCTGACGCCTTTCCAACGGAGCACCCCGTCCGCTGGAGATAACTACCGTACAGAGCAGTGAACCCGGTGGCATAATCCACCCGGCAGAACCCCGTCCGCTGGAGATAACTACTGTACAGAGCAGTGAACCCGGTGGCATAATCCACCCGGCAGAACCCCGTCCGCTGGAGATAACTACTGTACAGAGCAGTGCACCCGGTGGCATAATCCACCCGGCAGAACCCCGTCCGCTGGAGATAACTACTGTACAGAGCAGTGAACCCGGTGGCATAATCCACCCGGCAGAACCCCGTCCGCTGGAGATAACTACCGTACAGAGCAGTGAACACGGTGGCATAATCCAACGGAGCACCCCGTCCGCTGGAGATAACTACCGTACAGAGCAGTGAACCCGGTGGCATAATCCAACGGAGCACCCCGTCCGCTGGAGATAACTACCGTACAGAGCAGTGAACTCGGTGGCATAATCCACCCGGCAGAACCCCGTCCGCTGGAGATAACTACCGTACAGAGCAGTGAACCCGGTGGCATAATCCACCCGGCAGAACCCCGTCCGCTGGAGATAACTACCGTACAGAGCAGTGAACCCGGTGGCATAATCCAACGGAGCACCCCGTCCGCTGGAGATAACTACCGTACAGAGCAGTGAACCCGGTGGCATAATCCAACGGAGCACCCCGTCCGATGGAGATAACTACTGCACAGAGCAGTGAACCCGGTGGCATAATCCACCCGGCAGAACCCCGTCCGCTGGAGATAACTACCGTACAGAGCAGTGAACCCGGTGGCATAATCCAACGGAGCACCCCGTCCGATGGAGATAACTTCTGTACAGAGCAGTGAACTCGGTGGCATAATCCAACGGAGCACCCCGTCCGCTGGAGATAACTACCGTACAGAGCAGTGAACCCGGTGGCATAATCCAACGGAGCACCCCGTCCGCTGGAGATAACTACCGTACAGAGCAGTGAACCCGGTGGCATAATCCACCCGGCAGAACCCCGTCCGCTGGAGATAACTACCGTACAGAGCAGTGAACTCGGTGGCATAATCCACCCGGCAGAACCCCGTCCGCTGGAGATAACTACCGTACAGAGCAGTGAACCCGGTGGCATAATCCACCCGGCAGAACCCCGTCCGCTGGAGATAACTACTGTACAGAGCAGTGAACCCGGTGGCATAATCCACCCGGCAGAACCCCGTCCGCTGGAGATAACTTCTGTACAGAGCAGTGAACCCGGTGGCATAATCCACCCGGCAGAACCCCGTCCGCTGGAGATAACTACCGTACAGAGCAGTGAACCCGGTGGCATAATCCACCCGGCAGAACCCCGTCCGCTGGAGATAACTTCTGTACAGAGCAGTGAACTCGGTGGCATAATCCACCCGGCAGAACCCCGTCCGCTGGAGATAACTACCGTACAGAGCAGTGAACTCGGTGGCATAATCCACCCGGCAGAACCCCGTCCGCTGGAGATAACTACCGTACAGAGCAGTGAACCCGGTGGCATAATCCACCCGGCAGAACCCCGTCCGCTGGAGATAACTACTGTACAGAGCAGTGAACCCGGTGGCATAATCCACCCGGCAGAACCCCGTCCGCTGGAGATAACTTCTGTACAGAGCAGTGAACCCGGTGGCATAATCCACCCGGCAGAACCCCGTCCGCTGGAGATAACTACCGTACAGAGCAGTGAACCCGGTGGCATAATCCACCCGGCAGAACCCCGTCCGCTGGAGATAACTTCTGTACAGAGCAGTGAACCCGGTGGCATAATCCACCCGGCAGAACCCCGTCCGCTGGAGATAACTACCGTACAGAGCAGTGAACCCGGTGGCATAATCCACCCGGCAGAACCCCGTCCGCTGGAGATAACTACCGTACAGAGCAGTGAACCCGGTGGCATAATCCACCCGGCAGAACCCCGTCCGCTGGAGATAACTACCGTACAGAGCAGTGAACCCGGTGGCATAATCCACCCGGCAGAACCCCGTCCGCTGGAGATAACTACCGTACAGAGCAGTGAACCCGGTGGCATAATCCACCCGGCAGAACCCCGTCCGCTGGAGATAACTACCGTACAGAGCAGTGAACCCGGTGGCATAATCCACCCGGCAGAACCCCGTCCGCTGGAGATAACTACCGTACAGAGCAGTGAACCCGGTGGCATAATCCACCCGGCAGAACCCCGTCCGCTGGAGATAACTACCGTACAGAGCAGTGAACCCGGTGGCATAATCCACCCGGCAGAACCCCGTCCGCTGGAGATAACTACCGTACAGAGCAGTGAACCCGGTGGCATAATCCACCCGGCAGAACCCCGTCCGCTGGAGATAACTACTGTACAGAGCAGTGAACCCGGTGGCATAATCCACCCGGCAGAACCCCGTCCGCTGGAGATAACTTCTGTACAGAGCAGTGAACTCGGTGGCATAATCCACCCGGCAGAACCCCGTCCGCTGGAGATAACTACCGTACAGAGCAGTGAACCCGGTGGCATAATCCACCCGGCAGAACCCCGTCCGCTGGAGATAACTACCGTACAGAGCAGTGAACCCGGTGGCATAATCCACCCGGCAGAACCCCGTCCGCTGGAGATAACTTCTGTACAGAGCAGTGAACTCGGTGGCATAATCCACCCGACAGAACCCCGTCCGATGGAGATAACTACCGTACAGAGCAGTGAACTCGGTGGCATAATCCACCCGGCAGAACCCCGTCCGCTGGAGATAACTACCGTACAGAGCAGTGAACCCGGTGGCATAATCCACCCGGCAGAACCCCGTCCGCTGGAGATAACTTCTGTACAGAGCAGTGAACTCGGTGGCATAATCCACCCGGCAGAACCCCGTCCGCTGGAGATAACTACTGTACAGAGCAGTGAACCCGGTGGCATAATCCACCCGGCAGAACCCCGTCCGCTGGAGATAACTTCTGTACAGAGCAGTGAACTCGGTGGCATAATCCACCCGGCAGAACCCCGTCCGATGGAGATAACTACCGTACAGAGCAGTGAACTCGGTGGCATAATCCACCCGGCAGAACCCCGTCCGCTGGAGATAACTACTGTACAGAGCAGTGAACCCGGTGGCATAATCCACCCGGCAGAACCCCGTCCGCTGGAGATAACTACTGTACAGAGCAGTGAACCCGGTGGCATAATCCACCCGGCAGAACCCCGTCCGCTGGAGATAACTTCTGTACAGAGCAGTGAACTCGGTGGCATAATCCACCCGGCAGAACCCCGTCCGCTGGAGATAACTACTGTACAGAGCAGTGAACCCGGTGGCATAATCCACCCGGCAGAACCCCGTCCGCTGGAGATAACTTCTGTACAGAGCAGTGAACTCGGTGGCA
Organism: Chirona hameri; assembly: GCA_036785665.1. Taxonomy (NCBI): domain Eukaryota; kingdom Metazoa; phylum Arthropoda; class Thecostraca; order Balanomorpha; family Balanidae; genus Chirona; species Chirona hameri. The sequence continues at coordinate 19,080 of JAXIVJ010000049.1, forward strand.
TAATCCACCCGGCAGAACCCCGTCCGATGGAGATAACTACCGTACAGAGCAGTGAACTCGGTGGCATAATCCACCCGGCAGAACCCCGTCCGCTGGAGATAACTACTGTACAGAGCAGTGAACCCGGTGGCATAATCCACCCGGCAGAACCCCGTCCGCTGGAGATAACTACTGTACAGAGCAGTGAACCCGGTGGCATAATCCACCCGGCAGAACCCCGTCCGCTGGAGATAACTACTGTACAGAGCAGTGAACCCGGTGGCATAATCCACCCGGCAGAACCCCGTCCGCTGGAGATAACTACTGTACAGAGCAGTGAACCCGGTGGCATAATCCACCCGGCAGAACCCCGTCCGCTGGAGATAACTACTGTACAGAGCAGTGAACCCGGTGGCATAATCCACCCGGCAGAACCCCGTCCGCTGGAGATAACTACTGTACAGAGCAGTGAACCCGGTGGCATAATCCACCCGGCAGAACCCCGTCCGCTGGAGATAACTACCGCACAGAGCAGTGAACCCGGTGGCATAATCCACCCGGCAGAACCCCGTCCGCTGGAGATAACTACTGTACAGAGCAGTGAACCCGGTGGCATAATCCACCCGGCAGAACCCCGTCCGCTGGAGATAACTACTGTACAGAGCAGTGAACCCGGTGGCATAATCCACCCGGCAGAACCCCGTCCGCTGGAGATAACTACCGCACAGAGCAGTGAACCCGGTGGCATAATCCACCCGGCAGAACCCCGTCCGCTGGAGATAACTACCGCACAGAGCAGTGAACCCGGTGGCATAATCCACCCGGCAGAACCCCGTCCGCTGGAGATAACTACCGTACAGAGCAGTGAACCCGGTGGCATAATCCACCCGGCAGAACCCCGTCCGCTGGAGATAACTACCGTACAGAGCAGTGAACCCGGTGGCATAATCCACCCGGCAGAACCCCGTCCGCTGGAGATAACTTCTGTACAGAGCAGTGAACCCGGTGGCATAATCCACCCGGCAGAACCCCGTCCGATGGAGATAACTACCGTACAGAGCAGTGAACTCGGTGGCATAATCCACCCGGCAGAACCCCGTCCGATGGAGATAACTACCGTACAGAGCAGTGAACCCGGTGGCATAATCCACCCGGCAGAACCCCGTCCGCTGGAGATAACTACTGTACAGAGCAGTGAACCCGGTGGCATAATCCACCCGGCAGAACCCCGTCCGCTGGAGATAACTACTGTACAGAGCAGTGAACCCGGTGGCATAATCCACCCGGCAGAACCGGGTCACTGAGAATGGTGGCGAAATTTGTGGAATCACGGTGCACCAGGTAACATGCAACAGGCTTCGTGTGATATATTGGAAATGAGCCGTAATTATACTACAATAATCCTCGATCAATCGGCTGCTGGGACGCAATCCGGTCATCAGCCTCTCACCAGTGCCGGCTCTCAGTGACCCTGAGCTGCAGCTGCCTCTCGGTGTGGCCACGACAGCGTGACGGGGAGGCTGGGGACACAGCCGGACGCGGGTCACTGAGTCCCCGTGCCGTCACTACCGCCTCCACGTGCCGTCACCGCCGCCTCCCCGTGCCGTCACGGCCGCCTCCCCGTCCCAGCAGCTACCCCCCGAGTCCCGAGAGTGACTAACTCGTCCCGGTGGTTATCCCGCTGGCCGCAGCGGATGTCCGGCACACGGCCAGGGGGCGGGGACCACATCCCTCCGGCTGGTTTCCGGTACACACCGCCGCAGGTCATCGTGACGAGCCACACAGCACGCTGCCGACACGGTTTGCAGGAAGCAAGTTCCCATGCAGCGGAAATGGGATGGAATTTAGAATTTAACACTCATGCACCTGACGCGTTGAGCAGGAATATTATTTTGCATACAAAATCAGCAGGATCAAGAATTACGATAGTTGACACGAATTTCAACCAAAGTAATCAGCAACACAATCAAAGGATATCCACTTTGATTTCCCTTTGCTCCTCCAGCCATTCCTAACCCAACACAAAGAGCATAAAAAAGAGCCAAGGTAAGGAAAATAAGACCAACACCAGATGTCGGTGAATAGCCGGCGTATTGTCCTGGATACGTGCGACTGTGCGGTGAACCAGTGCCGTCCAATGCCAACTCCGCGGCAGCTAACACCTTCTCGCCGTGTAACAAGCTGAAAACACCAGCATGTCACGCATTCCATGGTTAGTTCGTCCGAGGCAACACTATCTGGTCCAACACCCGAGTGTACGGAAGCGAAGCGTCAGTTGAGGAAGCCATCAGCGTTGTTGGACCAGACTCCATAGACGCCACCTATGAAGGGACGTTATGTCCAGTCCTAAGACTGACCCCTCCTGTTCTGCACCCAGCCAGTGTGTTCGGCAAAGCATCTGAAACTCAGCTTGAATTCACGCGAGCCAGCTCTCTCTACCGTGGTGTAATTATAAGGGCGACATGCGCCATCCCCGACAACAGGGAGGACGGACAACAGCGAAGGACGCCGACTGACTACACAGCTGAGCGGTGTACAGGGCAGTGCCGTGGTCTCAGGCCGGTTTCAGGCAGGCAGTGTTATCTGCAGAGCAGGCACAGGTGGCAGCACCAGTGAGCGGACAGCCGTGCTGAGCCGTGCAGCCGACAGCGAAGTACAGAGAGCGGACGGCACCGGGAGGAAACAACATGCTGTGCGTGTTAGAGCGGCCACAGATGGCGGTGGCCGGCGTTAGAGCGGCCACAGAGGGCGGAGGCCGGCACCTGCGGGTGGTCCAAGCCGAGCCGCTGCAGTAGCGCCGGGTCACCGGGCGGCAGCGTCTCTTCTGACCCGCCCTCGGCCTCCAGCGCGGCCAGGTGGCGCCACCAGCGGCACACGGCCGGGAACTGGGCGGCCGGCGGCGGCTCCAGCCGCGCCCGCAGACGCCGGTCGGACGCCGAGGCCAGGTGGCCGCCCACGTAGGAGAACTCGGCCAGGTGGCGCTCCAGGTCCGGCAGACGGGGCGGCGCCGGCTGCCGGCCCGTCACAAGGCACTGTTACTGGCACCGCCACTGTTGCCGCCACCGTTACCGGCCGGACGGACAGACACATTGGACAGAGCCGTGATAACAACTCAACAACTCAAACAGCAAGCAGAGGCCGGTAGTATACGTTTAGAGCACTGCGCCGATCGTCTAGTATCAATTCATACTACGAAATCCGGAGCCAAACGAGGAGCGAACTATGCCACAATGTAGACGACCGTTTAAACCAATCGGCATGCTTCCCGTTATCACAAAATGGCGCCCAAAGGAGCAAAAAAGGAAATATGACAATTCAAACCCGAGAAACAGATATTCAGAACATTAGGTCTGCAAACGCCTGCAGCAGGGCCGTAGCCAGTAGTCGGTGCCGAGAACGAGAGAGACCGATATGTGACAATGCGTACCTCCTGCGTCACTGCCGGCTGGGCGGGGGCGGGGGCGGGGGCGGCAGGCCGACCGCCCGCCTTCTTGGCTGACTGCGGACACCGGCGGCCACGTCACCAGAGGAACAGAGCGACACCGCATGGGTGAGGAGCGGATGTCGGAACACCATGACCCAGCATAAACTTATGGCGCATATAGTACGACTATCACCAGTTAACACACCAGTTGGAAATACGAGCGCAAAAGTGTTCCTACTCAACTTCACTCAGTCTCGAATGCTGAGATATTGTTGTTCACATGGAGTGTAATGCATTGGGAGCAGACTTATGGCGGAGCATAGGATACAAACAGAGCATAAACGTATAGATAAACGTTACTTGGGGACTCTTTATAGCAAACATCCATCAGCTGAGTAGCTAAAATATCTTGTGAAACAAACCTTCATCTTCTCTCCAACCACTTTGGAGCATGCATTCTTCAACTTATTCCAGTTGTCAGCATCAAAACGGTCTGAAACAATAAATGAACAGGGGTTAAACAGATACATCGAACTGGGAATACCGCGGAGGCTGAAACCATCGTTGCAAATGCCATGGACATAAATAGCAATACAAATAATCATGAAAAAACTGATTACAAACTAGAATGGCAACTATGACAGTAGTTCACACAAACAAAACATCACATACTATGAAATCATTTGAATACTGCCACCCAGCACACCAAGTTTGCATCCAGTGAGCAATGACTTACGTTTGCGCCACGCCTCGTCATGCTCCACAACCTTGTCGACCAGGGTGGGGTCCTTGTAGCGGTCCTTCTGCGACTTCCTGATGAGGTCCGGGTTGCCGCCCTTCTCCGCCCGGAACAGGTCAATGTCCAGCACCATCGCTGCTGCCTGGAAAGCAAGAGGCCCATGAAACATGCTGTCAAGCATCCAAATGGTGCCTTTACATAAGACCTCCAATATTTCTAACTCACAGACACATATGCCAACTAAGTTGATGTCAAGAATAGCCAAGAATAGTGCAGGCAAGTACTATGCATTGAGTGCATTTCCAGACTTTTCACAGCCCAGAAAAGGTCACAGACATAAGGATCTTATTCAGCCTTTAGACAGATGACCAGTGTTTTCACAATTTACTGCACAACTTTCCAAAATTCTCAACCCCAATCTAAAAAAAAATTACAGGAAAGTATTCAAAGCAGAACCTGTTAGACCTTCAAAACATTTATTTATCCCTATTTATCTAGTAAATATTCCACAATGCTTGCAAAATATCATGTACACAACTATCAAATATTTTAAATTTGTCTGGATACCTACTTATCTTTAGTATATGATATTAAGATTCAAGCTTGTGCTAAGTGTGGTGTTCGGTAGGTCTTTTAGGGTTCTCTAAATTACCTCATGAGCTTTGCCTTTATTATCAGTGAAATGAAACCCAACTAGGATTAGGAACCCAAATCAAAATTACAATAGGCAATATTCTTATTTTAGCCAGACATATCAGATGTTTGCAAAATTTGATAAATCAATTTGAGTAGCAGCTGCTGCTAGTGGACAAATAAAGCCTGTCTGTGTAGCTCAGTTGGGAGAGTGCTGGCTTTACAATCTGACCCATCCTGGCCAGCATTGGAAGTTTGGCCATTTTCTGGATTTTTTTGGTCCAAAGAATTTTGCTCTCTTAATTTTGTGTTGTTGAAATTTGCTCTCTTTTTACCTGATCTTACTGACATTGCAGTTAAAATATAATTACATTTTTGATTTTCCTCACAAGTATTTACTATCTATTACAAATCAGATTTTTTTTTTAGTTTCCAAGTAAAATAATATTTCCAAAAATGAAAATATTAATTTTCCTAGCAAAAAAAAACTGTATTCACCACCTATGGATTTTTATCTCTGGGACCAGGTCAATTGTCATGAAACAAAAAATCCAATACTGATCCTGGCAATGTGGGCTCAAGTTGCTTTAATGATGACTATTTGCTCCTGACTGGGATAACCTGCTGCTAGTGGCAGCTGCCACCTTCAAGGCAAGATGAAGCCAGTTGGCCAGGCAGAATGTCCCAAGTCATATGGGATATAAAACTATCAACAGGGTACAGCTGGGGGTGTTAAACTGGTAATATTTGACAAGGAACCTGTCAGTAGGCCGTGTTATACACAGTATGGCAGCACAGTATGTCACAGTTCATATGGTAACATCAGAAAAACAGTGTCATTGTGCACCACAGCAACATTTCCAGATTTTGTTTCTGACAAAGTCGTTATTATTATTAATAGGTTAGGTTAGGTTGCAGAAATACATCGGACAACTTATTTACGCCATAGGCTTAGGTTTTGTCAACAAGATGATCTGGGGGAGGGGGGGTCCGCATTGCAGCAAGGGAAGCGTTCTAAACGTGGGTCTCTGCAACTGTAATTGCTGTAAAGGTTAGGTCAGGTTCAATTATGTTATTACAATTGTTTCCTGCCACACCCTGTTTAGGTTTCACAGCTTTGTCAGAAGAAATATATACATTTTGCAGTGGTGCACAATGCAGCTACTTTTCTGATGTTACCATATGCTACTGCCATACTGTGCATAACATGGTGCACCAAGTGCATAACAAGGCACACTGAGTGCATAACAAGGCGCACTGAGTGCATAACAAGGCGCACTGAGTGCATAACACAGTGCACTGAGTGCATAACATGGTGCACTGAGTGCATAACATGGTGCACTGAGTGCATAACATGGTGCACCAACTGGTACCTTAGTCAAAGATTACTGTTAAACTTTTACTACCAGATTCTGCCACATCCTTGGAATTGACCAATCAGATCAAGATGGTGTGGTCAGGGCAACCTCAACAAGCCCCCTGGCAACCAGTGAGCATTGGTCCTGATCTTGGAAATCTATGCAATCAAAACATTTTGACTAAATTTATTTTAAAAAATGGGTGGAGTGGATGCAAAAGTTTAATCTTCCCAAGTGGGGGAATCAAATGACCTCAACAGTAGCCAGACTTGAACCTGGAACCCATGTATTCTGAGTCTTTGGGTCTGTTCCAGTGGCTCCTCCAAAAAAAAATGAGAATAGTTTAAGAGGAAGTTGGAGGAGCACTGATTTGCGTCACCACAGGAACTATTTCAGATGAGGTATCAGCTGTTTGTGAGAATGTCAAGTGGACAGTGCTGATGTATTGAAGACGAACATGGCATCCAGATCCACAACAAATATGAGATACCCAATTTTACATTTTGATACTCAATTTTTAAGTACCCATGGGGAAATTGAGAAGAAAAATACTATTCACACCACTTCAACTTCACATTCAGTCCTCACTCTTTCTCTTATGTGTAATAACAAATATAGCATCCAAATTACAAATGAATGAACCGCGCCACTAATGTCTACCATAGCCTCCTCCAAAAAACACCTTTCATTTTGGAGGAGTTTGGAGGAGGTTTGAGGCGAGCTTGGGGGAACTTAGGAGTTTGGATGAGCCACAGGAACGATAATATAAATTTGGAGGAGCTTTGAGGAGGTTAGAGGAGCCAATGGAACAGACCCTAATACTTTACCACCTGAAAACAGGAATTGTTTTTTTTCTTTATGTGAAAATAGCCATCAGAATAACCCACTTAAGAGTTGTCAAAAATTAAAATTTATGAAATGCTACAAGGCATGGCATTTGCAACATATCAAATACACATGAAACATGAAACAAAATATGAACTTAACCCGATAATCAAAACTGACACTCATTCTCAATTTATCAGGAAAACATCTGCATGCCGGATCAACAGATCAGTTTGAGTTGATGGTGAGTTGACATGACGGGCATAGACATTACAATTACAGGTTTCAGTAGCCATGAGGCTTAATGATACCAGAAAGGATTTTATACATAATTTCTTACCCAGCTTCCCGTGTCACTAAGGACAGATACTTATCACACTGCTTATCACTTATGCCAGAAGAAGGAAGGCAATAGATACCGACGAACCTCACACGGGCTAGCACTATCAGCTGGAATTGTTGCAGCAGTTGGCCGCCAGAGACCGCTAGTGAGCCAGAATGTTATGACGTCGCAAGCAAATAATACCAGTTAAATATTTAACGCTAAATATTTATTTATTTATAAATCAATCAATTAATCAATATTTAGTGGTACCATTTGCTTGTGACGTCATCACATTTTTGCTCACTAGCGGTTCCTGGCGGTCAATTGCTGCAACAACTCCAGCTGATAGTCACACGCCAACGCCAACGTGTTTGTTTAGCAATAACGGTTTTACCTAAGTGATTACACGCGTGTATTCGTCACATGTGGCAATGGTAAAAATAACAATACAACGTAAATGTATCTAGTAATGCTTCTTTTAAATAATATTTTATAAATTATTTATCAACAAAAATGTTTATTTGTTCTCTTTTAGCAACTGAATAAGCGAACAAATTACAAATATTTTCTGACGTTATTATTACCCGACAGGTGCTCACGATGTCATCAGACGGCTTCTGCGAAATTGACGTATGTGGTTGGGTTGTGACGTAAAATAGCGCAGCGTTGGGTGCTTGGCGGTCACTTTCAGGATTTTCTGCTAGATTTGCCGGGTATTTCGAGGTGATTTTGGATAATTTTGGATTTGATCATTTTCGCGGCAAGATGGTCTTACTTGTTGATACTGGCTGTCGAGATTGATCGTTTGAATTAATGCAAATTTTAATTTTGCACATTTGCCATGCCCAGTGGCGTAGCCAGGATCCACTCCAGGGGGTGTAATTTTTGCTCAGGGGGGCATAAGCCATAAGGTACCCCACCAAAAGAAACTCATCGGATTTGTCCCACTATATCCTTGGGGCATATTTTCAAAAACAAATCCTTTACAAAAATTAGAAAAATCTTTCAGTTTTTTTTTTCTCGGAAAAAGGGGACACGTACGGACCTTCAGGGGGAGGGGGCAATTTCCCCGTTTGTCCCCCCCCCCCCCTTTGGCTACGGCCCTGGAGAGGGCACATGCCAGGTCTGAGAGGGCCCATTACAGGCCTGAGAGGTCCCATTACAGGCCTGAGAGGGCCATTACAGGCCTGATAGGGCCCATTACAGGCCTGATAGGGCCCATTACAGGCCTGATGGGGCCCATTACAGGCCTGAGAGGGCCCATTACAGGCCTGATAGGGCCCATTACAGGCCTGATAGGGCCCATGCCAGGCCTGAGAGGGCCCATGCCAGGCCTGAGAGGGCTCATGCCCGGCCTGAGAGGGCCCATGCCAGGCCTGAGAGGGCCCAGGCCTGATAGGGCCCATGCCAGGCCTGAGAGGGCCCATATCAGGCCTGAGAGGGCCCAGGCCAGGCCTGAGAGGGCCCATACCAGGCCTGAGAGGGCCCATACCAGGCCTGAGAGGGCCCATACCAGGCCTGAGAGGGTCCATGCCAGGCCTGAGAGGGCCCATGTCAGGCCTGAGAGGGCACATGCCAGGCCTGAGAGGGCCCATGCCTGGCCTGAGAGGGCCCATGTCAGGCCTGAGAGGGCCCATGTCAGGCTTGAGAGGGCCCATGTCAGGCATGAGAGGGCCCATGCCAGGCCTGAGAGGGCCCATGCCAGGCCTGAGAGGGCCCTCGAAAGGGTTCTTCCTCCTTAGCATAGTGCTCTCTGACAGACAGGAGGGTCCTTATATTGTGTGATGGCTTTGGATCCGCTTCTCGTGATATTTTACAACAACATAAAATGACGGCCGCCAGGCCGTGTGGATTGCAGCCGGGCATAGGGGACCCGGCAAAATCTCCCAGGTGCAGGAGCACCATTTTCACCCCCTGGCAACGCCTCTCGTCATGCCACGCCTTAGGAAGAAGAATAATAAAGATGTCTGGAGATGCACCGAATAGAGTAGACGATGTCTGGAATCAGCTCGCAAGCTAAACCTAAACCTAGTGTTATTCTTCTTCTTTTTTAAATGGATCGGAACTGGGCACTGACTGTATAGTGTACGTGAGTGCACGTGTGATGTAGCCTGAGCTCAGTGCTTTAACGTTTTTCTCTCCTTTGCAGGAAGGCCAGCAGCATTCGTTTCGTTATCAAGACAAAGGTTATCAGACCGAATGTCACTGACGTCACTGCCCTCAGAAACTCCACGTGTCTGCCGCTATATGTAATCTGTATTTGAGTGTCGGGTAGGTACGCTTTTTCGTAAATCGCAACCTTCCAGCTTATAGACTTTAATCTGATTATGGGCTATCGCCATGTAGCACGTATGTCCCATTATTCGCATCCGTCTTTACTCTTTTCTGCGGAGTGGGTGCCCACTTCCCCTGAACAAGTTTCGTTTGCGCAACCTCACCCTGGCCCTCCGAGCGAACCTCACCCTGGCCTCTCGCGGACCGGTTCCGGCTGCGGCGGCATGCCAGACGACCGTCTGCACTCGCCGGTCCGGACATCCCTCTGCCACCACCGGATGTCAGTCTTTCTTCCGGGGACGGTCGGGCCGGCCCGTCGATGCCGGCTGCAGCACGGGGCGCTATCGGCGGCCCCGGGCGCCGCACGCTTCCCGTCCTCTGGGCGCTGACCAGCCGCCGCTGCGCCTTCCAGTGTCCCGGTGCCGCTGCCCCGTCGCTGCGCCTCCCGGTGGTAGCCCGGTGCACATGTACCGGCGGTCGGCGCTGCCATTTGATCTGCCATCCGCGGTGGTCACGGCCCGGCCGGTGCCGCGCCGGCTCAGGATGCTGCTCCCGGGTATGTGCTGAGCACGGCGCAGCACGGCGCAGCACGGCGCGGCAACTGTATCCGGCGACCGTGCCGTGCCGTGCCGTGCCGTGCAGTACAGTACACTTTTTTTTTTTTTTTTCCCCGGACCGGCCTATAGCCATATTCCGGGGAGGGGCAATGACCTCTGGCAATTTGCCAGGCAAAAAACTACGTTAACCGGTTTATGTGACCCGGAGCAAACTAGGGACTAGGGCAGCTATTTTACGTTACTAGTTACGTTAACCGGTTTATTTGTACCCGGAAAAATTATTTGTTCAAAGTAAATATAATATCTAACATTACGTTAAGTATTTCGTTTAAGGTCTATATAGTATCTAGTATTACGTTAAGTATTTCGTTCAAGGTAAAAATAAGTCAAACACGAGACACACATGCATACACATTTTTATTACAATACACCTGTACAGTGTCAGTGTTGATGGAGCCGTGGCGTCGGGGCCCGGGCCCAGAGGACCGCATCCAGCCGGCTGCGCGGCTGCGCGGTCCGCCCGGCCCGGCCGACGCGTGCTGCCTCCCTTCTCCCTCCCGCCTGCCTGACTCGTGCTCCCTCCCCGGCCGTCTCGTGCTGCCTCCCCGGCCGTCTCGTGCTGCCTCCCAGGCCGTCTCGTGCTGCCTCCCCGGCCGACTCGTGCTGACTCTCCGGCCGTCTCGTGCTGCCTCCCAGGCCGTCTCGTGCTGCCTCCCATGCCGTCTCGTGCTGCCTCCCCGGCCGACTCGTGCTGCCTCCCCGGCCGCCTCGTGCTGCCTCCCCGGCCGTCTCGTGCTGCCTCCCCGGCCGTCTCGTGCTGCCTCCCAGGCCGTCTCGTGCTGCCTCCCCGGCCGACTCGTGCTGCCTCTCCGGCCGTCTCGTGCTGCCTCCCAGGCCGTCTCGTGCTGCCTCCCATGCCGTCTCGTGCTGCCTCCCCGGCCGACTCGTGCTGCCTCCCCGGCCGCCTCGTGCTGCCTCCCCGGCCGTCTCGTGCTGCCTCCCTGGCCGACTCGTGCTGCCAGGCAGCACGGCAGCAGCTGCCTCTCCCGGCTGTGGTTCCTGCCCGGACCACCAGACGCGGTGACCACTGGGCCGTGACGCCGCCGAGGGTCACGCGGTGTCATGCCGCTCCTGACGGGACAACAGATGGCGGAGCACCGTTCATCACAAGTGACCGTTGGACGCATCTGATCCACGTCTACTCTGAGAGGCCGGTTTTCCGTGACGGCGGTGAAATGCTTTCTGTCGTCTGGATCTCCGTGGGGTTCGCTGTTACTCGGCATGTTGTTTCCTTGTATCCATACCTACCAGGGTCCAGGGTCGTAGTTTCTCCTCAAAATCAGTTGAAGGGGTTGAACTCAGGTACAGCCTAGCATACCAAAAAAAGTGTATTCTCATCTGATTTCCCCATCATGAATAGGGGGTTCGTTCGATATACAATACAATATCTTATTTCTAATTTTGATTTGTCTTGGTATTGCTTGATTTTTTTGTCCTTGGTATTGTTCCTGTATGTCACATATCTGCTTTTAAAGCCCGCCTAAAGGAAGTAGTTCACCTTCAACATGGGGTTTTGAACTGAAATAGCAGTTTTGTAGGCCGTGTTGAGAAATCTCTATCTGCAAGTTGTATTGGCTGAAAAGACTCAAGCGGAAGATATTTGACTTTGGTGAAGGAATGCGGCGCATATATGATATAGGTACCGTACCGTCTGAAAGAGCCAGCTCTGCATGGAGCATGCGTACTGCGCAGACCAATAACGCACATCATAAAATTAATAATTTACGACCTTCTGTCCTGAATTGGCGCGGTTTAGGACTATCTTTGACAAGAGAAAAACAATTGTATGAAAAAATATAATAAAATCGTGTTCTGATAAATTTTCCGAAAGTGAACTATTTCCTTTAAGTTGAGGGGGCTGACTGACAAGTTGAGGGGCCAGGCACGTAGCCAGGATTTCGTCCAGGGGGGGGGGGGGGGCGCCTCGAAAGAGCCCCCTTCCCGAGCGTTCAAAGGGTCCCCTTCCCAAGCGTTGAAAGGGCCAAACAAAACAAAAAGATGAAAAGGCACGTTACAAGGATAAAGAATGCAGTATGACAGGTATGGCATGGGCCATACCAACTGTTAGGAGCTGGAGTTAGTAAACCTGCAGTATGACAGGTATGGCATGGGCCATACCAACTGTTAGGAGCTGGAGTTAGTAAACCATATCAACTTTGGAACCAGCGGCACCAATTTTGAATCAGCTATACCAACTTCGAATATTTTTTAGGCTCAAGACCTGGAACTCTTAATTGCACATTTTGGGTCTTTTGCCCTGGATATGCATTCTCATCAATGCGTCGCATTGCGTATATGGTGCGGACCTCTGCAAATGTTATTGTGCGTTTAGTATGACAGGTATGGCATGGGCCATACCAACTGTTAGGAGCTGGAGTTAGTAAACCATATCAACTTTGGAACCAGCGGCACCAATTTTGAATCAGCTATACCAACTTCGAATATTTTTTAGGCTCAAGACCTGGAACTCTTAATTGCACATTTTGGGTCTTTTGCCCTGGATATGCATTCTCATCAATGCGTCGCATTGCGTATATGGTGCGGACCTCTGCAAATGTTATTGTGCGTTTAAAAGTGCGGTAAAAAAGTGCTAAAGCGAACTATTTTGCCCAATCATATAGGAAAGTAGCAACATAACACGTGTTGTGAGAAACGGCACGATATTTTACCCCCATATAATATAATTTGTAGTTAAAGGAAATAGTTCACCTTGGAAATTTTTTACCCAACACGATTTTATTATATTTTGTAATACAATTCATTTTTATATTGTCAAAAATGGCCTTATATCGCACCAATTCAGGACAGAAGGCCGTAAATTTGTACTGTTTATCAAAACTATATGCATACTCTCCGAGTCAGAGTCCTGACGTCACGCGAATGTAAAAAAAATGGTTCAGCCAATCAGATTCGAAAGTAGTCGCGTAAAGATAGACTCGCATTGGAGATGTGCCAACCGGCGGCCGGCGATTCGCTTGCTAGCACCAGCTGCAAGCTGATTGGCTGATGGTATAGCCTCTGCCCGGGCTAGAACCAGTACAACATTCTTTCGCCAGTACCGCATTCCTTCGCCAAAAACTCAAATATATTCGGCTGGAGAGTCTTTTCAGTCAAGACAACTTGCAGATAGGGGTTTCCCAACACGGGCTACAAAACTGCTATCTCAGTTTAAAACTAATGTTGAAGGTGAACTATTTCCTTTAAATTTCGCCGCGGAGCGGCGCGAAATTTTGAGCTGTATTCCCTGGACAACTGCGCTCTTACTGATGGAAGGCCCAGGGTCCCTTCATATCGTCTAGGGGCCCTTCCGACCTTTTCAACGCCCTTCCGACCTGTTCAGGGACTCATCTGGGATCCGCGAGAAGATATGATGTGGAGTGGGTGATATAGATTAAATACAAAGAGGACTTACTCCACAGGAAAAATAAATAAAATCGGAGCTTTCGAGTATATTGTATATTGCTCGTCTTAAAGACGAGCAATGACCTGTTACTGAATGCCTCTTAATCGCTGAAGAAGGGTGTTACAATATACCTGAAAGCTCCGATTTTAATGTTTTTCTTGTGGAGGTAACTCTTCTTTGCATTTCATCTGTATCTGAGATATCTACGTGCCTTGAGCCCTTCCGGTCTGACCAGGGACCCCTCTGACCTTCCAAGATGCCCCTCTTGTCTGTCAAGGGGCCCATTCGGCCTGTTCAGAGGTCCCTCCGACCTGGTCAGGGACTGCACTGGCTGCATTGTCGCCCTGCCGACATTCTCAGCCCCCCCCCCCCCCCCGACCTGCACAGGGGCCCCTCTATTCGGGCTAGGAACTCATCCGGCATGTTCAAGGGCCCTTCCGACCGGCCCAGGGGCAGGGGCCCTATCAGTCTGGTTAGGGGCCCCCAGATCTGCACAGGGGCCCTTTGAGCTTTCCAGGGGCCCTCTGGTCTGGACAGGGCCCTCCAGCATTATAAGGGGCACTTCCGACCTGCCAAGGGACTGTGCTGGCTGCTTTTCCACCTTGCCGACATGCTCATAGGGCCCTCCGACGGTCAACCTGCCCGGAGACCCCTCTGTGCTGACTAGGGGCCCATTTGGCATGTTCAGGGGCCCTTCTGACCTACTCAGGAGCCCTTTCGGTCTGGCCAGGGGCCCTCTGACCTGCACAGGGGCCTTTTGAACTTCCCAGGGGTCCTCTGGTCTGTCTAGGGGTCCTCTGGTCTGTCTAGGGGTCCTCCAACCTGCTCAGGGGCCCTTATGGCCTGACAAGGGACTGTGCTGGCCGATTTGTCGCCCTGCCGACATGCTCAGGGGCCTATCTACCTGTCCAGAGGCCCCTCTGTGTAGCTAGTGGCCCATTCGACGTGTTCAGGGGCCCTCTGACCCGCTCAGGGGCCCTTTCGGTCTGGCCAGGGGCCCCTCTGACATGCATAGGGCTCTTTTGAACGTCCAAGGGGCCCTCTGGTCTTTCAAAGAGTGCCCTTGTGGTCCTAAAGGGCCTCTGAAGTGCTCTAAACTCTCTAAAGACCACGCTTCGCGTGGTATTCTGACTCTTAAAGGGATTATACGTTTTTTTCACAGAATAATTGAGTTACATAGTAAAACGTACTTATAAAGGTGGTAGAAGTCCCACGGTAGCCACATTTTTTCTGTAAATGACCTCTTCTGCACGTAAGGACGCGGTGATGCCACCGCGTATTTTCTGCAGGACCGGCTGAGGCAGAGCCAGTCATCTCTTTTATGCTAATAAAAACACCTCACGTATGGCATATTTCCGGTAAAATAAGCAATATTTGAAAGAAAATAAACTTGTTATGTTCCAACGACAGCAGCCATTACCTAGTTTTCCCATAAAATTATATATTTTTTATGAATTTTCATGCCAAAAAATTAATACGCCACCACCAAATTCTCAACGCTAAAGGCCAGAGAAAAGAAAACCACAAAAACACAAAACCTCAACGAACAGTGTGTAGTAATACAAAGTCCCGTCAGTTTTGAATTGCATAATAATTTTGTGATCCAGTGTAGGACTTGCAGATAATTCAAAACTCTAAAATTGATCTTAACCTGCGCACTGCAGGGGGGTTGATTTCCGCCCCCCCCCCTCAGGTTTTTCAAAGATAGCGAAAAAAACGGCGGCGCGCAAAGCCGCCGGGTTTTCGCACACCTGTCAGGACATCAATTGCGCACACTTTGGAAAAAATATCCTAGGGTCATCTCAGGTCAGGTCACCAGACCAGGTCAAGTGACCCCACCTCCAAAAGCGTTTGCAGTTGTGCCAAAGTCAGAGTTTTTCACCGATCAGTTTGAAACTTACAGGATGTCATGAGAGCATACGTACTTACTATTCATACATCTCGGAATTTTTATATCGGTGACTTAAGGTCAGGTCAATTTCTTAACCTCCCCATAATAAGTCAATAGGGAAATATACAAATGCTTCTTATTTCAAGGATATGCATGATATTAGTCCAATTACTTCTGGATCATGATATTATAGGATATTCTTGATGATCCAATTGTAATTTGTGTTCAGTGACCCCTATTGGGTCATTTGAGGTCATGTGAGGTCACCATCACTTTTGTATCAATAACTCCCGACATAATGAAGATAGAGGAGTAGAACATACATCAACGTGTTTGTCTCGTCGAGATACGTCTTCCCATATGCAACATGCCCTACTTGGGTCACCACTTGACCTTGACCTGAGATCAAATTGTTAAGTTGACTTAACAAAGTCACCATGTATATCATTCGAAGCGCTTTGACAAGATAAACACACTGGCGTAAACCGTTTTCCGTTATCTTTATTAAGTAAAAAGTTAATAGCAAAAAACGATTTAGCAAAAAAACGGCATTTTTTTCTTTTTGACCTCTGGAGCCTCAAATATTGACCTGAGATCAAATCTGAGGACACCTTAGCGATTGCAAATTTCACTGGCTGGCGTTTTCTTTTTTCCGTTTGTGTCTAACGAGCATCGTTTCTGAGATATATGGGAATTTCTGGAGCGATGTCCTAAAACAGGAAAACAAAATGGAAAATTTGACCTTTGATGACCTCTGGTGACCTCAATTTTGACCTGACTTAAAAGAACACTGAAATACTTTCGATAGAACATGTATCAAGCTATCAAATACCTTCTTCCGCTTCTCGCTACATAGCGTAGTTTTCGAGATCTCAGGGGGGGGGGCGGAAATCAACCCCCCTGCAGTTGGTGTTCGGCGCAAAGCCCCTGCAGTGCGCGGGATAATAAGTCAATGGGGAAATATACAAATGCTAAGGATATGCATGATAGTAGTCCAATTACTTCTGGATCATGTTATTATAGAATATTCTTGATGATCCAAGTGTAAGTTTTGTTCAGTGACCCCTATTGGTTCATTTAAGGTCATGCGAGGTCACCATCACTTTTTTGTCAATAACTCCCGACATAATGAAGATAGAGAAGTAAAACAGACATAAATGTGTTTGTCTCGTCAAGACACGTCTTCCCATATGCAACATGCCCTACGTGGGTCACCACTTGACCTTGACCTGAGGTCAAATTTTTTAAGTTAACTTAACAAGATCACCATGTATATCATTCAAAGTGCCTTGACAAGATAAACACAATGACGTAAACAGTTTTTCGATATCTGTATTAAATAACAAGTTAATAGCGAAAAACGATTTAGCAAAAAAAACGTCATTTTTTTCTTCTTTGACCTCTGGAGCCTCAAATGTTGACCTTAGATCAAATTTGAGGACACCTAAGCGATGATTGCAACACTCACTGGCTGGCGTTTGCTTTTTTCCGTTTGTTTCTAACTAGCATAGTTTCTGAGATATATGAGAATTTCTGGAGCGATGTCCTAAAACAGAAAAAAAAACTGGAAAATTTGACCTTCGATGACCTCTGGTGACCTCAATTTTGACCTGACCTTAAACAATACTGAAATACTTTCGATAGAACATGTATCAAGCTATCAAATGCCGTTTTCCACTTTTCGCTACGTAGCGTAGTTTTCGAAATCTCAGAGGGGGGGGGGAATCAACCCCCCCCCCCCTGCAGTTGGTGTTCGGCGCAAAGCCCCTGCAGTGCGCGGGTTAAGATAAAAGTGGTGGACAGTAGTGCCGATCAAGTACTCGTTATCTGATACTAGTCTCGAAAAACGCCCAAGTTTTATCGCTGATAATTTCTGAAATAATGGCTAAATGAGCATTGAGGTCCCTGTTATATGTCTTAAACGTGTTTAAAGCTCACAACTGCAAAAGAGTGCATTTACTTTCAGGACGGAAACCCGTATAATCCCTTGAAAGAGACCATGATACCGCACTACTCGCGGTCTCGTCCACCCCGGAAACCCGTATAATCCCTTGAAAGAGACCATGATACCGCACTACTCGCGGTCTCGTCCACCCCGGAAACCCGTATAATCCCTTGAAAGAGACCATGATACCGCACTACTCGCGGTCTCGTCCACCCCGGAAACCCGTATAATCCCTTGAAAGAGACCATGATACCGCACTACGCGCGGTCTCGTCCACCCCGAAAACCCGTATAATCCCTTGAAAGAGACCATGATACCGCACTACTCGCGGTCTCGTCCACCCCGGAAACCCGTATAATCCCTTGAAAGAGACCATGATACCGCACTACGCGCGGTCTCGTCCACCCCGGAAACCCGTATAATCCCTTGAAAGAGACCATGATACCGCACTACTCGCGGTCTCGTCCACCCCGGAAACCCGTATAATCCCTTGAAAGAGACCATGATACCGCACTACGCGCGGTCTCGTCCACCCCGGAAACCCGTATAATCGCTTTAAAGAGACCATGATACCGCACTACGCGCGCTCTCGTCCACCCTTTTCGGCGCGCCGAAAAGGGACCCCTCGCCTCCGGGGGGGGGGGGGGGGCCTTGGCTACGTGCCTGGAGGGGTTGAGCTACAAGTTGAGGGGGATGAAGCCCCCTCAACTGAATAGGAAACTACATCCCTGCTACCTACTTATTCACATATTTCATGACGTTATTGTACTTCACTTACACGACTTTTTTATATTTCGAACGTTTTTATCGCCTGACAGTTGCATGCAATTTATTACCATATCACTATTCAGTTTGCACAGTTCCCTCCAGTTCGATCTCCCCCTGAAAGCTGCTGCCATCCTGTCTGTCTGTCTGTCTGTCTGTCTGTCTGTCTGTCTGTCTGTCTGTCTGTCTGTCTGTCTGTCTGTCTGTCTGTCTGTCTGTCTGTCTGTCTGTCTGTCTGTCTGTCTGTCTGTCTGTCTGTCTGTCTGTCTGTCTGTCTGTCTGTCTGTCTGTCTGTCTGTCTCTGTCTGTCTGTCTGACTCTGTCTGTCTGTCTGTCTGTCTGTCTGTCTGTCTGTCTGTCTGTCTGTCTGTCTGTCTGTCTGTCTGTCTGTCTGTCTGTCTGTCTGTCTGTCTGTCTGTCTGTCTGTCTGTCTGTCTGTCTGTCTGTCTGTCTGTCTGTCTGTCTGTCTGTCTGTCTGTCTGTCTGTCTGTCTGTCTGTCTGTCTGTCTGTCTGTCTGTCTGTCTGTCTGTCTGTCTGTCTGTCTGTCTGTCTGTCTGTCTGTCTGTCTGTCTGTATGTCTGTCTGTCTGTATGTCTGTCTGTCTGTCTGTCTGTGTCTGTCCGTCTGTCTGTATGTCTGTATGTCTGTATGTCTGTATGTCTGTATGTCTGTATGTCTGTATGTCTGTATGTATGTATGTATGTATGTCTGTATGTCTGTATGTCTGTATGTCTGTATGTCTGTATGTCTGTATGTCTGTATGTCTGTATGTCTGTATGTCTGTATGTCTGTATGTCTGTCTGTCCATCTGTCCATCTGTCACGGTCCGGCCGGCTCGGCGGCGCCATACCCCACCAGAGCTCGTGCCGTGTCGTGCCGCCGCGCCGGGAGGCGCCGACTCTAAGTTCCGCCCGAGCGGTGACCAGTTCACTGAGCGTCACGCTCCACGGCCCGGTCCTGTCTCCTCCTGTCGGCTGCTCCTCCAGTACACGGCAGTCATACCACGGCTGCTGACGGTTCTGTGTGTGTGTGTGGGGGGGGGGGGGGGGGGGGCATGGCATGGCGCGACGGATACGACCCCATGGCGTAGTTGTTTTGTGACTGAACAAACGAAGAATGGTTGTCGGACTTCGATCCCGCCAAAAGTTTATTACGGATGCCTTGGGGTCTCCCATTTTTCGGTTCGTATTTGTTAAGTGATTTACGCCTTAGGAAAGTGACTTTTAGCTGTATAGTTTACATGGAAATTTACATATTTAAACAAATGGATTTCGACTCTTGGTGCCTGTGCGAATTTCGGATATATACATATTGCAATTTTGTTGCACATTGTACTTGAGATCTAAACTCATATTTGAACGAAACTTTATTGAAATTCTGAACCATATATCAGCTGAATAATCCGATCGCGGAAACGAACCCAATTCCCTCGAGTCTTGTGCCAATTCCTTCGGCAATATATTGCTCCGAACATATTGCCACTGCTGAGCTCAACAAGTTTCAGCTGGGCGGCGAATTATTCGCACTTTGTGTGGTACTGCTACCAATGGGATGTGGAAAACCAAAACAATGTCACTAGGGCCTTGGATATTGGATTACTGCCAACAGCCACGTAGCCAAGGGGGGCGGCCCCCCCCCCCCCAACCCCCGGAAGCTAGGGGGCCCTTTTCGGCGCGCTGCGCAAGCCGAAAAGGGCCGACGAGACCGAGCGAAGCGCGGTATCATGGGCTCGTCAAGAGTCGGAAGACCACGCGAAGCGTGGGTCCCTTTAAGGCCACCACCAGGGCCCTCTCTGAAAGACCAGAGGGCCCCTTGGACGTTCAAAAGAGCCCTGCGCATGTCAGAGGGGCTCCTGGCCAGACCGAAAGGGCCCCTGAGCGGGTCAGAGGGCCCCCTGAACACGTCGAATGGGCCCCTAGCCTGCACAGATGGGCCCTTGGGCAGGTCGGAGAAGCCCCTGAGCATGTCGGCAGGGCGACAAAGCAGCCAGCGCAGTTCCTTACCAGGTCGTAAGGGCCTCTGACCAAACCGGAAGGGCCCCTGGATGGGTCAGAAGAGTCCCTGAACATGCAGAATGGGCCCCTAGTCAGCACGGAGGGCCCCAGGGCAGGTCGGAGGGCCCTCTGAGCATGTCGGCAAGGCGACAAAGCAGCCAGCGCAGTCCCTTGCCAGGTCGGAAGGGCCCCTTAAAAGGCTGGATGGCCCCTGGACAGACCAGAGCAGTGTCCCAAAATTTGTCAATTTGGGTGGGAAATGACACCCAAATGAGAATAATTTTCCACTCTCACTCCCCATTTAGAAGTGAATTTTCCACTCCCAAATTATGAATTGTGGTATTCCGACAAATATTGACTACAAATACATGATTTCAACGAAAACTACTGCTTTTCAGATTCAAAACATAAATCAATATTGCACCACTTTCTACATAATTGTCCACTCTCGAGGTCTTTTTTGGCTCAGACTTTCCACTCTGACACCCAAACCAAAATGGAATTTTGGGACACTGGACCAGAGGACCCCTGGCAAGTTCAAAGGGCCCCTGTGCAGATCGGAGGGGCCCCTGACCAGACCGAAGGGGCCCCTGCCCGGACCGAAATGACCCCTGGGCGGGTAAGAAGGGCCGCTGAACATGCCGAATTGGCCCCTGGCCAGCACGGAGGGGCCCCAAGGCAGGTCGGAGAACCCCTTGAGCATGTCGGCAGGGCGACAAAGCAGCCAGCGCAGTCCGACCAGAAGAGTCGCTGGGCAGATCGGAGGGGCTCCTGGGCAAGTCTGAGGGCCCCTGGCTAGACCGAAAAGGTCCCTAGGTGGGTCAGAAGGGCCCCTGAACATGCAGAATGGGCCCCTAGTCAGCACGGAGGTGCCCCAGGGCAGGTCGGATGGCCCTCGGAGCATGTCGCAAGGCGGCAAAGCAGCCACCACAGTCCCTTGCCAGGTCGGAAGGGCCCCTTAGAAGGCTGGAGGGCCCCTGGAGAGACCAGAGGGTTGCTGGAAAGTTCAAAGGGTCCCTGTGCAGATCGGAGGGGTCCCTGACCAGACTGAAAGGATCCCTGGGGGTAAGAAGGGCCCCTGAACATGCCGAATTGTCCCCTAGCCAGCACGGAGGGGCCCCAGGGCAGGTCGGAGGGCCTCTTAAGTATGTCGGCAGGGCGACAAATCAGCCAGCGCAGTCCGACCAGAAGAGTCGCTGGGCAGATCGGAGGGGCTCCTGGGCAAGTCGGAGGGGCCCAAGTCTAGACCGAAAGGGTCCCTGGGCCGGTCGGAAGAGCCTTTGAACATGCCGGATGAGTTCCGAACCAGACTGGAGGTGCCCCTGGGCAGGTCGGAGGGGCCCCTGAGCATGTCGGCAGGGCGACAAAGCAGCCAGTGCAGTCCCTGGCCAGGTCGGAAGGACCTCTGAACAGGCCGAATGGGTCCCTTGACACACAAGAGGGGCTTCTTTGAAGGTCATAGGAGTCCCTGGTCAGACCGGAAGGGCCAAAAGCACGTAGATATCCCAGATGAAATTGAAATACAAAGAGGACTTACTCCACAGGAAAAATATTAAAAGCGGAGCTTTCGGGTATATTGTAACACCCTTCATCAGGGTGTTACAATATACCCGAAAGTTCCGATTTTAATTGTTCTTGTAGAGTAAGCTCTCTTTGTATTTTATGTATATATATATATATATATATATATATATATATATATATATATATATATATATATATATATATATATATATATATATATATATATATATATATATATATATATATATATATATATATATATATATATATATATATATATATATATATATATATATATATATATATATATATATATATATATATATATATATATATATATATATATATATATATATATATATATATATATATATATATATATATATATATATATATATATATATATATATATATATATATATATATATATATATATATATATATATATATATATATATATATATATATATATATATATATATATATATATATATATATATATATATATATATATATATATACATATATATATATATATATATATATATATATATATATATATATATATATATATATATATATATATATATATATATCACCCACTCCACATCATGTCTTTTCGCTTCGCGGATCCCAGACGAGTCCCTGAACAGGTGGGAAGGGGGTTGAGAAGGTCGGAGGGGCCCCTAGACGATCTGAAGGGACCTTGAGCATTTCAACAGTAAGAACACAGTTGTCCAGGGAATCAAATGGAAAATTTTCGCGCCGCTCCGCAGCGCAATTTAACCACAAATTCAACTATAGGCCGGTTAGAAGAAGAAAAAACGTCCCGTTTCTCGGCGCATTTATGTGTTATGTTGCTACTTTCCTATATAATTGGGCAAAATAGTTCACTTTAACACTTTTTAACGCACTTTTAAACGCACAATATAATATTTTTAGAGGTCCGCACCATGCGCAATGCGACGCATTGATGAGCAAGCATATCCACTATCCAGGGCATTATACTCAAAGGCGCAATTTGATTAAGAGTTCCAGATGTTGAGCTTAAAAATTATTCCAAGTTGGTATAGCTGATTCCAAATTGGTGTCGCTGATTCCAAAATTGATATGGCTGTTTGCTAACTCCAACTCCTGAAAGTTGATATGGCCCATGCCATAGCTGTCATACTGCATTTTTCATCCTTGTAACGTGTCTTTTCATCCGTTTTGTTTGGCCCTTTCAACGCTTGGGAAGGGGGCCCTTTCAACGCTCGGGAAGGGGGCCCTTTGGAGCCGCCCGCCCCCCCCCCCCCCTGGACGAAATCCTGGCTACGTGCCTGACGGACAATGGGGAGTGGAAAACAATGTCCCTACTCCCTTGGATGACTATTTTCTCCGTTTCCGACAC
Source organism: Chirona hameri (assembly GCA_036785665.1). NCBI lineage: Eukaryota > Metazoa > Arthropoda > Thecostraca > Balanomorpha > Balanidae > Chirona > Chirona hameri. The sequence continues at coordinate 42,167 of JAXIVJ010000049.1, forward strand.
CTACAAGTGAAATGTCCAGCCTCAATTCTGGTATGTACAATACTACTACAGGGGCGTAGGAACAGGGGCGTAGGAACTATGTTCAAGTGGGGGGGGGGGGGGGGGGGCGGAGGCATTCTGAAGTCAATTCTTTCCATGCAACGCCCATAGGCGTAATGTTAAAATCCAAAATGTTGGGGGGGGGGGGCTGCCCCCCCCCCCCCTGTTGCTACGCCTATGTACTACTACCACTCGAACTAGCTGTTCATACTCCTCCGCAGCTATTAGCATAATTGCCAATTAGTGGAGAGGCTACTGGCTGGTTATGAAGTGTAACAAGAGAACTGCCGGCTTAATTATGCAAAGTGTTCTTGACTCGAGCAATCCTCTCACAACCAGCAGTGCTTATGTCGGACTTTTTCATAATTCATCGTGCATTTTACCACAGTCAAATTTGTCTTCAAGGTGCTATGTGATCTAATTTTAATTTGCCCCTCAGCTCCCTTTGACATACGACTGGTGTTCCGCTGCGTGTTCGCTGTGTCCCGCGGCGCAGCAGCGAGGCGCGTCGGGCCGGGCTCCCCTCCTGTTACCGCCATATCTCCGTATCACATTACGGCCGTCTCTATTAGCACTGTCGCACCGCCAGGAGGTTTCAACTTCCAGGGGCGGTCTCCAGTCGAGCGGCCCGGCCCGGCCTCCTCCAACCCGTGACGGTACGACGCGCCGCCGCCACCAACGTACCGCTATAGCTCGTACCGCCGTACCCTGTACCCCTGTACCGTACCTCAGCTCAGTGGCTCCAGCTCCGGCGTCACGCGGGTTGAGCCTCCGCGGGACCAGCGTACTTGAACCGCGCGGTGCCGCCGGCGGGCCCCGGGGCGGCGCGGCGCGGCGTGGCGGCCGTATCGATTTGAACTGGCGCGGCCGGCCGGCTGGCGACGCTCCAGTGAAGCGCTGGACCCGGCCGTGGAGGGAGGTGTGTGCGCGTTGTGCGTGTGGCGACGGTGACGTGACGTGACGTGACGTGTGTCCTGTGGTGCCGCAGGTGTGTGCCGAGGAGAGGGATCAGGTATCCGTGCTGAGCAGTGGCCGGAGCTGAGCGTCTGACGCCGACAGGTGAGAAGCCGTGCGTGAGCCGTCTCCGGCGGTCTGTGTGAATATCTCGAACTGCGGTGTCGTGTGTGAAGGCCGGTTCGCCTGCTGATGCGTACGGCTCCCGTTAAGACGTGTGGTCATGGTTTGTAAGTTAAACGTGCCCGTGACGATGTGTGCTCTGTAACGACGTGCCCGTGACGATGTGTGCTCTGTAACGACGTGCCCGTGACGATGTGTGCTCTGTAACGACGTGCCCGTGACGATGTAAACTCTGTAACGAGTGTCCGTCTCGTCACGTGCGTCACGTGCGTTTGGTGGCCGGACGTGCCGGGCCTGCCGGCGAGGCGTGGCAGGCCGAGCCGCCATCTGGCCGTTTTGGGAGCGTTCGGTGGCCCACGCTGGTGTACCCGTTACCCGTCGGCAGGTCGGCTGTCACCCGACACAGACTCGTATATGTCACCCGCAGACGTGTGCGCCAATCCCGAACACGCATCCCGGGATCTGGATGCCAGGTCAACTGGGATTATAGGTCCACCCCCATTTTGTCGAGAGATCCACTGGGATCCGGGATTTTAGAGCGGGATCTCATATCCGCCAGTACAAAGATTAATATTTTCTGAGCTAACAATACACAATATTGCTAGTTGTTTCAACTGTTGTAAATGAAACCGGTCTGAGCATGCATGTTGATCAGACCGGTTTCATCAGACATGTTGTCAAATTGTATAGTGATGGCACATTCCTTACATGGGATCCTGTCGGAGCCAAGATCCCTTGGGGTATTATTTTACTTGGGAGTCCAACTACAAGTTCATGCATACATTTTGCACTAAAAGTTTTTTTAGTGTGCTGATTCCAAATATGATACTCATTTGTGGGGAAAATCAACCATCAAATCATAGGCGTACACAAGGGGAGGGGGGGACCGCAAACGGGGCAATTGCCCCCCCCCCCCGGAGGTCTGTACAGCATGTACAGACCTCCCTTTGGTCGACAAAATGAATGATTTTTTTTTTAAAGGGAAATAATGCCCTTTTGATTTTGTTAGCAACCATTTCTTAGGCTACCGTTATGGTTTTAAAATTATTTTATTTAAATTTAAGAATTAAATAAAATTATTCCCTAATTCAAAGTTGTAAGTTTGGAAAAAATGCAAAACAAGTACCTTGTGTACTTCATGAAGGTCATTGACAAATTCGTCCTTCCCTACCATTGTTTACATCGAGTGTGGCATTTTTGGAGGCTCTGTGACGTTTCCAATCAAACTGAGCGCTGCTCGGACACACGCTAGTAGCGCTTTCGTTCTCCATGGCAACCAGGCGTCAGCCAATCAAAAGCCAGAAAGGGAGTACGTTCTGGCTTTTCATTGGCTCACGCCTGGTTGCCATGGAGAACGAAAGCGCTACTAGCGTGCGTTCGAGCAGCGCTCTGATCCGTGAAGCAATCCGTGAAGCATCCGTGATGCATGACTGACTATCAGTATAAGTCATAAATAACAACAACATGCAAACTATACCAACTCGAATAAAATAAGGGCGGAGTGAATTGAACCCCAGGCAAGCTAGTATTCGCAAAGCACTCGGCACTGCGCCACAATAGCAAAAGGTGAGGGAAATGCATATTGGATACAATATTATTACGTCACAAGTTTCTGAAGTGTCAACTACTATGAAATACAGTGGTAAAATACCTTTAATAATGATTAACAAGAAAATTCAAACTTAAAAACAATAATTTGAATAAGTCTTTAATTAGCCTTCAACTCAAAATCAGATATATTTTGCAATTCTACATTAGAATGGCACCAGTGACGTCATTAACAAAGCCTGCTACGGGACTTGGGTATACTAATCAGGAACAACTCGCCACAATGGTAAGTGCGCCGAGAAGCATGACAATGACTTTGTAAACAAATCGCCGACGCTAAATAGGTCGCCGTCTATGTGCATCGATGAGCTTCCGATTTAATTGCCAGTTTTGTGTTATTGTCTGTTAGTTTTTTTTGGGAAAAATTCTTATTTTTCATGATAATATAAAGCATAGTGTTATACAGCCACAGACAAATTATACAATACTCCTAATGTTGAAAACAAATGAATCGATTTTCAAAAATTGAGGGTCGCAACCACTAACTATGCCGCCGTTGATGTGCATCGATGAGCTTCCGATTGTATTGCCACTTTTGTCCAATCGCTGTTAGTTTTAGAAGATCGCCGGGCATATAATCACAAGCAGAACGCACAATATATTTTCCACTTCATTGCGTTACAAAAAGCAATACGGGAAAAGCCCGCAGTTTGATGAGGACCAAAAGTACTTGCAAGTACCGGTCGTTAAAAGTGTGGAACGCTTATCAACTTTAACTTGAAATATCTTTCGGTAGGAAAGTTTTCATGCAAAATGTGATGAATTTACAATATATTTTGGTCTCGTCTGGCGATTTCAAGTGTTAACTCCATTTTTGTGGAAAAAGGTCATTATTTCCCTTTAAAGAGAAAAATAAAACTGAAAATATGCCCTTTTAAAAATATGGTACGCCAAATCCGGCGAGTTTTTTTTTGGTGGTGGTACTTTATGCCCCCCTGAGCAAAAATTGCCCCCTCCTGGAGCGATTCCTGGATACGCCACCGCATCAAATCATCCTAACTGACAGGTCTGCTGCTGCTCTACATTTGGCGCAATGGTTAGGTTATGTTGGCTTAGGTTATGGCTCATTTGCCCCACAAATGGGTGTCTCATTTGGAATCAGCACATCAAAAACCCTAGGAAATGCAAAATTTATGCATGAAACAGGTGTTTGACTAAGAGTGCAATTTTACCCCCTTTGGATCATAGATCCATTTTGGTTGTTCCGTCATCCGTCACCAGACACAGAGCCTCGTCGTGTCAACTATCACCAGTCACACGTGTCATGCTCCGCAAATATTGCTCTTATCTGCCACTCGTCAGCAGGCCTATCGCGTTCACTCCAGTTGCGCATTTCCGCTCGTGTGGTCTGTGGATACTCGGCTCCGGTCCACTACCCAGTGGCCAGCAGTGCCAGCCCGGCGACTCGCGCGTCACAGCTCGACGTCAACACGCCTCGCGTCGCCTCGCGTCGCCTCACTCCACTGCGCCTGCTGTGCTCGGCCCGCTGAGGTGGAGACGGACGGTGTCTGGTGGGTCGGACAGCGGAGCCGCTGGACGGCCGCCGCTTCCGCTGCCGACTTCCGGTGGGGATCGCCCTGCTCAGTTGAGCCGGGAGGAGGATAGTGTCCTGCTGAGCTGGGTGGGAAGGGGTAGGAGTGTCCTGCTGAGCTGGGTGGGAAGGGGTAGGAGTGTCCTGCTGAGCTGGGTGGGAAGGGGTAAGAGTGTTCTGCTGAGCTGGGTGGGAAGGAGTAGGATAGTGTCCTGAAGGAGTAGGATAGCTGGGTGGGAAGGGGTAGGAGTGTCCTGCTGAGCTGGGTGGGAAGGGGTAGGAGTGTCCTGCTGAGCTGGGTGGGAAGGGGTAGGAGTGTCCTGCTGAGCTGGGTGGGAAGGAGTAGGATAGTTTCCTGCTGAGCTGGGTGGGAAGGGGTAGAAGTGTCCTGCTGAGCTGGGTGGGAAGGGGTAGGAGTGTCCTGAGCACTGAGCAGGGGTGGCACGCAGGGTTGAAAAAACGGGGGTGTCGTCAAAACCCACTGGGTAGTGTTTTTGCGGGTTTATGGGTGTTTTTCTTTCTCGGACCTCATTGTGACAAGACCTGTACTTGAACGTCACTAATGCGCAACTTTTAGTATGCAACAATGTAGCAAAAAGATGCTACACGTTTTATTTATGTTACACACCGTAAGATGCTGATTAATATGGTGAATAAAAATTGAATCCGGAGCTTTACTTTGGTCATGCTTTATAGACCACTATTTCGGTCGGAAGGGGTGGATTTGTTAATAATTCCGAATAATGCATGGCGTTAAAACTGCTCAATCAAGGCAATCAAGAACCATTGTCAGCAATTATTATCGTCATCGAGGGAGCGCGATGCACACGCGAGGACTTCGGGGAAGGTTTCACCCTTCTGAAAGTTGTCAAATATACGCTGGTTGTAGTCGAAAATATGAAGTGTTGCTGAAAACGATGGTGATATTTTTTCTCGAAAAGTAACTTCATACAAATTAAGGTTTTAAATTTGGGACGATGACGTCATTATTGAGCTATAGACCGCCGCTGATTGGCTGATAAAGTGGGATTGGCTGACAAAGTGGCTGTCAGCCAATCAGTGGCGGCACTAGCCTAGACCCCATTTTGCAAATGATAAATTATATTGCTTAAAAACGGCTAAGTTTTGGGGAAAATGACCTTAGTATTTTCGACATTTCAATAACGGCCAAAGAGAATAGCTATCTCAGTTCAAAACCAATACAAAGGTGAAACATTCCCTTTAACTAAGGGTGAAAATATGCCGTATATAAGCGGCCGGACCCGACTTTAGCCATGGTTTTACAGGTTTATTTTCTTGCAGATACTGACTGTATGTGCCTGAAAATTTGTACACAATTGCCCACTCCCCCAAATACGTTACTGGTCATCACGAAACGTTCAAAATAGAATCATATTTCAACTGTCACGACTCAACGCATGTACGAAATATTCCGTGGCAGTGGAGCCGAGCAGGGAGTTCTGGGGGAATGACATTGTCCCTAGAAGATAATACAGGAATCGGATTGTTTAAACGAGGAAAAAATGCAGCATTGCCATGATAACTTTGTTAGTTTGGCCACACAGCTCACAGCTGATAGATCAGATATATTTGCATCATATCCACGACAAGGCGGCTTTTCAATGTTGCACGTCATCTTAAACTAGTCGGATACCGTATACACAACACCATTCAAACACCCATTCGTTCATACACAATCATTCGCCAGCTGAGTTCCGCGACAGTAGCTCACGCTTAAGAGTTGTGCGGAAGTGGCGATCGCTCACATGAACTATTGCCTTATTCAGCATTTTGACGCCGCGATAGCAAAGTCGTCGCCTGCCAGCTTCCGTCCTAATGCGAGGCAATGATAGGTCATTGACATGTCGGGTTGCGTGAGAGTGAACCTGGCTGGTGGGCCGTCCGATGGTACTGAACATGTCCTCTGGCTGACAGGCCATCCCCACGGAACGCACCATAGTATACACACTGCGTGGTACTCTACGAGCTGTTTGGCGTTCAACCAGCCAAGATTTTGCACAACATCAGATACATGTTCATGACGTTTTTTCCCGCTCACTACGCGCGCACCAAAGTTTATGACTTTTTGGATGCGTCTAATAACCTTTACTTCTCGATATTTATTGGAAACAATATGCAGTAACCACTTTGATGCAAACCCAGGATGTTTTTTTCTCATTAAATTGCCCACTAAAAAAACGGGTATTGGGTAATTGGTAGTGCCAACTGCCAACTGCCAACCCAGGTGGGATGGGCACAGGAGTGTCCTGCTGAGCTGGGCTGGGGAGGGGGATCCCCTGCTGAGTTGGGGGAGGGGGGTGTCCTGCTGAACTGGACTGGCGAGTGTCCTGTTGCGCGACACCGCCGGAAGCGACGGATCCGCTCCGGAGGATCAGTTCCGGAGGATCAGCTCCGGTGGTCCAGACTGTTGCGTCAGCGGGTCGCGTGCCGGCGTAGTGTTTCCATACCTTTGTGCCGGCCGGCCGGTGGGTTTTCAACACGCGGTAAATACTGACATTGCTGCACACCGCGGTGTTCAGTTTCACGTGACCTATGATTATTGTTATCCAATGCCGGCGCCAGTACGTTGCTGGTTAATATTTTGTTTTTGGTGATGTTGCACCTTGCCGGTGTCATTTTTTGCGGGAATGACCGCTCCTCTGGTCACGTGCGCCACGCGCGGTGGTGGCACGTGTCGGCTGATTCGGTGGTGCGGCGAACGGCCGTCTCTGTGGGCTGGATCGCTGGAGTCTGACCGATTAGTTCTCTCCCTCCGTCTGATCTCCGTCGTCTGGCCTCGTGCTAGGGATCTCTCTGCCCGAGATGTGCCGCACAGTCTGGCTGTGATGGGACGGAGACTAGAGCTGATGGAGGGAGGAGGGGATGGAGACTAGAGCTGATGGAGGGAGGAGGTGACTGAGACTAGAGCTGATTGAGGGAGGAGGGGACGGAGACTAGATCTGATGGAGGGAGGAGGGGAGGGAGACTAGAGCTGATGGAGGGAGGAGGGGATGGAGACTAGACTGATGGAGGGAGGAGGGGACGGAGACTAGAGCTGATGGAGGGAGGATGGGACTGAGACTAGAGCTGATTGAGGGAGGAGGGGATGGAGACTAGATCTGATGGAGGGAGGAGGGGAGGGAGACTAGAGCTGGTGGAGGGAGGATGGGATGGAGACTAGAACTGATGGAGGGAGGAGGGGAGGGAGACTAGAGCTGATGGAGGGAGGAGGGGATAGAGACTAGACTGATGGAGGGAGTAGGGGACGGAGACTAGAGCTGATGGAGGGAGGATGGGACTGAGACTAGAGCTGATTGAGGGAGGAGGGGATGGAGACTAGATCTGATGGAGGGAGGAGGGGATGGAGACTAGAGCTGATGGAGAGGAGGAGGGGACGGAGACTAGAGCTGATGGAGGGAGGAGGGGACGGAGACTAGAACTGATGGAGGGAGGAGGGGACGGAGACTAGAACTGATGGAGGGAGGAGGGGACTGAGACTAGACCTGATGGAGGGAGGAGGGGACGGAGACTAGAACCGATGGAGGGAAGAGGGGACGGAGGCTAGAGCTGATGGAGGGGGAGGCATGGAGATTAGAGCTGATGGAGGGAGGAGGGGATGGAGACTGGAGCTGATGGAGGGAGGAGGGGAGGGAGACTGGAGCTGATGGAGGGAGAGGGGTTCGAGACTAGAGCTGATGGATGAGGAGGGGATGGAGACTAGAACTGATGGAGGGAGGAGGGGATGGAGACTAGAGCTGATGGAGGGAGGAGGGGACGGATACTAGACTGATGGAGGAGGAGGGGATGGAGACTAGATCTGATGGAGGGAGGAGGGGAGGGAGGCTAGAGCTGATGGAGGAGGAGGGGATGGAGACTAGATCTGATGGAGGGAGGAGGGGAGGGAGGCTAGAGCTGATGGAGGGAGGAGGAGACGGAGGCTGGAGCTGATGGAGAGGGAGGGGATGGAGACTAGAGCTGATGGAGGAAGGAGGGGATGGAGACTGGAGCTGATTGAGGGAGGAGGGTATGGAGACTAGATCTGATGGAGGGAGGATGGCATGGCGGCCACATTCAGAGACTTAGGTAGAATTGAGGGATGTCAAAATTGTATGTCTTCTCAAAAATCATTGCATGAAAGAGGTATCTTGGTCTAAAAACATGAAAATTAGGTCAACATTGTCATGTTTTTAAAGCTGGGCACCCCATCTCATGCTATCACATCCGGCAACATGAAATAATTTTGACATCCCTCCCCCTAACTCCCTGAATTTGGCCACAATGGAGGAGGGGACGGAGACTGGAGCTGATTGAGGGAGGAGGGGAGGGAGACTGGAGCTGATGGAGAGAGGAGGAGACGGAGACTAGATCTGATGGAGGGAGGAGGGGAGGGAGACTAGAGCTGATGGAAGGAGGGGGCGGAGACTGGAGCTGATGGATGGAGGAGGGTACGGAGACTAGAGCTGATGGAGGGAGGACAGGACGGAGACTAGAGCTGATGGAGGGAGGACAGGACGGAGACTAGAGCTGATGGAGGGAGGAGGGGATGGAGACTAGATCTGATGGAGGGATGTATGGGATGGAGACTAGAGCTGATGGAGGGAGGAGGGGACTGGAGCTGATGGAGGGAGGAGGTGGCGGAGACTATAACTGATGGAGGGAGGAGGGGATGGAGACTAGAGCTGATGGAGGGAGGAGGGGAGGGAGACTAGAGATGATAGAGGGAGGAGGGGATGGAGACTAGAGATGATGGAGGGAGGAGGGGTGGAGACTAGAGCTGATGGAGGGAAGATGGTATGGAGACTAGATCTGATGGAGGAGGAGGCAATGGAGACTGGAGCTGCTTGAGGGAGGAGGGGATGGAGACTAGATCTGATGGAGGGAGGAGGGGAGGGAGACTAGATGTGATAGAGGGAGGAGGGGATGGAGACTAGATCTGATGGAGGGAGGAGGGGTGGAGACTAGAGCTGATGGAGGGAAGATGGGATGGAGACTAGATCTGATGGAGGGAGGAGGGAATGGAGACTGGAGCTGATTGAGGGAGGATGGGATGGAGACTAGATCTGATGGAGGGAGGAGGGAATGGAGACTGGAGCTGATTGAGGGAGGAGGGGATGTAGATTAGAGCTGATGGAGGAAGGAGGGGATGGAGACTATCTGATGGAGGGAGGAGGGGATGGAGACTAGAGCTGATGGAGGGGGGATGGAGACTGGAGCTGATGGAGGGAGGAGGGGAGGGAGACTAGAGATGATAGAGGGAGGAGGGGATGGAGACTAGATCTGATGGAGGGAGGAGGGAATGGAGACTGGAGCTGATTGAGGGAGGAGGGGATGGAGACTAGAGCTGATGGATGGAGGAGGGGACGGAGACTGGAGCTGATTGAGGGAGGAGGGGATGGAGACTGGAGCTGAGGGAGGGAGGAGGGGATGGAGACTGGAGCTGATGGAGGGAGGAGGGGATGGAGACTGGAGCTGATTGAGGGAGGAGGGGATGGAGACTAGAGCTGATTGAGGGAGGAGGGGATGGAGACTGGGGCTGATGGAGGGAGGATGGGATGGAGACTGGAGATGATGGAGGGAGGAGGGGATGGAGACTAGAGCTGATGTAGGGAGGAGGGGAGGGAGGCTAGAGCTGATGGAGGGAGGAGGGGACGGAGACTAGAGATGATAGGGGGAGGATGGGATGGAGACTAGATCTGATGGAGGGAGGAGGGGATGGAGACTGGAGCTGATTGAGGGAGGAGGGAATGGAGACTAGAGCTGATGGAGGGAGGAGGGGACGGATACTGGAGCTGATTGAGGGAGGAGGGGATGGAGACTAGAGCTGATTGAGGGAGGAGGGGACGGAGCCTGGAGCTGATTGAAGGAGGAGGGGACGGAGCCTGGAGCTGATGGAGGGAGGAGGGGATGGAGACTAGCGCTGATGGAGGGAGGAGGGGAGGGAGGCTAGAGCTGATGGAGGGAGGAGGGGACGGAGACTAGAGATGATAGAGGGAGGAGGGGATGGAGACTAGATCTGATGGAGGGAGGAGGGGTGGAGACTAGAGCTGATGGAGGGAAGATGGGATGGAGGGAGGATGGGATGGAGACTGGAGCTGATTGAGGGAGGAGGGGATGGAGACTAAGAGCTGATGGCGGGAGGAGGGGATGGAGATTAGAGCTGATGAAGGGAGGAGGGGATGGAGACTGGAGCTGATGGAGGAAGGAGGGGATGGAAACTGGAGCTGATGGAGGGAGGAGGAGGAGTGGAGCAGCAGAGGAAGCGGTATCGCCGGCGGTACAGACGGGCGGACGGACTGATCTCCGCCGGTCGAGTGTCGGCACGAACCGCCGCCGCCGCCGCCGCCGCCGCCGCCGCCGCCGCCGCCGCCGCCGCCGCCGCCGCCGCCGCCGCCGCCGCCGCCGCCGCCGCCGCCGCCGCCGCCCCACACACACACACACACACACACACACACACACACACACACACACACACACACACACACACACACACACACACACACACACACACACACACACACACACACACACACACACACACACACACACACACACACACACACACACACACACACACACACACACACACACACACACACACACACACACACACACACACACACACACACACACACACACACACACACACACACACACACACACACACACACACACACACACACACACACACACACACACACACACACACACACACACACACACACACACACACACACACACACACACACACACACACACACACACACACACACACACACACACACACACACACACACACACACACACACACACACACACACACACACACACACACACACACACACACACACACACACACACACACACACACACACACACACACACACACACACACACACACACACACACACACACACACACACACACACACACACACACACACACACACACACACACACACACACACACACACACACACACACACACACACACACACACACACACACACACACACACACACACACACACACACACACACACACACACACACACACACACACACACACACACACACACACACACACACACACACACACACACACACACACACACACACACACACACACACACACACACACACACACACACACACACACACACACACACACACACACACACACACACACACACACACACACACACACACACACACACACACACACACACACACACACACCACACACCACACACCACACACACACACACACACACACACACACACACACACACACACACACACACACACACACACACACACACACACACACACACACACACACACACACACACACACACACACACACACACACACACACACACACACACACACACACACACACACACACACACACACACACGCACGCGCGCGCGCGCGCACGCGCGCACGCACGCACGCACGCACGCACGCACCCCACCGTCCACCATGACTAGTGTCTGGGCCCTTTGTCGGTCCAGCCCTTTGTCGTAACGGTCCAGCCCCGCGCGGCGACAGACAGCAACCTACTGCGAGTCCCTGGTCGGCGGCGCCAGCAGTAGGTAGCCGGTAACCGGGTTTTGCTTCAGACGGTCCGCCTCCCTGGACTGTGAGCGCTGAGCGCTGTGGCGGCAGTCTGTTTCTCTGTTCTCTGGTGGCCAAGCCGGTTTCACTCGATGCTGGTTCCAGGCGTTCCGATTACCTCGTCTTTCGAGACATTGGGCGCTCTGCTCTGAGTATTCTTGTCTTATTCTGGCCACACGAGTGTCAGTGTGGCGTTCATGTAATGTAAGATATTTAATAAGGGAGATTATCCGTACAGACAGGAATCAATTTACCAACTAATTTACACACTACCATTTATCAGCGGAAAAGCTCCCGATTGACAGTCGGACGTAATTTTATACTCGACCAGCTGGTTTTCATTCGGAATTCGTCGGTTGTAATCAGTCATGTCGACGCGGACGCCTAAGCGGAGCACCTGAGAATGCCGGCTCTCACTGCTACCTGACCCGAAATTCCTCACTAATCAGACGTGAAGCACATCAAACCGGAGTCTCATCGGTCATCGTTTGTACCCAGATTAGTCCCGGTGCTCTGAGCCGCTCGGTGGCTGTCCTGCGCATAGTTACCCGTGTGAGTGTGAACTGATGGGTATCATGTGAGCTATACCACTGCGTGTGATTCCAGCTCGCCTGGCGGTGTTGAGATGACCTGATCAATGGGCGGCTGTGTGTAGAGCAGGGGCGGATGCTTGTGTAGGGGTGGTTTGTCCACAGGTGGTCTGCGTTAGCGTCTTTGACGTTGGTTTGGGGATACGCGACTAACGTCAACAGGCTGCAGTGAAGACGGCCATTAACAGCCTGGTACGACACGTCACGGGAGCGAGCGGGTGAAGGCTGACCAACAGGTGGTTTGCGTTAGCGTGTTTGACGTTGGTTTGGGGATACGCGACTAACGTCAACAGGCTGCAGTGAAGACGGCCATTAACAGCCTGGTACGACACGTCACGGGAGCGAGCGGGTGAAGGCTGACCAACAGGTGGTTTGCGTTTGGAGCTATAGTGTCTGTTAAAGTCATGCTTGGTTATATGTTAATGGGCTTCCCTACAATCAGAGATCCATCCTTCACGGCTATATTCCATTTTTCTTTAGATACATCCTATGCCTCATACGGGTTGGGCGTCTTTTTTAGCTTCTGAGGAAGACTCAGAGGACGCCACGAAATCCACGCTTAAAGTGTTAACCTCATGAGTGTCGGATTTCGCCCCTGGAACGAGGCATTAGTGCTGTTGCATATCGCTTCATACTTCCTGTTGACCGGCCGGCGTATAATCTGAGCCTTTGTTTTCTTCCCTTGTTGTATCTAAGTGGGTAACGGTACGCCGTGAACCCAGCGCGAGACGTCCCGTTCACTGTGAGTGCCGCGCGCCGCTGTGTTTTGCCCGACACTAATTGGCATTGATGTGCAGCAACACAACAGACGACTGCATGCAGCGCCAGTCACGACCGCCGCTGCTGCGGCATTAATGTCACGGGCAGACTCCGCGCAGTAATGACTGCAGGCTGTCACGTCACCACACCGCGGCAAGGTGTTGACCCGTCACGACACCACGGCATGGTGTTTACCCGTCACGACACCACACCGCGGCATGGTGTTTACCCGTCACGACACCACACCGCGGCAAGGTGTTTACCATCCGAGTTCGCAGTTTACCATCCGAGGCGCAGACTTCGGCCAAAACCGAGGTGTATTCAGCGAAAACACGTCGCCGTGTGGCGCTGACGTTTAAACACGTCTCCGTGTGGCGCTGACGTTTAAACACGTCTCCGTGTGGCGATGACGTTTAAACACGTCTCCGTGTGGCGCTGACGTTTAAACATGTCTCCGTGTGGCGATGACGTTTAAACACGTCGCCGTGTGGCGCTGACGTTTAAACACGTCGCCGTGTGGCGATGACGTTTAAACACGTCTCCGTGTGGCGATGACGTTTAAACACGTCGCCGTGTGGCGATGACGTTTAAAGGGATTATACGGGTTTCTGTCCTGAAAGTAAATACACTTTTTTGCAGTTGTATGAGCTTTAAACACGTTTAAGACATATAACAGGGACCTCAATGCTCATTTAGTCCATTATTTCAGAAATTATCAGCGTTAAAACTTGGGCGTTTTTCGAGACTAGTATCAGATAACGAGTACTTGATCGGCACTACTGTCCACCACTTTTTATCTTGAGACCAATTTTAGAGTTTTGAATTATTTGCAAGTCCTACACTGGATCACAAAATTATTATGCAATTCAAAACTGACGGGACTTTGTATTACTACACACTGTTCGTTGAGGTTTTGTGTTTTTGTGGTTTTCTTTTCTCTGGCCTTCAGCGTTGAGAATTTGGTGGTGGCATATTCATTTTTTGGCATGAAAATTCATGAAAAATATAGAATTGTATGGGAAAACTAGGAACAAAATGGGAAAACTAGGAAAACTAGGCTGCTGTTGTTGGAACAAAACAAGTTGATTTTCTTTCAAATATTGCTTATTTTACCGGAAATATGCCATACGTGAGGTGTTTTTATTAGCATAAAAGAGATGACTGGCTCTGCCTCAGCCAGTCCTGCAGAAAATACGTGGTGGCATCACCGCGCACTTTGGAATGTCCTTACGTGCAGAAGAGGTCATTTCCAGACAAATGTGGCTACCGTGGGACTTCTACCACCTTTATAAGTACGTTTTACTATGTAACTCAATTATTCTGGGAAAAACCCGTATAATCCCTTTAAACACGTCGCCGTGTGGCGCTGACGTTTAAACACGTCGCCGTGTGGCGATGACGTTTAAACACGTCGCCGTGTAGTGCTGACGTTTAAACACGTCGCCGTGTGGCGCTGACGTTTAAACATGTCGCCGTGTGGTGCTGACGTTTAAACACGTCGCCGTGTGGTGCTGACGTTTAAACACGTCGCCGTGTGGTGCTGACGTTTAAACACGTCGCCTTGTGGCGCTGACGTTTAAACACGTCGCCGTGTGGTGCTGACGTTTAAACACGTCGCCGTGTGGTACTGACGTTTAAACACGTCGCCGTGTGGCGCTGACGTTTAAACACGTCGCCGTGTGGCGCTGACGCTGATCAGTGATGTGTTCTGGAGCGGACGCCGTTTTAGGCTGGCCGGGGATGCGACCATTCAGTCGGAAAGGCGCTTTGACATGCAAAGTATGGCCATTGACGCGGGGACAATGCCGCGCTGGACGGCATATAAAGGCCCCGCTGCCGCTGATGAGGCTCAACTAGTTATGAAAGACGGGATGATGAATAATCATGTGCTCTGTGGCGGGATTCGGTCTGCCGAAATTCTGATGCCTGGTGTCTCATATCGATGTCAATGTGATGCGGCGTGGCACAGTACCTCTTGTATTGTGGCCCGCACTAAATGTGGAGAAGTGAAGCCACGTCGAGCGTTCTGTTGTGCGCTCGCCGGCTGACAATGTCACAGGGCCAGTGCTTCACTAAGTAGGCATCTGCGTCACGTGGTGTGACTGCTGCGGTGTTAAGATGGCGACAGCGTAAACAGTTGCGCTGTTTCTTTTATGTTCGTGAGTGCTGTCTGAATTGAGGAATGAGGACACATCAGCCGATGATGTATTATCAGTATGCCACAAACTATCCGATTTGGTTATGCATCGGCGTGCTTCTTTTGAACTGTATGAGTAATACCCTTACTTGCTTTCGCAGCTTTACGCTTCGCTGTCATAACCTCGCAGCAGACTTTGCCCTGTGCGCCCTTCGTGCCCTGGTATGCGGCAGTTTTTGCCGGCTGGCTGCCGTCTGGTTGGTGAGTCAGAGAGCGTTCCTTCTCTCCGTCAGAGGCGTGTGACGCGGCCGTCGGTCGCTGGCGGCCGGGTTGGTTAGTCAGAGGGCGTTCCTTCTCTCCGTCAGAGGCGTGTGACGCGGCCGTCGGTCGCTGGCGGCCGGGTTGGTTAGTCAGAGGGCGTCCCTTCTCTCCGTCAGAGGCGTGTGACGCGGCCGTCGGTCGCTGGCTGCCGGGTTGGTGAGTCAGAGGGCGTCCCTTCTCTCCGTCAGAGGCGTGTGACGCGGCCGTCGGTCGCTGGCGGCCGGGTTGGTTAGTCAGAGGGCGTCCCTTCTCTCCGTCAGAGGCGTGTGACGCGGCCGTCGGTCGCTGGCGGCCGGGTTGGTTAGTCAGAGGGCGTCCCTTCTCTCCGTCAGAGGCGTGTGACGCGGCCGTCGGTCGCTGGCTGCCGGGTTGGTGAGTCAGAGGGCGTCCCTTCTCTCCGTCAGAGGCGTGTGACGCGGCCGTCGGTCGCTGGCGGCCGGGTTGGTTAGTCAGAGGGCGTCCCTTCTCTCCGTCAGAGGCGTGTGACGCGGCCGTCGGTCGCTGGCGGCCGGGTTGGTTAGTCAGAGGGCGTCCCTTCTCTCCGTCAGCGGCGTGTGACGCGGCCGTCGGTCGCTGGCTGCCGGGTTGGTTAGTCAGAGGGCGTCCCTTCTCTCCGTCAGAGGCGTGTGACGCGGCCGTCGGTCGCTGGCTGCCGGGTTGGTTAGTCAGAGGGCGTTCCTTCTCTCCGTCAGCGGCGTGTGACGCGGCCGTCGGTCGCTGGCGGCCGGGTTGGTTAGTCAGAGGGCGTCCCTTCTCTCCGTCAGAGGCGTGTGACGCGGCCGTCGGTCGCTGGCTGCCGGGTTGGTTAGTCAGAGGGCGTTCCTTCTCTCCGTCAGAGGCGTGTGACGCGGCCGTCGGTCGCTGGCTGCCGGGTTGGTGAGTCGGAGAGCGTTCCTTCTCTCCGTCAGAGGCGTGTGACGCGGCCGTCGGTCCGCGATCAAGGCCGGTCGGTGCAGTGGGTACTTTGCCCAAGTGGAGGGCGACTGAACCCGAACCGTCCCGGTCCGGCTCGAGTCCGAGTCGTCCCGGTCCGGCTCGAGTCCCAGTCGTCCTGGTCTGGTTCAGGACGTCTCATGGTCACGGCCTCACGGTGTCTGGAGGAGCTCCTCCCGAGGCGGCCGGGCTGAGCCGCGACTGGGCCGGGCTGGGCCGCGACTGGCAGGCGGCAGGCGGCAGCGCTGGACACGTCCCAGACAGCCGTCGATTCGCTGTCTGACCGGCCGCCGCAGCCGGACAGCGCAGTGCCGGATCTCGGGAGCCTGCAGAGGTGGCAGGTGGACGTCTAACGAGCCAGCTGCAATACAGAGCTGATGCTGCTGGAGGCGCCATCGTGTCGAGTCTTCTCTGGCGCTTCAGAACCCACCGCCACTCAGAAGGCATTCATTTCGCGTTCTTTTCACATGCCGGGTCACACCCAGCAAACCTGTGCAGATTCGGGACCTGTAAAGCAGCCGTCATCGCTCCCACCCACCCCCGCCCGCCCAGCGATAGGCCGGTCACGGTCGCCGTCCGCCCGGCCAGCGGCGTGGCAGTGTGGTTCAGTGCGGTTCAGTGCCACCTGTCCGTTCCGCTCCGCCGGCGGCGCCGAGCGGACCGAGCGGACCGGGCCCGGCTCACTGACATGTCGTAACCACCGGAAATGGCCGCCGCCATCGCCGTCACCGCCCCTGCCTCCACCACTATTACCGACATAGCCGTCATCGCTGCCGCCACCGCCATCGCGATAGTCGCCACTGGCGCCGCCACCGCCGCTGAGGTCATTTGGCGCAGAGTGGACGCCAAATAACTGCAGCAGGTGTGCCACCCTTCAGCCCCAAATCATCACCATCGTCAGCAGCGGACGCTGCTGCTGTCGCCCCGCGTCCCTATACGATGCTGGGAACCACCGCCTCGCGCCTCAGACCGGGCTGGGAACCACGCCCCGTGTGCCGTATTGGTCCCGCTGGGAAACACCAATCCACCTACTTCAAACCACCGCCCGCAGATGTAATCGGCGTAGCGGTTCCGTTTCCTGACGCTGGATTTTGGAGTAGATTGAGGAAATGTCTGCGTTCCGCGTGTGAACAGCCCATATTGGGTGGGGCCTCGGAGCCAGTGAGAAAAACGTCCCACAAACCACTTATGCCCGTTCCAGTCGCGCCAGGCACCTCGGTCGTGGATGGCAATATTTGCGGGCTCTTTATGTGTTGATCCGGTGTCAACAAAGCGGCCCCAATATGTGCCGACGCGGCTGGCGAGCGGGCCTGTGGCGAGCGGGCCTGTGGTGAGCGGGGTGCTGTTATCACGCGGCTGGCGAGCGGGCCTGTGGCGAGCGGGCCTGTGGTGAGCGGGGTGCTGTTGTCACGCGGCTGGCGAGCGGGCCTGTGGTGAGCGGGGTGCTGTTGTCACGCGGCTGGCGAGCGGGCCTGTGGCGAGCTGGGTGCTGTTGTCACGCGGCTGGCGAGCGGGCCTGTGGCGAGCTGGGTGCTGTTGTCACGCGGCTGGCGAGCGGGCCTGTGGCGAGCTGGGTGCTGTTGTCACGCGGCTGGCGAGCGGGCCTGTGGCGAGCTGGGTGCTGTTGTCACGCGGCTGGCGAGCGGGCCTGTGGTGAGCGGGGTGTTGTTGTCACGCGGTTGGCGAGCGGGCCTGTGGCGAGCTGGGTGCTGTTGTCACGCGGCTGGCGAGCGGGCCTGTGGTGAGCGGGGTGCTGGTGTCACGCGGCTGGCGAGCGGGCCTGTGGCGAGCGGGGTGCTGTTATCACGTGGCTGGCGAGCGGGCCCGTGGCGAGCGGGGTACTAGGTCACGCGGCTGGCGAGCGGGCCTGTGGTGAGCGGGGTGCTGTTATTACGCGGCTGGCGAGCGGGCCTGTGGTGAGCGGGGTACTAGGTCACGCGGCTGGCGAGCGGGCCTGTGGTGAGCGGGGTGCTGTTGTCACGCGGCTGGCGAGCGGGCCTGTGGTGAGCGGGGTGCTGTTGTCACGTGGCCGGTGAGCGGACCTGTGGTGAGCGGGGTGCTGTTGTCACGTGGCCGGTGTGCGGGCCTGTGGTGAGCGGGGTGCTGTTGTCACGTGGCCGGTGAGCGGACCTGTGGTGAGCGGGGTGTTGTTGTCACGTGGCCGGTGTGCGGGCCGGGCTGTTGTCACTCGGTGTGACGCGCTGTGACGGTGCCCGGTCACTCACTGCCCGCTCTGCGTCTGTCTGTTGCCCGCTCCTCTGTGCCCGCCGGCCCGCTCTGCCTCTGTTGCCCGCTCCTCTGTCCCCGCCGGCCCGCTCTGTCTGTCCGTTCCGGCCATTGTCTATCGTCACGCGTTCGACAACAGCAGGACTGGCCTGGCTGTCGACTGCCTGTCGCAGTAGTACGGCAGCGGAGGGGACTGCCTGTCGCAGTAGTACGGCAGCGGAGGGACTGCCTGTCGCAGTAGTACGGCAGCGGAGGGTACTGCCTGTCGCAGTAGTACGGCAGCGGAGGGACTGCCTGTCGCAGTAGTACGGCAGCGGAGGTACTGCCTGTCGCAGTAGTACGGCAGCGGAGGGGACTGCCTGTCGCAGTAGTACGGCAGCGGAGGGGACTGCCTGTCGCAGTAGTATGGCAGCGGAGGGGACTGCCTGTCGCAGTAGTACGGCTGCGGAGGGGACTTCCTGTCGCAGTAGTACGGCAGCGGAGGGGACTGCCTGTCGCAGTAGTACGGCAGCGGAGGGGACTGCCTGTCGCAGTAGTACGGCAGCGGAGGGGACTGCCTGTCGCAGTAGTACGGCAGCGGAGGGACTGCCTGTCGCAGTAGTACGGCAGCGGAGGGGACTGCCTGTCGCAGTAGTACGGCAGCGGAGGGGACTGCCTGTCGCAGTAGTACGGCAGCGGAGGGGACTTCCTGTCGCAGTAGTACGGCAGCGGAGGGACTGCCTGTCGCAGTAGTACGGCAGCGGAGGGGACTGCCTGTCGCAGTAGTACGGCAGCGGAGGGGACTGCCTGTCGCAGTAGTACGGCAGGGGAGGGGACTGCCTGTCGCAGTCGTATGGCAGCGGAGGGGACTGCCTGTCGCAGTAGTACGGCAGCGGAGGGACTGCCTGTCGCAGTAGTACGGCTGCGGAGGAGACTGCCTGTCGCAGTAGTACGGCAGCGGAGGGGACTGAGTAATGCGATGAGACTAATCACGGGGGCAGGGCCGGCATTATATGATGAGGCTAATGACAGAAATTGGATTAATCACTGCAGTCAGATGTAACGTGGCGGCGCGACAGTCTGGTGGAGTGACAAGCAGTGGCAGACGGTGCGGCGTGACAGACAAACAGTGGCAGACGGTGCGGCGTGACAGACAAACAGTGGCAGACGGTGCGGCGTGACAGACGAGCAGTGGCAGACGGTGCGGCGTGACAGACAAACAGTGGCAGACGGTGCGGCGTGACAGACAAACAATGGCAGACGGTGCGGCGTGACAGACAAACAATGGCAGACGGTGCGGCGTGACAGACAAGCAGTGGCAGACGGTGCGGCGTGACAGACAATGTCAGACGGTGCGGCGTGACAGACAAGCAGTGTCAGACGGTGCGGCGTGACAGACAAACAATGGCAGACGGTGCGGCGTGACGGACAAGCAGTGGCAGACGGTGCGGCGTGACAGACAAGCAGTGTCAGACGGTGCGGCGTGACGGACAAACAGTGGCAGACGGTGCGGCGTGACGGACAAGCAGTGGCAGACGGTGCGGCGTGACAGACAAACAATGGCAGACGGTGCGGCGTGACAGACAAGCAGTGTCAGACGGTGCGGCGTGACAGACAAACAGTGGCAGACGGTGCGGCGTGACAGACAAGCAGTGGCAGACGGTGCGGCGTGACAGACAAGCAGTGTCAGACGGTGCGGCGTGACGGACAGTGACAGACGGTGCGACGTGACAGACGGTGCGGCGTGACAGACTGTTCGGCGTGACAGACAGTGACAGAATGTGAGGCGTGACAGACAGTGACAGAATGTGAGGCGTGACAGACAAGCAATGCCAGACGGTGCGGCGTGACAGACAAACAGTGACAGATGGTGCGGCGTGACACGGTGACAGACGGTGCGGCGTGACAGACAAACAGTGACAGACGGTGCGGCGTGACAGATCGTGGCAGTATGGAGAGGAACGGGACATCTGCTCGGAGTTTGTTCTGCCACCATCTGCCGGTTTATGTTGATTAAAGCTCGAGGAGCGACCATCAGACTGCGACGGACCACGGTGACTTATGGCTGACTGTTGGCCGACAGTGACCGGGTGCACCCGGTGCACCGTGTTGGACGGCACCAGTGGCTACGGTCTGCCTGACTGGGACGACTCGTCTCAGTCGGAGAGTCTTCGCCGCAGCTTCCCCGGCGCTGAACACTTAGTGCGCACTCACAAACTTTGTGTGAATGCTGTGGACGCTCCGGTCATTTACCGGTGAGATGAGCGATAGTTTGCCGAACCTGCCGCGGGCAAGGCGGCACGAAGGATAGTTGTTAACGACCGGACAATGGAAATGACGCCGCTTTCCCATTTGTGTCGTCTATCATCGGCGGTCTGGGGATGAGCATCGAGTATGGCTGGCGTGGGGGCTGTGCTGGTGCACCGCCTGTGCCCCTGGCCAATGCTCTCCTCCCTTTCTCAGCCTCACCCGGAAAGAACACCACCTGACTTACGCCGCCAGGGGTGCTCATTACCTCCGATACATTCATTGGTATTCTGCCAGCATTAGCGGCGTATTTTGCCTAACACTCTGCCGTTACCGAGTTAGTTATGAGTTAGTGATTTATGCTGATCACGGCACCCGGAGCCGGTGGCGCCTGCTGCGGCCCGACACCTCTGCCGACCACGCTGTGTTCTCACTGATCTGGCCACTGAGGGTCGGCAGCTGAAGGTGGCTGCTGAGGCCGCAGCAGCTCAGCGCCACCTCTGCCGACCACGCTGTGTTCTCACTGATCTGGCCACTGAGGATCAGCAGCTGAAGGTGGCTGCTGAGGCTGCAGCAGCTCAGCGCCACCTCTGCCGACCACGCTGTGTTCTCACTGATCTGGCCACTGAGGATCGGCAGCTGAAGGTGGCTGCTGAGGCTGCAGCAGCTCAGCGCCACCGCCGCAGCTGCGCTCGTGCCGTGTCCGTTCCAGGATATCTCCACGCCCTCCCCCCTCCCCGGTGATGGTGGCTCGCCACTACGCGCGTGACTGTGGCCTGTTTACTCTGCTCGGCATCTCGTAAAGCCGGCGTAAAACCACGACCCCGTGTCGAGCACCGCTGGCGGAGGCGACTGGAGCGTACTCACGGGAGGGACGAGCGGCAGCGCCTGCCGTGGCTAACCACCCCTCACATCCCCCGCCTCCTGCGTGGCACACCCGGCACCCCGCTCCTCTGGACACCACGCCGCCCCGCTCCACTGCAGTGGCAGTCGGCGGCGGCCACAGAGGCGGCCAATTGCGCCAAGTGGCCGCCCCTCCGCGGCACGGCTCGGGCTGACGGCCTCGCACATTGTGCTCAGTCGTGCCGGCTTGATTGGCCGGAATTAACGGAGACGGTCGGCCGTTTCGTCCCGTCCTTCGGCTCCTCCGCTTTGTTCTGCGTTGGTAGTGTTCGCTGTGTTCTGCGTGTGAGTCCTATAGGCTAGGGCGACTCGCAATCGGCTCCCAATGTGTTACTGCTGGCGCGCGCGGCTACGGTGTCGGCGCCGGTGTGGGCTGTTGTCGGGCGTTCCGGGGACGGCCGCAGGACAGCGGGCCTGCCACGCCCCACACCACGCCCCCCCCCCCTCCCAACGGACACCGCACGACCCACATTCCTTCCAGCTGGGAACCGGAAAACCGGCGGACGGCGGACGGACGTTTTTTGCGCCGGTTCTCGGAAGTGGACCGGAGCGCACTGGAGCGGGCGTTAGTGGACAGGGCGGGGCCGGGTGCAGCTGTGTCCCCGCGGCGGCGGCGGATTGGGCGGGGTGTATCGGTGCCGAGTCGTGTAATCCTCCGCCGTGTGTTGCCGCGCCAGCTGCACAGGCGTGTAGTCAGCTGGGGTCGGGGCGGCGTCTGGCTGAGACGGTCCCGTGTCTGGCTGAGACGGTCCCGTGTCTGCTGAGCGGGCGGACACCCGGCGGTGTCAGCTGGGGTCGGGGCGGCGTCTGGCTGAGACGGTCCCGTGTCTGCTGAGCGGGCGGACACCCGGCGGTGTCAGCTGGGGTCGGGGCGGCGTCTGGCTGAGACGGTCCTGTGTGTGCTGAGCGGGCGGACACTCGGCGGTGTCAGCTGGGTCGGGGCGGCGTCTGGCTGAGACGGTCCTGTGTGTGCTGAGCGGGCGGACACTCGGCGGTGTCAGCTGGGGTCGGGGCGGCGTCTGGCTGAGACGGTCCCGTGTCTGCTGAGCGGGCGGACACCCGGCGGTGTCAGCTGGGGTCGGGGCGGCGTCTGGCTGAGACGGTCCTGTGTCTGCTGAGCGGTCGGACACCCGGCGGTGTCAGCTGGGGTCGGGGTGGCGTCTGGCTGAGACGGTCCTGTGTCTGCTGAGCGGGCGGACACCCGGCGGTGTCAGCTGGGGTCAGGGCGGCGTCTGGCTGAGACGGTCCTGTGTCTGCTGAGCGGGCGGACACCCGGCGGTGTCAGCTGGGGTCGGGGCGGCGTCTGGCTGAGACGGTCCTGTGTCTGCTGAGCGGGCGGACACCCGGCGGTGACGGCGATAGCAGCGGTGTCAGCTGGGGTCGGCGGCGGCGTCTGGCTGAGACGGTCCTGTGTCTGCTGAGCGGGCAGACACCCGGCGGTGTCAGCTGGGGTCGGGGCGGCGTCTGGCTGAGACGGTCATGTGTCTGCTGAGCGGGCGGACACCCGGCGGTGGCGGCTGGGGTCGGGGCGGCGTCTGGCTGAGACGGTCCTGTGTGTGCTGAGCGGGCGGACACCCGGCGGTGGCGGCGATAGCAGCGGTGTCAGCTGGGGTCGGGGCGGCGTCTGGCTGAGACGGTCCTGTGTCTGCTGAGCGGGCGGACACCCGGCGGTGGCGGCGATAGCAGCGGTGTCAGCTGGGGTCGGGGCGGCGTCTGGCTGAGACGGTCCTGTGTCTGCTGAGCGGGCGGACACCCGGCGGTGGCGGCGATAGCAGCGGTGTCAGCTGGGGTCGGGGCGGCGTCTGGCTGAGACGGTCCTGTTTCTGCTGAGCGGGCGGACACCCGGCGGTGGCGGCGATAGCAGCGGTGTCAGCTGGGGTCGGGGCGGCGTCTGGCTGAGACGGTCCTGTGTCTGCTGAGCGGGCGGACACCCGGTGGTGGCGGCGATAGCAGCGGTGTCAGCTGGGGTCGGGGCGGCGTCTGGCTGAGACGGTCCTGTGTCTGCTGAGCGGGCGGACACCCGGCGGTGGCGGCGATAGCAGCGGTGTCAGCTGGGGTCGGGGCGGCGTCTGACTGAGACGGTCCCGTGTCTGCTGAGCGGGCGGACACCCGGCGGTGGCGGCGATAGCAGCGGTGGCGGCCGGATGTGACGTCAGGCCGTATCTCGAGTTTGTGTCGCCCGGGACCGGAGACACCGGTGTCCGTTCCGCCGCCCTGTGACGATCCCGCCGTCCTCAGCTGAAGCCCGCGCCTCGCCACCCACTCACTGGCCGCCCGGTCAGCACAAATACAGTCATTATCAGCATTATGCTCATTGGAACAACTAACTTGACGATGAAAGGCAACGGAATTGGGCAAAGGCGATGACAGCACTTACGTTAGCATGACCCTCGCGCTCACGCATAATGCCTCTCATTCCTCGCCGCCGATCTGACGAAAGTAGCACTACCTCACGCCAGTATCTAGAAGAAGGGTTGCAGTCGTTAAAAAACGATTCGTGTTTGTTATCGAATGTTTCACAGGTAAAGCCACAGCCAGACCAGTTGCGTCATTCAATGTATGACCATACAAATTCCAGACAAATGTGTACATATAACTCAATGTTATGGATAATTAAATTATGTAACGCTCACTTTAAATCAGCTCGTTGCAAAGCCTCGGTTATACATCTGCCGGAAGAATGGCCTTTCCGGTCCCGCGGTTGCATAGTTAAATGGCCATACTTAGCATTTTGCAGGTCTAATTTGTCACGGTGGTCTACTGCGGATACGAGTCGTTAGACCCTCAAATGATGCTCTTTGCTCGTCAGTAAACCTACCCTGGCTTTCTTGTTGCGGCGTCCCTCAACAATCTGCATTACCGTTGCCCAGCTCCTGCGGCGCACCAGGTCACCTGTCGTCCGTCCATCGGTCGTGTGCTGGTCCGGCTGACTGGTGGCGCCCCGGGTCGGAGAGGCGGAGAGACTGCAGCAGGCGTCGGGCTGTAACACCACCCGGTATATCAGTAACGGACGCAAACCTATTGACGGTTAGTGGACGACGTAAGTGAACGTACCAGTGTAACCTGGGACGGCTGTGTGTTTGGAGTATCAGCGAGGCCGGCGGAGGGAAGGGTGACATGACGGGACGGTGGGGAGATGGCGAGAGGAGAGGAGGCAGTTGGTGGTGTGAAGCCGACAGCGACGGACGGAGAAGTGGAGAGTTGCGACGCACTGGTGTCACGCTGACGCGGATAGTGGTATAATGTCGCCACTCCACGCATGGTGCGGGTAGAGACGTACATAGCTACGTAAGCGGTCAAGGAGAGCGGCCAGGAGGATAATGACCGGTAAGGCAGTGTTGTACCAATGGGAGCTGCTGGCTTCACTGACACACCCCAGCACGGTGATTCGGCGCGCGCGGTGAGTACCTACGCAATTCGTATTTGACGCCCATGCCTGAACCATGGTGCGGCGTATTTGACGCCCATGCCTGAACCATGGTGCGGCGTATTTGACGCCCATGCCTGAACCATGGTGCGGCGTATTTGACGCCCAAGCCTGAACCATGGTGCGGCGTATTTGACGCCCATGCCTGAACCATGGTGCGGCTCAACGAAGTATGGAGTATCGCATCGTATTGGCAGAGGATGCATAGCTGTTGTGCTGGTGGCCTTATTGTGGTTCATATTCGGGGTCGTTCAGCGAGGCTGAGTCAAGTTTGGCCGAGAAGTTCCTGATGGAGCCCTGCACCAACCCTGCCGAGGGGGGCATTGCCAGTTTGTTTTCAGCTTGTATGACTGTGGTAGGAGTTATATTTCGTCTTTGTTGGCGGTGCGTCCATGCCGCTGGGCAGTCGCGGAGGCGGAGGTGCCTTGTGGTTTTCTGTTGTCATGACGGCCGCCGCAACTCGGCTCGTCCAACATCTGACAGGATGGTTGGTTTCTTGGCGTGAGCTGTAATGTGTGAAGGATTAAATGACAGTCTCACTCGGACCCTGTCGATTTGTCTGGCAACACTTAGACACGACGTCACAAGTTTGCAGCGAGCCGGCTTTGGCGTGGGGGCCTATGGGATTGTGAGTGGAAATTTGGTTGCAATTTCGAGCATTTCTAAATCAGTTCGTTCCGCAGGTGATGTATAACTGTGATGCCGGAAACTTTGTCATTCATGTTTTGGGTCGGTTTGGCAAGAATTAGTAAAATAGTGCCCCATAAGTTGCTTAGGGAACCCTGCACGCCATCCAATAGGGGTCACTTCACCTTGTCCGACAGTAATAGGCGTCAGATTTCGCGTTGCAGCGAGTCCAATCAGATAGAAATACCGTGTGGTATTGTTTCACCTATTGAATTTGGGACGCCGGTTCTGTTGTGATATTGTTATTTATGCATTGTCTGCACTGAAGGTGTCCCTAAAGTGTACGGCACCCTGCGCGGCGCCGGCCGACGGCGACACGAGCTCGATGGCACTGGTGTAAGGTGACATGGCCTTCCTTCCTGCTGCCCTGGCGGCGGAGATGGAGCCGGCCCGGACTGCCGCTGTGGCCAGGGAGCTGCCCTGACCCCGCCGTGTCCGGTGTTTGTTGTCGGGACGGTCGTACCGGAGCGGTCTGATCAGCCCTCTGATCAGGGCCGCCGGCTCTCTCCCGACTCCCAGGGCCGTCCCGCCGCCGACGCCGCCGCTGTTTGTTCGGCCCGCTCCTCACGTGCGCCGGCCGCACTTCCGCGTCCAGCGCGCCGGAGGACCGCGGCCTCCGGGGGTGCGGAGCGCGGACAGCTCCTTCCTCCTGTGGGAGGCTCGACTACAGCGCAGCGGCGCAGCAGACGGCTCGGCGCGCTCGGGAGGCCCTATCTGGCCGGAACAGACCGGCACAATGGTGGGCTCTGAGGCCGGACTGGCGGCTGCAGCCCAGCCAGGCGCAGCACGGTGCTCATTAGTGGATATTATTAGGCATGCTGCGCTGCGCAAACATGCAATGCATGACCTCGCGTGACTGACACGACCCGTTGTTTGTACGTGTGTCGAATCTAATGCAGCTGGTAGGTTTGTACGGCTGCTGCCGGTGCATACATACACACATACATGCATGCAGCCTTCCAGCTGCTGCATTAGCTCAGGTCGCTGCAAGGTGGTCGGTATTAGTAAACATCGGCTGGTCGGACAAAGGCGGCGGAGGATGCCGGGAGCGTCAGAGCGAGCGGCAGATGTTTACGAAGGCGAGCGGACACATACGCGGTATTTCACAATACAGGCCCTGCCTTGTGGTGCTCATTGGAGCGACTCAATTTCGAACAGCGATGCGTCACCGCTGACACATCGGCCCGTCATTATCACGGGTCATCAGCGACTCACCGCTGACACACCGTCCCGTCATTATCACGGGTCATCAGCGACTCACCGCTCAGCTGACACACCGTCCCGTCATTATCACGGGTCATCAGCGTCTCACCGCTCAGCTGACACACCGTCCCGTCATTATCACGGGTCATCAGCGGCTCACCGCTGACACACCGTCCCGTCATTATCACGGGTCATCAGCGGCTCACCGCTGGCACACCGTCCCGTCATTATCACGGGTCATCAACGACTCACCGCTGACACACCGTCCCGTCATTATCACGGGTCATCAGCGACTCGCCGCTCAGCTGACACACCGTCCCGTCATTATCACGGGTCATCAGCGGCTCACCGCTGACACACCGTCCCGTCATTATCACGGGTCATCAGCGGCTCACCGCTGGCACACCGTCCCGTCATTATCACGGGTCATCAGCGACTCACCGCTGACACACCGTCCCGTCATTATCACGGGTCATCAGCGACTCACCGCTGATACACCGGCCCGTCATTATCACGGGTCATCAGCGGCTCACCGCTGACACACCGGCCAGTCATTATCACGGGTCATCAGCGGCTCACCGCTGACACACCGGCCAGTCATTATCACGGGTCATCAGCGACTCACCGCTGACACACCGTCCCGTCATTATCACGGGTCATCAGCGGCTCACCGCTGGCACACCGGCCCGTCATTATCACGGGTCATCAGCGGCTCACAGCTGACACATCGGCCCGTCATTATCACGGGTCATCAGCGACTCACCGCTGATACACCGTCCCGTCATTATCACGGGTCATCAGCGACTCACCGCTCAGCTGACACACCGTCCCGTCATTATCACGGGTCATCAGCGACTCACCGCTGACACACCGTCCCGTCATTATCACGGGTCATCAGCGACTCACCGCTGACACACCGTCCCGTCATTATCACGGGTCATCAGCGGCTCACCGCTCAGCTGACACACCGTCCCGTCATTATCACGGGTCATCAGCGACTCACCGCTGACACACCGTCCCGTCATTATCACGGGTCATCAGCGACTCACCGCTCAGCTGACACACCGTCCCGTCATTATCACGGGTCATCAGCGACTCACCGCTGACACACCGTCCCGTCATTATCACGGGTCATCAGCGACTCACCGCTCAGCTGAAACACCGTCCCGTCATTATCACGGGTCATCAGCGACTCACCGCTGACACACCGTCCCGTCATTATCACGGGTCATCAGCGACTCACCGCTCAGCTGACACACCGTCCCGTCATTATCACGGGTCATCAGCGACTCACCGCTCAGCTGACACACCGTCCCGTCATTATCACGGGTCATCAGCGACTCACCGCTCAGCTGACACACCGTCCCGTCATTATCACGGGTCATCAGCGACTCACCGCTCAGCTGACACACCGTCCCGTCATTATCACGGGTCATCAGCGACTCACCGCTGGCACACCGTCCCGTCATTATCACGGGTCATCAGCGACTCACCGCTCAGCTGACACACCGTCCCGTCATTATCACGGGTCATCAGCGACTCACCGTTCAGCTGACACACCGTCCCGTCATTATCACGGGTCATCAGCGACTCACCGCTCAGCTGACACACCGTCCCGTCATTATCACGGGTCATCAGCGACTCACAGCTGGTACACCGTCCCGTCATTATCACGGGTCATCAGCGACTCACCGCTCAGCTGACACACCGTCCCGTCATTATCACGGGTCATCAGCGACTCACCGCTGACACACCGTCCCGTCATTATCACGGGTCATCAGCGGCTCACCGCTGATACACCGTCCCGTCATTATCACGGGTCATCAGCGGCTCACCGCTGATACACCGTCCCGTCATTATCACGGGTCATCAGCGGCTCACCGCTGACACACCGTCCCGTCATTATCACGGGTCATCAGCGACTCACAGCTGGCACACCGTCCCGTCATTATCACGGGTCATCAGCGACTCACCGCTCAGCTGACACACCGTCCCGTCATTATCACGGGTCATCAGCGACTCACCGCTGACACACCGTCCCGTCATTATCACGAGTCATCAGCGACTCACCGCTAACACACCGGCCATGTATCACCGTACCGGTGATTGGAAGCCACTCGGCGTCATCTAATGGGGCCCGTCACTGCGCTGCTCGCCATCGAGAGCGATCTGCCCGCCGCTGGGACGCCGTGTGAGAGCAGCCCTGGCAGCCCCGCCGCTGACCCCGCCATCGAGAAAGCCACTGCCACTCGCCAATGTCACCGTGGCCGTCGGTGACAGTCGACTCGTCACCGCCGGCTTCCTTCACTTCCCGTCACCGGACCGTCACCGGACAGTCACTGAATCGTCACCGGACCATTACCTGGCCGTCACTGAACCGTCACTGAACCGTCACTGAACCGTCACTGAACCGTCGCTGGACCGTTACCGGACCGTCACCGGACTGTCACTGAAGTCTGAACCGTCACCGGACCGTCACGGGGCCGTCACCGGACCGTCTGACCGGACCGTCTGACCGGACCTTCGCTCCGTTAGCACCGTGCGTCTGACCGCGGCGGTGTGTAAACACCAGTTGTATGCCTGTGTCTGTCCTGGCGCTGTGTGTCGCTCTGTCGCCTGTTACTGTGGCAATCTGGCGACGGCACGACGGATTACGGGCCGGCCGACTGTGTGTCGCCGCCCCGTGACTACCATCGCAGAGACGCCACCGTGACACCACAGAGACGCCACCGTGACATCGCAGAGACGCCACCGTGACACCACAGAGACGCCACCGTGACACCGCAGAGACGCCACCGTGACATCGCAGAGACTCCACCGTGACATGGCAGAGACGCCACCGTGACATGGCAGAGACGCCACCATGACATCGCAGAGACGCCACCGTGACATCTCAGAGATGCCACACTCCGGTCACGGCCGGGGGGGGGGGGGGGGGGGTCTGGAGATACACGGGGCGGGCCCTGTCCCAATCTGAGTTGTGGGCCGCAGCGCCGGCATCGAAATTGTCAAAGGACTTGATGGCAAAAGTGAAGTATTTTCGTGAGTTGGGTTGGGTCCAGTAATTCACAGAAGTATGATGAGCTATGTTTCAGGTCGGTGTTGTGTCTGCACTTTATTATCCAGCGGACATCTGCTTGAATTAGAATTAGAATAGTCATGTTTCCTCGTTGACCCACGCCACGGCGTAGGAACAAGGGGGGGGGGGGGGGGGGTTGGCCCCTCACTTTTCGGCCATTTTGTTGCTAAAATATTTTATTTTGATGGGTGAGAAACATTTTGGATGGCAAAAGATTCGCCAGAACGAAAAGAGCCCAAATTTGCAAATAAATAATCCATAGGGGGTTGGGTTTCTCTCAACACGAGATCGAAGTTTCACTGCCCCCCCCCCCCGTCCACACACTTTTCGTGACGTTCCTACATCCCTAACGCACGCTCTTCAGTCAGCGTCACCACTCACCAACCAACTGGTCCTGTTGTGTCGCTAGCTGGGCTTATTTGTCTGACACATCCTGCCTGGTGAGCGGTCCGGCGGATCGTCCTGTTGTGTCGCTAGCTGGGCTTATTTGTCTGACACATCCTGCCTGGTGAGCGGTCCGGCGGATCGTCCTGTTGTGTCGCTAGCTGGGCTTATTTGTCTGACACATCCTGCCTGGTGAGCGGTCCGGCGGATCGTCCTGTTGTGTCGCTAGCTGGGCTTATTTGTCTGACACATCCTGCCTGGTGAGCGGTCCGGCGGATCGTCCTGTTGTGTCGCTAGCTGGGCTTATTTGTCTGACACATCCTGCCTGGTGAGCGGTCCGGCGGATCGTCCTGTTGTGTCGCTAGCTGGGCTTATTTGTCTGACACATCCTGCCTGGTGAGCGGTCCGGCGGATCGTCCCGTTACGTCGCTAGCTGGGCTTATTTGTCTGACACATCCTGCCTGGTGAGCGGTCCGGCGGATCGTCCTGTTGTGTCGCTAGCTGGGCTTATTTGTCTGACACATCCTGCCTGGTGAGCGGTCCGGCGGATCGTCCTGTTGTGTCGCTAGCTGGGCATATTTGTCTGACACATCCTGCCTGGTGAGCGGTCCGGCGGATCGTCCTGTTGTGTCGCTAGCTGGGCTTATTTGTCTGACACATCCTGCCTGGTGAGCGGTCCGGCGGATCGTCCTGTTGTGTCGCTAGCTGGGCTTATTTGTCTGACACATCCTGCCTGGTGAGCGGTCCGGCGGATCGTCCTGTTGTGTCGCTAGCTGGGCTTATTTGTCTGACACATCCTGCCTGGTGAGTGGTCCGGTGGATCGTCCTGTTGTGTCGCTAGCTGGGCTTATTTGTCTGACACATCCTGCCTGGTGAGCGGTCCGGCGGATCGTCCTGTTGTGTCGCTAGCTGGGCTTATTTGTCTGACACATCCTGCCTGGTGAGCGGTCCGGCGGATCGTCCCGTTACGTCGCTAGCTGGGCTTATTTGTCTGACACATCCTGCCTGGTGAGCGGTCCGGCGGATCGTCCTGTTGTGTCGCTAGCTGGGCTTATTTGTCTGACACATCCTGCCTGGTGAGCGGTCCGGCGGATCGTCCTGTTGTGTCGCTAGCTGGGCTTATTTGTCTGACACATCCTGCCTGGTGAGCGGTCCGGCGGATCGTCCTGTTGTGTCGCTAGCTGGGCTTATTTGTCTGACACATCCTGCCTGGTGAGCGGTCCGGCGGATCGTCCTGTTGTGTCGCTAGCTGGGCTTATTTGTCTGACACATCCTGCCTGGTGAGCGGTCCGGCGGATCGTCCCGTTACGTCGCTAGCTGGGCTTATTTGTCTGACACATCCTGCCTGGTGAGCGGTCCGGCGGATCGTCCTGTTGTGTCGCTAGCTGGGCTTATTTGTCTGACACATCCTGCCTGGTGAGCGGTCCGGCGGATCGTCCCGTTACGTCGCTAGCTGGGCTCATTTGTCTGACACATCCTGCCTGGTGAGCGGTCCGGCGGATCGTCCCGTTACGTCGCTAGCTGGGCTTATTTGTCTGACACATCCTGCCTGGTGAGCGGTCCGGCGGATCGTCCTGTTGTGTCGCTAGCTGGGCTTATTTGTCTGACACATCCTGCCTGGTGAGCGGTCCGGCGGATCGTCCTGTTGTGTCGCTAGCTGGGCTTATTTGTCTGACACATCCTGCCTGGTGAGCGGTCCGGCGGATCGTCCTGTTGTGTCGCTAGCTGGGCTTATTTGTCTGACACATCCTGCCTGGTGAGCGGTCCGGTGGATCGTCCTGTTGTGTCGCTAGCTGGGCTTATTTGTCTGACACATCCTGCCTGGTGAGCGGTCCGGCGGATCGTCCTGTTGTGTCGCTAGCTGGGCTTATTTGTCTGACACATCCTGCCTGGTGAGCGGTCCGGCGGATCGTCCCATTACGTCGCTAGCTGGGCTTATTTGTCTGACACATCCTGCCTGGTGAGCGGTCCGGCGGATCGTCCTGTTGTGTCGCTAGCTGGGCTTATTTGTCTGACACATCCTGCCTGGTGAGCGGTCCGGCGGATCGTCCTGTTGTGTCGCTAGCTGGGCTTATTTGTCTGACACATCCTGCCTGGTGAGCGGTCCGGCGGATCGTCCTGTTGTGTCGCTAGCTGGGCTTATTTGTCTGACACATCCTGCCTGGTGAGCGGTCCGGCGGATCGTCCTGTTGTGTCGCTAGCTGGGCATATTTGTCTGACACATCCTGCCTGGTGAGCGGTCCGGCGGATCGTCCTGTTGTGTCGCTAGCTGGGCTTATTTGTCTGACACATCCTGCCTGGTGAGCGGTCCGGCGGATCGTCCTGTTGTGTCGCTAGCTGGGCTTATTTGTCTGACACATCCTGCCTGGTGAGCGGTCCGGCGGATCGTCCTGTTGTGTCGCTAGCTGGGCTTATTTGTCTGACACATCCTGCCTGGTGAGCGGTCCGGCGGATCGTCCCGTTACGTCGCTAGCTGGGCTTATTTGTCTGACACATCCTGCCTGCCTGGTGAGCGGTCCGGCGGACCGTCCCTCGGGTCGTGACGTGCGCTCGTTACCCCGTGTTTACCGTCAGGTGGGAGGTGCATTCACCTCCCGCGGGGTAAAGGCACCCCCGTGTCGGCGAGCTGGCCCGTGCTGCGGCCGCACAGCGACGTGCGCTGGCGAGACCGTGCGAGAGACAGATCCAGCGTCCGTCTGGCCGTCCCACTGGCGATCGTCCTATGGTGTCCTGTCCCCACACGTCCCTCTGCCGTCCCAGCGGCTCCTCGGTGTCCTGACACGTCCCTCTGCCGTCCCAGCGGCTCCTCGGTGTCCTGACACGTCCCTCTGCCGTCCCAGCGACTCCTCGGTGTCCTGACACGTCCCTCTGCCGTCCCAGCGACTCCTCGGTGTCTTGACACGTCCCTCTGCCGTCCCAGCGACTCCTCGGTGTCCTGGCACGTCCCTCTGCCGTCCCAGCGGCTCCTCGGTGTCCTGACACGTCCCTCTGCCGTCCCAGCGGCTCCTCGGTGTCCTGACACGTCCCTCTGCCGTCCCAGCGACTCCTCAGTGTCTTGACACGCCCCTCTGCCGTCCCAGCGACTCCTCGGTGTCCTGGCACGTCCCTCTGCTGTCCCAGCGACTCCTCGGTGTCCTGACACGTCCCTCTGCCGTCCCAGCGACTCCTCGGTGTCCTGACACGTCCCTCTGCCGTCCCAGCGACTCCTCGGTGTCCTGACACGTCCCTCTGCCGTCCCAGCGACTCCTCGGTGTCTTGACACGTCCCTCTGCCGTCCCAGCGACTCCTCGGTGTCTTGACACGTCCCTCTGCCGTCCCAGCGACTCCTCGGTGTCCTGCCACGTCCCTCTGCTGTCCCAGCGACTCCTCGGTGTCCTGACACGTCCCTCTGCCGTCCCAGCGACTCCTCGGTGTCTTGACACGTCCCTCTGCCGTCCCAGCGGCTCCTCGGTGTCTTGACACGTCCCTCTGCCGTCCCAGCGACTCCTCGGTGTCTTGACACGTCCCTCTGCTGTCCCAGCGGCTCCTCGGTGTCCTGACACGTCCCTCTGCCGTCCCAGCGACTCCTCGGTGTCTTGACACGTCCCTCTGCCGTCCCAGCGGCTCCTCGGTGTCCTGACACGTCCCTCTGCCGTCCCAGCGGCTCATCGGTGTCTTGACACGTCCCTCTGCCGTCCCAGCGACTCCTCGGTGTCCTGGCACGTCCCTCTGCCGTCCCAGGGGCTCCTCGGTGTCCTGACACGTCCCTCTGCCGTCCCAGCGGCTCCTCGGTGTCCTGACACGTCCCTCTGCCGTCCCAGCGGCTCCTCGGTGTCCTGACACGTCCCTCTGCCGTCCCAGCGACTCCTCGGTGTCTTGACACGTCCCTCTGCCGTCCCAGCGACTCCTCGGTGTCCTGGCACGTCCCTCTGCCGTCCCAGCGGCTCCTCGGCGTCCTGCCACGTCCCTCTGCTGTCCCAGCGACTCCTCGGTGTCCTGACACGTCCCTCTGCCGTCCCAGCGACTCCTCGGTGTCTTGACACGTCCTTCTGCCGTCCCAGCGACTCCTCGGTGTCCTGGCACGTCCCTCTGCCGTCCCAGCGGCTCCTCGGTGTCCTGTCACGTCCCTCTGCCGTCCCAGCGGCTCCTCGGTGTCCTGACACGTCCCTCTGCTGTCCCAGCGACTCCTCGGTGTCCTGCCACGTCCCTCTGCTGTCCCAGCGACTCCTCGGTGTCCTGACACGTCCCTCTGCTGTCCCAGCGACTCCTCGGTGTCCGAGGTGACGGGGGCAGTTCCGACACGTCCCTCTGCCGTCCCAGGGGCTCCTCGGTGTCCGAGGTGACGGGGGCAGTTCCGACACGTCCCTCTGCTGTCTCAGCGACTCCTCGGTGTCCGAGGTGACGGGGGCAGTTCCGACACGTCCCTCTGCCGTCCTAGGGGCTCCTCGGTGTCCGAGGTGACGGGGGCAATTCCGACACGTCCCTCTGCCGTCCCAGCGACTCCCCGGTGTCCTGCTGCGTCCCTCTGCCGTCACAGCGGCTCCTCGGTGTCCCGACACGTCCCTCTGCCGTCCCAGCGGCTCCTCGGTGTCCGAGGTGACTGGGGCAGTTCCGACACGTC
The DNA here is from genome assembly GCA_036785665.1 of Chirona hameri. NCBI lineage: Eukaryota > Metazoa > Arthropoda > Thecostraca > Balanomorpha > Balanidae > Chirona > Chirona hameri. Next base: position 77,512 of record JAXIVJ010000049.1, read on the forward strand.
CCTCTGCTGTCCCAGCGGCTCCTCGGTGTCTGAGGCGACGGGGGCAGAATGACTGAGTGGCCGGGCTGATCTGAGGCGGGCAGACCCATTGTGATGGTCCCGGACACCACGCACGCCGTGTCCCAGACAATCAGTTTAGTCGTCCGCACGGGTCGAGCACGGGAACTGCGTTAGCCGAGGGTTTTTCGACGGGTGGCTGAATATCTCTGGATCTGCGTTAGGAGTGCGTTTCGGCCGGCGGCGCGAGGTCTCGGGAACTGCGTTAGGAGGGTGTCTCAGCAGGTGATTGGAGATCTCGGGAGGCGAGGGCTGTCCGACATACGCAGTATGATGGATGACGCCTGAGCGCTTGTTAGAGATAGTTGGCAAGAGGTTGAATAAATTGATATTGACAAGAAGTTGACGGAAGTTGTGAAGCTGACTGATGTAAGCTACACTTTGTCGAGTAACGTCACTTAGTAAGTGTGGTTACTAAGTGTCGTTACGACGCTGTCGACTGCTTTGAAGCGTTCGCTCTGGCTTGTTTCCTGCTGAGCGCGGACAAAGCGTGACACCTTCGGCTCTGTCGTACCGTACCGTGTTGGGCAGAGACTGGCCATGTGAAATACAATCTCCCCTGTACGCTTACTGAACAGAAATCTGAGATAATGTTATCGCCGCGCTCTGAACGTATCTGTTGCCAGCAACCGCTTTTCCTGGTCAAAGTCGTGTTTTTCCCCTGCTCAGACAACGCGTGTGTAATCGGTGTGTAATTATTTGATGCTGCGCTAACGTGCATTGTGTAATTATTTGATGCTGCGCTAACGTGCAGTGTGCAGAAACTTTGATTTATCGTTCGCTCAGGAATCAGTGATGTTTTTCCGCATTGCTCTGTTATCTGTTGAACGGCAAGGAAGAGCTACGCTTTTGCGGTGTGACGTTTCGATAGTGGTATGTGGTTGGCGAAGTCTTCCGCATGTTCTGAGTTCCATGAAGGGAAAGTGCATCCGTGGCTGATAAGGCATGTCGCGTTGACCCCGGCTGGATGTGCTGATAGCAGCTCGTGTGCGTCGATCCTTTATTGTGATTGCTGTGCTGATAGCAGCTCGTGTGCGTCGATCCTTTAGTGTGATTGCTGTGCTGATAGCAGCTGGTGTGCGTCGATCCTTTATTGTGATTGCTGTGCTGATAGCAGCTGGTGTGCGTCGATCCTTTATTGTGATTGCTGTGCTGATAGCAGCTGGTGTGCGTCGATCCTTTGTTGTGATTGCTGCGCCTGTGCTGGCGATGTTGACGTGTCGCCAGTTGTGGCATGTGATCTCTGGACCCACCGGCTAACGCTGTCGCCCTTCCGTCCGTCCCCAGACTCTAACCAGCAGTCGCCATGGGTCTGAAGCAGAGTAAGCGGTCGTTCCAGGTGACCACGGGCTCACCGAAGAAGGACGCAGTGTCCGAGGTTACCGTCGAGACCATAGCGATCAAGGACAACGTGGAGGCCGCCAACGGTGACCCGGCCGCCACCCAGGTCACCAAACCAGAGGTCAGTCCACCCACCACCCAGGTCACCAAACCAGAGGTCAGTCCACCCACCACCCAGATCAAACCAGAGGTCAGTCCACCCACCACCCAGATCACCAAACCATAGGTCAGTCCACTCAGATCACCAAACCAGAGGTCAGTCCACCCACCACCCAGGTCACCAAACCAGAGGTCAGTCCACCCACCACCCAGGTCACCAAACCAGAGGTCAGTCCACCCAGATCACCAAACCAGAGGTCAGTCCACCCACCACCCAGGTCACCAAACCAGAGGTCAGTCCACCCACCACCCAGGTCACCAAACCAGAGGTCAGTCCACCCACCACCCAGGTCACCAAACCAGAGGTCAGTCCACCCACCACCCAGGTCACCAAACCAGAGGTCAGTCCACCCACCACCCAGATCACCAAACCAGAGGTCAGTCCACCCACCACCCAGATCACCAAACCCGAGGTCAGTCCACCCACCACCCAGATCACCAAACCAGAGGTCAGTCCACCCACCACCCAGATCACCAAACCCGAGGTCAGTCCACCCACCACCCAGGTCACCAAACCAGAGGTCAGTCCACCCAGATCACCAAACCAGAGGTCAGTCCACCCACCACCCAGATCACCAAACCAGAGGTCAGTCCACCCACCACCCAGGTCACCAAACCAGAGGTCAGTCCACCCAGATCACCAAACCAGAGGTCAGTCCACCCACCACCCAGATCACCAAACCAGAGGTCAGTCCACCCACCACCCAGGTCACCAAACCAGAGGTCAGTCCACCCAGATCACCAAACCAGAGGTCAGTCCACCCACCACCCAGGTCACCAAACCAGAGGTCAGTCCACCCACCACCCAGGTCACCAAACCAGAGGTCAGTCCGCCCACCACCCAGGTCACCAAACCAGAGGTCAGTCCACCCACCACCCAGGTCACCAAACCAGAGGTCAGTCCACCCACCACCCAGGTCACCAAACCAGAGGTCAGTCCACCCACCACCCAGGTCACCAAACCAGAGGCCAGTCCACCCACCACCCAGGTCACCAAACCAGAGGTCAGTCCACCCACCACCCAGGTCACCAAACCAGAGGTCAGTCCACCCACCACCCAGATCACCAAACCAGAGGTCAGTCCACCCACCACCCAGATCACCAAACCCGAGGTCAGTCCACCCAGATCACCAAACCAGAGGTCAGTCCACCCACCACCCAGATCACCAAACCCGAGGTCAGTCCACCCAGATCACCAAACCAGAGGTCAGTCCACCCACCACCCAGATCACCAAGCCAGAGGTCAGTCCACCCAGATCACCAAACCAGAGGTCAGTCCGCCCACCACCCAGGTCACCAAACCAGAGGTCAGTCCACCCACCACCCAGGTCACCAAACCAGAGGTCAGTCCACCCACCACCCAGGTCACCAAACCAGAGGTCAGTCCACCCACCACCCAGATCACCAAACCAGAGGTCAGTCCACCCACCACCCAGGTCACCAAACCAGAGGTCAGTCCACCCACCACCCAGGTCACCAAACCAGAGGTCAGTCCACCCACCACCCAGGTCACCAAACCAGAGGTCAGTCCACCCACCACCCAGGTCACCAAACCAGAGGTCAGTCCACCCACCACCCAGGTCACCAAACCAGAGGTCAGTCCACCCACCACCCAGATCACCAAACCCGAGGTCAGTCCACCCAGATCACCAAACCAGAGGTCAGTCCACCCACCACCCAGATCACCAAGCCAGAGGTCAGTCCACCCAGATCACCAAACCAGAGGTCAGTCCGCCCACCACCCAGGTCACCAAACCAGAGGTCAGTCCACCCACCACCCAGGTCACCAAACCAGAGGTCAGTCCGCCCACCACCCAGATCACCAAACCAGAGGTCAGTCCACCCACCACCCAGGTCACCAAACCAGAGGTCAGTCCACCCACCACCCAGGTCACCAAACCAGAGGTCAGTCCACCCACCACCCAGATCACCAAACCAGAGGTCAGTCCGCCCACCACCCAGGTCACCAAACCAGAGGTCAGTCCACCCAGATCACCAAACCAGAGGTCAGTCCACCCACCACCCAGATCACCAAGCCAGAGGGCAGTCCACCCAGATCACCAAACCAGAGGTCAGTCCGCCCACCACCCAGATCACCAAACCAGAGGTCAGTCCGCCCACCACCCAGGTCACCAAACCAGAGGTCAGTCCACCCACCACCCAGGTCACCAAACCAGAGGTCAGTCCACCCACCACCCAGGTCACCAAACCAGAGGTCAGTCCACCCACCACCCAGGTCACCAAACCAGAGGTCAGTCCACCCACCACCCAGATCACCAAACCAGAGGTCAGTCCGCCCACCACCCAGGTCACCAAACCAGAGGTCAGTCCACCCAGATCACCAAACCAGAGGTCAGTCCACCCACCACCCAGATCACCAAGCCAGAGGGCAGTCCACCCAGATCACCAAACCAGAGGTCAGTCCGCCCACCACCCAGATCACCAAACCAGAGGTCAGTCCGCCCACCACCCAAGTCACCAAACCAGAGGTCAGTCCACCCACCACCCAGGTCACCAAACCAGAGGTCAGTCCACCCACCACCCAGGTCACCAAACCAGAGGTCAGTCCACCCACCACCCAGGTCACCAAGCCAGAGGTCAGTCCACCCACCACCCAGATCACCAAACCAGAGGTCAGTCCGCCCACCACCCAGGTCACCAAACCAGAGGTCAGTCCACCCAGATCACCAAACCAGAGGTCAGTCCACCCACCACCCAGATCACCAAGCCAGAGGTCAGTCCACCCAGATCACCAAACCAGAGGTCAGTCCGCCCACCACCCAGATCACCAAACCAGAGGTCAGTCCGCCCACTACCCAGGTCACCAAACCAGAGGTCAGTCCACCCACCACCCAGGTCACCAAACCAGAGGTCAGTCCACCCACCACCCAGATCACCAAACCAGAGGTCAGTCCGCCCACCGCCCAGGTCACCAAACCAGAGGTCAGTCCACCCAGATCACCAAACCAGAGGTCAGTCCACCCACCACCCAGATCACCAAGCCAGAGGTCAGTCCACCCAGATCACCAAACCAGAGGTCAGTCCGCCCACCACCCAGATCACCAAACCTGAGGTCAGTCCGCCCAGATCACCAAACCAGAGGTCAGTCCGCCCACCACCCAGATCACCAAACCAGAGGTCAGTCCGCCCACCACCCAGGTCACCAAACCAGAGGTCAGTCCACCCAGATCACCAAACCAGAGGTCAGTCCGTCCACCACCCAGATCACCAAACCAGAGGTCAGTCCCCCACCACCCAGGTCACCAAACCAGAGGTCAGTCCACCCAGATCACCAAACCAGAGGTCAGTCCGCCCACCACCCAGATCACCAAACCAGAGGTCAGTCCACCCAGATCACCAAACCAGAGGTCAGTCCGTCCACCACCCAGATCACCAAACCAGAGGTCAGTCCTCCCACCACCCAGGTCACCAAACCAGAGGTCAGTCCACCCACCACCCAGGTCACCAAACCAGAGGTCAGTCCGCCCACCACCCAGATCACCAAACCAGAGGTCAGTCCACCCGCCACCCAGATCACCAAACCAGAGGTCAGTCCACCCATCACCCAGATCACCAAATCAGAGTTCAGTCGACCCACCACCCAGATCACCAAACCAGAGGTCAGTCCACCCACCACCCAGATCACCAAACCAGAGGTCAGTCCACCCACCACCCAGATCACCAAACCAGAGGTCAGTCCACCCACCACCCAGATCACCAAACCAGAGGTCAGTCCACCCACCACCCAGATCACCAAACCAGAGGTCAGTCCACCCATCATCCAGATCACCAAACCAGAGGTCAGTCCACCCACCACCCAGATCACCAAACCAGAGGTCAGTACGCCCACCACCCAGATCACCAAACCCGAGGTCAGTGCTGCCCCCTGTCGGACGGGTCCGACGGGCTGCGAAGGGAGTGCGAGTCGGAGTCGGGGGCGGTAGAATGGATCTGAGTCCGTGACGAGGGTATTACGGGCTTAGGAGCACTATATTGCGAGACGCTGTATTGTGAGTAATGGCTTAGGTGGTACTGTGCTGTGATATATCCGCTGTGGCGAAGATTAGAGACAAGCCGGAGTCGGGCCTGGCATTCATCGGTCTCTCTTTTAGTGCCGAGTGTGAGACTGTGGTGACTCTTCGGTTTGTGGTCATTTAAAGTGATTTCCCTTGCGAGGAAGCTTCTTTTGTGTTCTCTTGCGTTTATAGCAGTAGTAAACGTACCGCCGAGTTGATTTAAAGGTTTGGACTCTGTTTCACACGCCGTATTTCCCATTTCAGGAGCCGGAATCCGATCAAAATGGCGGTGGTGATGCTGCTGAGGTGAATGGTGGAGAGAATGGGAAGGAGACCACAAATGGAAATGAGGAGGCGGAAGAGAAGAAGGAAGAGACTAAAGAAGAGGTGAAAGAAGAGAAGAAGGTTAAAAAGAAGATGAGCTTCCGCAGTTTTAGCTTCTTGCGAAAGGAGAAGAAGCAAAAGGAAGTGAAAAAGAAGAATGCAAAGAACGATGATGTGAGTACAAAATACATTATTTCTGCTTGATGCATTTTGCAGCCATATTGCTTAATGTTAGCGTTCTTGTTCCGCGAAAATGGTTTTCCTCGCGATTTGCCTCTCTCCCTTGGTTTGGGTATTCATTGATCTATATATCTAATCCATCGCTCTCGAATCCTCGTCGCCATCCATTACCTTGGTCGAGCCTGCTCATTGTCTGCGTGGAGCCTGCAGCGCCATCTACATTCAGCGCCATCTGCTCTTGGGCATGTCTCCAGTTTCGCCGTCAAGGGGCGCTGTAGTCTTTCCCAGGTGGCGCTAGTGGTGTGTGATGCTGGTAGGTTTATCCAGGAAGTAACATTTACGGGCACGTGCCATCCTCAACACTGACTTGGCTTAACACACATATAGGCTTAGTGCGTGACGTGCTGTTATTGTAAGAAATACGAGATATCCTGTACGCATTGGCTGGGTGTTCGTAAAATTCCGACTTAGTACTACGTACAATATACATGTTTTGAATATGATGTTTCCGTTTTCAACTGTGCGTTTAGTTGAGATGCCTTCCCATGCACTAAATTACATTTTGCTTGTTGCGCTGCTAATTACGTGGAAATGCGCCCGACCTCCAGATCGGGAACCATAGCGTTCGTTGCTGGCCGGTTTGTGGGATCCGAGACTGGCAGATAGCCACGTGTCCGCTCCTTCGCGGCAGTCGCTATCGGCATTGCAAATCACCGAGCCCGACTACGGGGATATCGTACATGTGATCACGATGTGTGCCCGATAGATGGGCAGCCAGCCTGCCTGACAGCTCTCTGCTCTGCCGGGTTCCTGCCCCCCCCCCCCCGCTGTCAGACCCGTGGCCGGCTGTCAGTCGGGGCCGGTGAGGGTTGCAATGCAGCAGGTCCGAGGCGGTCAGCCAGACAGGGCCGTTATCTGGTGTGTGGCGCCGGAAACACCTGTGCTGCCCCATCCCTCCCTCCCTCCCTCCCTCCCCTCCCCTCCCCTCCCCTGGCTCCGGACCCTGCCATGCGGCGCGGCCCACTCAGCCTCCAAGGCCGTGACAGACCCCCGGATCCTCCGGTGGCGCCGACCGCCAGGGCACGGCACGTTTATCAGGTGGTTTCACAGCGCGGCGAGGGGCCGAAAATGGACCGGGCGTGACGTAGGCCGCAGTACCTTTACATTATCGAGTTTATTTCGATGGCCGTGTTTCTCGTAGCGGTTTGTAATGTAACTACATTCCGGCACTTTTGAGGGACTATTTGTTTCAAAACTTTCAAAACAAAACAAAAGTTTCCAAAGATCCTCCCTGAACAGATCAAACTATGTTTCCCTTTTGAACTTAAGGGCATAATCCTGTGTCCAGATTCCATCTTTATTTTGGGACCTGCTCAGTGCTCAGTGCTCAGTGCATTACATGTACGTCTTCTCAGGAACATGTTCTATGTTTTTTCCCTGGAATACAGACCATGTTTGATAAGGTGTAGTAGACATCACGGTTTCCTTTCATTCTCCCTTCATGGTATCAGGGACAGCGTTCTGTCTAATTTGAACTGCGGCCCTCCCCACAAATACTTCTTGGCGGGGGGGGGGGGGGGGTAACCGGGCATTTGGTCTGGACGATTGTTTCTCTTTTAGAGCGGTATTTTTTGTGATATTATCCGTATAATTTTCTCGTGTGAAATGACTGGCATGATCGGATACCTTTGCATTCCTGTGTTGATACGTTGAGCCCGGCGAGCCAGCTTTGCTTCGCTTCCATGAACTATAGATTTTGAATTTAACCACGCCATTATTAGGTTGTGTTTTGGATAATTACTGTTTTCTTGTGTGATATAAGCGTTCTTTTCCAAGTGTTATCTTCACATATCTTGTTGTATAAAGCCGCAACATGTGCCAGCCGTAGGAAGGTTGACAACTGTTATCAATTGGTTGTCAATGGATGGAAACATAGGCTGGCACGGCAAACATTTACGACATTGTTTTGTTATATTTCCGGCGTATGGTCAGTCATGATAAGATTGACAGGTACCAGTAACCAGGCAGCAACGGATACAACGCTTATGTTTCCATATTTTACGACAACTACCATAGATGAGACTACATACGTCTGAATCAACAAACAGACAACATGTGCAATTAACTTATTAAAATCGCGAAAGACTGAGATATGGAGGCAGCTACAAGACCTCCCTGAAGAACAACTGAACGCCGGGTACGACTGTTCACCCCTTCCGGACATAAGGTTGCGTTGCAGTGACCCCCCGGACCTGCCGGTACAGCGCTGCCGCCGCCGTCTGTACCAGGTGTACCGGCCGGACCTCCGCCGGGTCCTCACTCCCAGCTCCCAGAACCGCGAGGAGCCGCGCCCGAGACTTTCCTGCTGGACGGCGGTGTGCCCCGGCAGGCCCCCGCTGGCCAGCGCCTGCCGTGCCGCCTGGAATGCCGTCCGGCGCCGCGGCGCGCGGCGCCCCGTCGGGCGCAGATGTGAACAGATAGCCGACCCTGGTGGTGGCGGCTGCCCCGAGCGGCACGCGATGCTGCCGTCCGGGCCCGGCAGCCCCCGCGGCGGCCACGTCAGCCGCAGTGGCAGGGTGCCCCGCAGCTGCAGCCGCCGCAGCTCCGCCGCAGCTCGATCAATAAACATCCGACGGCTGCAGGGCGGCGGCGGTGGCGGTCCGCCAGGCAACACGGCTGTGACAACTCACTCAGCACCGCTGGCCGCTGATGAGCCCCGCCCGGCCGTGTGTGTCTGGAGGCCGGCCGACAGTCGCTGGCCGGCCCCCTCGCTCCCCGCCGCGCCGGTCCCCCGCCCGCCGCCCCGCCGACTGTGTAGTCTGCCCCCGGGGGGCCGCCGCCGCTGGAACCAGACCACAAACAAATATGACGCGCCGCGCATCGCCGACATTCAAACTCGTGTCATGTGTGGTTCGCAGCTGGGGGAACCGAAAGAGAGGAAAGACCGAGTGGACAGACGGGCATTGGTGATGAGCGGGCACCGCATCGGTTTCTGTGGCGGTCCGCGGCCGCTTGACAATGGCCTACGAGAAGTACCTGCTCCTTACCATTGCACACATACTGCGACAGCGAAGTAATTCACCCACAGCAAATAGAGGAGCCTTGTCAGGTCTTGTCTTGAAGTGAAGAATATAACTTTTACGATAGTTATTTCCAGGCACCGCGATCAGCTCTACTCTAAGTCGCACCCAAGGGCTTTGTGACATTTCAAATCCAATTAGTTTCACGGTACGAGGTCTGAACTTCTCAGCCGGTACGGGCACGGCCCGCTGTCGCTGGCTCCCGCCTCAGCCCTGGGGACTCCCAGGGCTGGGTCAGGTGCCGTCTGTTGCCTGGGGACGGTGAGGGCTGGGCCAGGTGCCACCTCAGCCCTGGGGACTCCCAGGGCTGGGTCAGGTGCCACCTCAGCCCTGGGGACTCCCAGGGCTGGGTCAGGTGCCGCCTCAGCCCTGGGGACTCCCAGGGCTGGGTCAGGTGCCGTCTGTTGCCTGGGGACGGTGAGGGCTGGGCCAGGTGCCACCTCAGCCCTGGGGACGGTGAGGGCTGGGTCAGGTGCCGCCTCAGCCCTGGGGACGGTGAGGGCTGGGTCAGGTGCCACCTCAGCCCTGGGGACGGTGAGGGCTGGGTCAGGTGCCGTCTGTTGCCTGGGGACGGTGAGGCCTGTGTCAGGTGCCGCCTCAGTCCTGGGGACAGTGAGGGCTGGGTCAGGAGCCGCCTGTCGCCTGGGGACTCCCAGGGCTGGGTCAGGTGCCACCTCAGCCCTGGGGACGGTGAGGGCTGGGTCAGGAGCCGCCTCAGTCCTGGGGACGGTGAGGCCTGTGTCAGGTGCCGGTTCAGTCCTGGGGACGGTGAGGGCTGGGCCAGGTGCCGCCTCAGCCCTGGGGACGGTGAGGGCTGGGTCAGGTGCCGCCTCAGCCCTGGGGACGGTGAGGGCTGGGTCAGGTGCCGCCTCAGCCCTGGGGACGGTGAGGGCTGGGTCCGGTGCCGCTTCAGCCCTGGGGACGGTGAGGGCTGGGTCATGTGCCGGCTCAGCCCTGGGTACTCCCAGGGCTGGGTCAGGTGCCGTCTCAGCCCTGGGGACGGTGAGGCTTGTGTCAGGTGCCGGTTCAGTCCTGGGGACGGTGAGGGCTGGGCCAGGTGCCACCTCAGCCCTGGGGACGGTGGGGCCTGGGTCAGGGCCGCACCCTGTCTGCACTATGCACGCAGTCGGTAGCCGCTATCAGGAGCTGGGTGCCGGGTCCGAGCCGTATCTACGGTACACGCCCGCCCGCCGCGCCTTGTCCCTCCGCTGCCTTGCAGGGCTGAGCCGTCCTTTTCACGGACCCTGCCTCTATGCCGTGCGGTGCTGAGCCGTCTTTCTTGCAGACCTTACACCGGCGCGCGGCGGCCGGTCTCACGAAGCCATGTGCCGACCGACCGGGCCGTCACTGCAGAGGGTCCCGGTGTCTGTGTCTGGCCGCCCAGAAACATCCGATCCACGGCATCGCTGCGTCTCAATATCATATTTCGCACACAGCTATGTGTATATAACTGTATGTATATCTGTATTTAACCAAGTTATATATGTAAATGCCATACTGCAGTTATCCGATGACTCATCTGAGGGGCCGGCGGGCCTGTCGCCGGATAATTGTAGATATATATACGATCCGGCGTACGATCCGGCGTCAGCTGGCATCGGCCCGCTGGGACGTGCGTCGTCTTATTTACGTCTCAAATCTGACGCAGTTGACCCGGGAATCGCCGTCATGCTCGCGGAATAATGACTATGGTTGGCAGCAGTGATGCCATTCACTTTTTTCCGAGATCCCAAGATCCTTACTCAAATATCCCAAGATTGCCACTTCCTAGCCCAAGATTACAAGGCACATATCCCAGGAAATATCCCAAGGTCGTATGCAGAATCGGAGGTGAAAATTGGACAAGGAAGTGTGTTTTTCCCAGTTGAATTGATCATAGGCTGACAGGATGGATGTGTTTCAGGAATAGTGATTTGACACTGACTACAATGTGTCGACGTCGATAACTCCATTTTAGATAATCGTCTTAGCCAGGGTGTTAACGATTAACCATTACGGTTTGCTCGACTTACACTGCAAGTTGTAGGTATCAATTTACCCCACCACTGGGGCAAGTTGTGACAATTACGCTACTGTGATGAAAGCGTCCGCACAGTCTTAAATTATGCAAGTGAAATGACACTTTCAGTGTTGACCCGCACCCTGGTGGACCTCGTGAGACAGCTTCGATGGCCCCCCACGAACTCGAAAACTAAAAGGGTTAGAAAGGCGCAGATTTTTTTTTGACAGCTCTCCACAAGAACATTCGGAGTTACCTCGGTCATGTTTTGGCTCAGGTCAAAATTTAAGTCACCAGTGGTCATCAAAGGTCAAATTTGCATAGTTTAGGACTTTGCTCCAGAAACCCTCAAATATCTTGGAAACTATTAGAGCTATGTAAGAACAAACGAAAATCAATCGAAAGCTCTTGAAAAATTCAATCCCTAGGGGGTGTGTCCACAAAGATTAGCTCAGGTCAATAGTTCAGGCTCCAGAGGTCAAAATGACATTTTCTTCTTAAAGTAAAAATGTCCATAACTATTTATCTGTTAAGGATAGGACAATAATGTTAATGGCATCGTGTTTGGCTCGTCCAGGCGCTTCGAACCATATACATAGTGAACGGATAAGGTAAAGTCCAAAATTTGACCCTGGGTCAAGGTCATTTGTTGACCCAAGTAGGTCATGTTGCATGCGAGGGGACGTGTTTCGACGAGACAAACAAACAGTGGGGTCGGTTGCACGTCTATCTTTATTATATCAAGAGTTATTGACAAAAAGTGCTGATGACTTCAAATTACCTCAGCAGACCTCTCAAAGGTTACTGAGCAACAATTGCACCTGGGTCATCAAGAATCAGGCACGTAGCCAAGGGGAGGGCGGCGGGGGCGGCCGCTGGGGGGCAAAGGGTAGTTTTGCCCACCCCCAGATTTTAGCCTGCTCAATCTGGGGGCAACATGACCCTTCCCCTCCCCAGGATTTAAATTTGAGGGGGGATTTTGAGTGCCCTGCGCCCCGCAATCCGCCCTCTGAAAGACCAGAGGGCCCCTTGGACGTTCAAAAGAGCCCTGTGCATGTCAGAGGGGCCCCTGGCCAGACCGAAAGGGCCCCTGAGCAGGTCAGAGGGCCCCCTGAGCACGTCGAATGGGCCCCCTGAACACGTCGAATGGGCCCCTAGCCAGCACAGAGGGGCCCCTGGGAAGGTTGAGAGGCCCCTGAGCATGTCGACTGGGCGACAAAGCGGCTAGCGCAGTCCTTTGCGAGGTCATAAGGGCCCCTGAGCAGGTTGGAGGGCCCCTGGACAGACCAGAGTGCCCTTGGGAAGTTAAGAAGGCCCCTGTGCAGGTCAGAGGGGCCCTGACCAGACCGAAAGGGCCCCTTGGTGGGTCAGAAGGGCCCCTGAACATGCCGAATGAGCCCCTAGCCAGCACGGAGGGGCCCCAGGGCAGGTCGGAGGGCCCTCGGAGCATGTAGGCGACAAAGCAGCCAGCGCAGTCCCTTTCTAGGTCGAAAGGGCCCCTTATAAGGTTAAAGGGCCCCTGGAGAGACCAGAAGGCCCCTGGAAAGTTAAAAGGGCCCCTGCGCAGATCGGAGGGGCCCCTGACCAGACCGAAATGACCCCTGGGCGGTTAAGAAGGGCCCCTGAACATGCCGAAGTGGCCCCTGGCCAGCACGGAGGGGCTCCAGGGCAGGTCGGAGGGCCCCTTGAGCATGTCGGCATGGCGACAAAGCAGCCAGCGCAGGACGACCAGAAGAGTCGCTTGGCCGATCGGAGGGGTCCTGGGCAAGTCAGAGGGGCCCCTGGCTAGACCGAAAGGGTCCCTGGGCCGGTCGGAAGGCCCCTTGAACATGCCGGATGAGTTCCTAGCCAGACTGGAGGGGCCCCTGGGCAGGTCGGAGGGGCCCCTGAGCAGGGGCGGCGGATTGCGGGGGCAGGGTACCCAAAATTCCCCCCAGTCGAAAATCCTGGGGGGCAAAGGGTAGTTTTGCCCACCCCCCAGATTTTAGCCTGCTCAATCTGGGGGCAACATGACCCTTCCCCTCCCCAGGATTTAAATTTGAGGGGGGATTTTGAGTGCCCTGCGCCCCGCAATCCGCCGCCCCTGCCCCTGAGCATGTCGGCAGGGCGGCAAAGCAGCCAGTGCAGTCCCTGGCCAGGTCGGAAGGCCCTCTGAACAGGCCGAATGGACCCCTTGACACACACGAGGGGCTTCTTGGAAGGTCAGAGGAGTCTCTGGTGAGACCGGAAGGGTCAAAGCACGTAGAGATCCCAGATGAAGATTAAATACAAAGAGGACTTACTCCACAATACAAATATTAAAAGCGGAGCTTTCGGGTATATTGTAACACCCTTCGTCAGGGTGCTACAATATACCCGAAAGATCCGATTATATGTTTTCCTGTAGAGTAAGCCCTCTTTGTATTATATATATCACCCACTCCACATCATGTCTTTTCGCTTCGCGGATCCCAGATGTGTCCCTGAACAGGTCGGAAGGGCGTAGAAAAGGTCAGAGGGGCCCCTAGACGATCTGAAGGGACCTTGGGCCTTTCAACAGTAAGAATACAGTTGTACAGGGAATAAAACTTAAAATTTTCGCGCCGCTCCGCAGCGCAATTTAACTACAAATTCAATTATATGCGGGTTAGGAAAAAATAGGTCAGTTTCTCGGCGCATTGATGTGTTATGTTGCTACTTTCCTATATTATTGTGCAAAAATAGTTCGCTTTAGCACTTTTTCCCCGCACCTTTAAACGCACAATATAGCAATTGTAGAGGTCCGCACCATACGCAATGCGACGCATTGATGAGAAAGCAACCCAGGGCATAATACTCAAAATTTTCGCGCCGCTCCGCGGCGCAATTTGTTTGAGTTCCAGGTCTTGAGCTTAAAAAAATATTCCGAGTTGGTATAGCTGATTCCAAATTCGTGTCGCTGGTTCCAAAGTTGATGAGGCAGTTTGCTAACTCCAGCTCCTAAACGTTGGTATGGCCCATGCCATACCTGTCATACTGCATTTTCCAGCTTTGTAACGTGCCTTTTCATGCGTTTTTTTTTTGGGGGGGGGGGGCTTTCAACGCTTGGGAAGGGGCCCTTTCAACGCTCGGGAAGGGGCCCTTTCGAGGCGCCCCCCCCCCCCTGGACGAAATCCTGGCTACGTGCCTGTCAAGAATGGGCTAAAATCAAATGACCCTAAAATAATTGGACTGACCTAATGCATATTCTCTGAAAAGGAAGCATTTGTGTATTTTCCTATTGACGTATAACATGGGGAGGTCACGAAATTGACCTGACCTTGGGTTACCGATATAAAACCTGAGATATACCAATTGTAGATACTTATTCCCTGATTAACTTAGGTGAGTTTCAAATTGGTCAAACCCTGTGGCTTTGGCACGACCACAAATTTGTTTGAGGTAATTGGTCACTTGACGTGACTTGGTAACCTGACCTGAGATGACTCAACGTTAACACTTGCACACAATGTGGGTAATTGATGCCCGAACAGCTGTGCCAAATTTGGCGTCGCTGCGCGCCGCTGAAAATTTAGGTTATCTTGCCTGAAACTCCCTTCCCGGAGCACGCGTCGGATGGATGAGTTGATAAGTGGTGAACACGAAATATGGCGGTCGTTAACCCGCGAGTGACTGGGGGGCTATTTTTTGCCCCCCTCCCGTTATTTTGCAATAACTCCTAAACGAACACTGGTATCGTCACCAAACTTGCAGTACCTTCTCTCACATCAATTCTACACATGTTGGCAAACGTAAAAATATGAGGCTATGATAGGTCAACCGGAAATGACGTCAGAGTGACGTCATGTTCTTCGGTTTTTGTTGCAAAATAATGGTTTGCGGAAAACGCTGTCAAAGGTACGATATTTGAGATAAACTAAATTGTTATAAATCAAATTACTAACAATAGACCAGGCTATCAAACTGCTATCTCGGATTTTTGAGTTTTTCGAAATTCAAAATTTTGAGAAAGCCAAATACATTTTTTTTAAACAAAATTTTCAAGAAAAATCAAAATTATCCAAAAACCGGAATATATGTGATCGAGACGTATGCGGTGAATATGTGTACCAAATTTAAAGTCGATATCTTTAAAAATGACCGAGTTATCACCTTAAATGACAAAAATCGACCACTTCTCACAGCATTACTATGCATAAAAAACGCATTTCCATTTTTGCTTTTTACTTATATTTATATGGAACAAACAATGTTCTAAGGTCATTTTTCGCGTTCTAGACGAAAAACAAACCCATACACATGTGTTACAACGCATAATGACCGTAATCTGCAGTTTGACCTCGTGACCTCGGATGACCTTGACCTGACCCAAGGTCATAAACAGCTTAGAAAGGTACTTAGAAGTGTCAGACACACGAATGATACCGATTTATCGACAGTTTATGCGTTTAATATAGCAATTTTGCGCGACAATTCCATCCATCGAGACCTTTTGACACGGTCAAACATTTTGTACTTGACCTGACCTGTGACGTCATCGGTGACCCCGAGGTCAACAAAATTATGTTTCCCTCGATAAATTTCACAGGGCTATCGAATGCCGTTTGAATTTTTGCATTCGGTCCAGTAGTTCCGGAGATCAGAGGGGGGGGGGGCTAAAAATAGCCCCCCCCCCCCCCCCCCAGTAAGTCGCGTTATGAAATATACCCCAGTAACTCGCGGGTTAAAGGGACTATCCCACCTTAACATTATATTTGAGTTGAGATAGTCATTGTAATGGCTTGGCATTGAAATTAAGTATGGTAGCAGTTAAAAAACCACAATGATCTAACCAAAAAAATATTCCCGTTTGATTTTGACATCTGTAAAAAAATAAGGCCCATGTGTATTTGAATAGGGCCTCTAAACCGACAGCGTCGTCTCTTTACCCAACTGGTAATGATAGTCGACTTGGAATATTTTCGTCTTCATTTCTCGATCCCCGGGTGGTTCGCAATCTAAGCCGGGTAGTTCGCTTTTTTTGCGCAATAGATGTTGAAAAAAAAAATGTGCGATACATTTGGCAGCACGAAGGATTTCCCTGCTATTAAAAAAACATGACGTCACCAAACCAACTTTCCGCTTAAAACTAAAAGTTCAATATCTTCCAAGATAAACCATTTGTTTCGGAAAAAAGTTCACGAACATGTTCAGCTGACCTCGCCTGACATGTGGACATACAAGTAAGTGTGATTCGACAACTTTCACAATGGTGGGACAGTCTCTGTAACACTTTTAGCTACCATATCTTTTTCGTTGGCTGCCATATTTCCACCGAAGGAAGGATTCCACCTTGGGTATTGTATCGTGGATCCGCCTACCGAGCGGACCCTAATGAATTAGGGCATGAAAGCTGTAAAGCTCGTGACCTGTTAATATTTTGGCTTGCTCTGTAACTGACCTGAATATACAGTTCGGTCTTGGTCCTCATAGCTTTTAGTCCCACATATGATACATGGCGCAGCCTGCAGGATTATTTAAAGTGATAATAATTCAATTTAGCCTTACCTTCATCAGCAATGTGGGACTTAATTTAGCAAGCGTGCGCAATTTTAACGTAGCTTCTTTTCATGCCGCTATCAGATATTTAAGCCTATAATTTTACAGCATGCCAGGTGCGTTCCGTCCTCCAGATGAATTCGACTATACTACGCCAGAGCGATGGCCAGCTTGGAGAGACAGATTCCAGCGCTATCGACTAGCCTCGGGCCTGCACAAGGATGACGGTGAGGTTCAAGTTGCCGCCCTGATCTACGCAATGGGACCGCAAGCTGAACACATCGTCAACACGCTGAACTTGTCGGCAGAAGAAGCCAACAACTACGGCACGGTTGTGGACAAGCTAAACGGCTATTTCATCCCGAAAAGGAACTACATAGCCGAGCGCCAGGCCTTTGAATCGAGATGTCAAGCGGCAAATGAAAGCAGCGAGTGCTTCGTGCGAAGCCTGTTTGCTCTAGCCGAGCACTGCGGCTTCGAGAACCAGCAAGAACGGATCCGGGACCGGCTCATAGCTGGTATGAAGAACAAAGAATTATCCATGAAAATTCAGCTCCAAGCGATGGACGAAGACATAACTTTGGATAAAGTTGTTACAATGATGCGTAACATGGACATCGTGAATAATGGGCAAGAATCTCAGCGAAATGTTGACCGCATCGGCATGCACAGGTCTCACCCCGGTCCGTCCCGCCAAGACAGAAGCTACCAAGCGGGAATGCAGTATGAGCATAGCAATAGCAGAAGCTATTCTAGCGTAGGACAGCAAGCCCAACGACAAGGCACATGCAAGTACTGTGGCCGTGACCGCCACAGCCGCCCCCAAGAATGCCCAGCTAAAGGCAGAATTTGCAATAAATGCAAGAAGCGTGACCACTTCGCTGCTGTGTGCCTTTCGCGTGTGTCTGCTCGAGAGGTGGAATGCGAGTGGTCGCCTCCATTCACACCGGCTGAAGACCACGGAAGTGTATTCATCGGCGATGTTGATGAAGCTGCTGCCCAAGAATGGACCATCCTAGTTGATGTGAACAAGCAGAAGGTAAAGTTTAAAGTTGATTCTGGTGCAGATGTCAGCATTCTAAGCTGGAACGACTACGTGAGACTTGGCCTACCACAGCTGCAGCCTGCAAGCAACACTTTGCGAAGTGTTGGCAAAGTCCTTGATGTTGAAGGCAAAGTGAAAGCACGCGTGCACTACAAAGACAAGGTTCTTCACTCCGAGATTTTTTACGTTCTGAGAACATGCTCTGAAAATCTGCTTTCTCGCTCAGCCAGCTCCCGCCTGGCTGTACTGCAGTTCGCCGGCGAAATCAGCAAGATAAGCGAAGGCGTATTTGGAGAAACGGGGCTGATGAAGACGACTCCAATCAGTATAAAGCTCACAGAAGATGCTGTGCCCAGCGCTGTGAATACATCACGCAACATTCCCATTCCGCTGCTAGACGTAGTAAAGCGAGAACTAGAGCGCATGGAGGAACAAGGCATCCTGAAGACAGTGACTGAGCCCACTGACTGGTGCGCCCCCATGGTGCCGGTGCGAAAAGCCAATGATGGAGTGAGGATCACCGTGGACTATAGGCGGCTGAATCAAGCTACCAAGAGAGAAGTCTACCCGATCCCGACACTAGAAGACCTGACCTCCAAGCTCAGCGGTGCGACTCTATTTTCAAAGCTGGACGCCTCATCTGGCTTCTTTCAACTACCTCTTGATCCTGAAAGCTCACTGCTCACTACATTTATTACTCCTTTCGGACGCAAAGCCTTCACAAGATTGCCAATGGGTGTCAGCCTGGGACCCGAATGTTTCCAGCGGAAGATGCATGAGATGCTGGAAAACCTGCCCGGCGTCCTGTGCTACATGGATGACATTGTGTGCTTCGGCGATGCAAGTACACATGATGTCCGCCTGCAAGATGTGCTGCAGAGAATTGAGGAGTCAGGACTACGACTCAATAAGAAGAAGTGCCAGCTGAAGCAGGAAGAAATCAAGTTTCTAGGCTTCAAGATAAGTAAGCACGGCATCCAAGTTGATGAAGAGAAGCTAGAAGCGATCACAAAGCTACAGGCTCCCAGTAGCGTGGAAGAGCTGAGGTCACTCCTCGGCATGATCAATTACCTATGTCGGTTCGTGCCAAACATTCAAGAAAATCTGCGGCCTCTCTATGATCTGCTGCGCAAAGATACCGCTTGGCTGTGGACAAGCGCACAGCAGGAAGCACTGGACAGAGTGAAGCAGCTGTTGACATCAGCACCGGTGCTAGCCTTCTATGATCCAGCAAAAGAAACGGTCGTCAGCGCCGATGCCAGCAGCTATGGATTGGGAGGCTGCATATTGCAAAAACATGGCAATGAGCTCAAGCCAGTGGCATACTGCAGCAGGACACTAACAGAAACAGAAAGAAAATGGGCGCAAATCGAAAAAGAGCTTCTGGCAGCCACATGGACATGCGAAAAAATGCACATGTTTCTGGCGGGTCTGCCGAAGTTTGAGCTGCAGCTTGACCACAAGCCTCTGATTCCGCTGATTAACTCAAGAAATCTTGTGGAAGCACCTCTCCGTTGTCAGCGCCTCCTCATGCGGCTGATGACTTACAATGCCCACGCCCTGTACGTCCCAGGCAAGCAGCACGTTCTTCCGGATTTTCTATCCAGATTTCCCGGAACCAAGGATGATGAAATCAGTGCCGCCATGATCAGCGAAGTCCACCAGTACTGCAAAGCCGCGTATGAAGCCATTCCTGCCACTCATCAGCGTCTGAAAGAAATAAGCGAAGCGCAAGAAGCGGACAGCGTGCTACAGCAAGTCGTCAAACAAACACTCAGTGGCTGGAAAGAAGGACCGAAGCATCACAGCCTGAGCGAATATTTCGCTGTAAGAGGACAGCCCACCGTCATCTACACCACCTTCGGAACCCTCCTGATGAACGGCAAGCGTCTCGTGATTCCGCCGACGCTCCAGAGAGAGATGCTGCGACGTCTCCATGACGATGGTCACTTTGGGCTGAATAAGTCCAGAGAAAGAGCAGAGCATTCTGTCTGGTGGCCGGAAATCAGCAGCGATCTGAAGAGCCACGTAACTCAGTGCTCATTCTGCCAAATCAACTCACCGAAGCAGCGCAAGGAGCCGCTCATCTCCACGCCAGTTCCAGCGAGACCCTGGTCACATGTAGCAGCTGACATATGTCATTCCGGCGGAGCTACCTGGCTGGTAACCGTCGATATCTTCAGCAGATACTTGGAGATCCAGCGTCTTCCCAATGTAAGCAGCACAGGCGTGGTGGAGTGCCTCAAGACTCTGTTTAGCCAGCACGGTATTCCAGATCTCCTGACAACCGACGGGGGTACGCAGTTTACCTCTGTGACGTTCGAGGAATTCAAGAAGTCTTACAACTTCGAGCATCGGGTGACAGACCCACACCATCCGTCGTCCAACGGAGCTGCTGAACGTGCGGTACGCACCGCTAAATGGGTCCTTAAGCAGAAAGACTGGCATCTAGCTCTCCTGAACTACAGAGCGACCCCCATAGAAGCTATCGGCTGTTCACCTGCAAGGCTCCTCATGGGACGCAACCTGCAAACAAGACTTCCGGTGGCAAGAACCGAGCAAGCTGAGTACCAAGCGGCCCGTGAGAAAGACAAGGAAGGGAAGGATAAGATGGAGAAGAACTTCAACAAACATTATAGCGCCAAACCACTCTCAGAACTCAAGCCCGGTGACGATGTACGCATGAAGACGGACAAAGAATCCAACTGGTCAGAGCCAGCTCAAGTTCTCAAGAAAACAGGTCCAAGAAGCTACATAGTACGGCGCGGAGGAACGACTTACAGGCGCAACCGTCGTCACCTAAAACCAACTGAGCAAGACGGGCTCCAGCGCCAGCGCTCCTCACCGCCAACTCCCGGCGCGACGAGCCCGACGCACTGGCCAGCTCTGCTGCGGTCTCCTCATCTGTCGCGTCGTGCCGTACTGGGTCCAGCATCGACCCCAGCGGCCCCCACTCAGCCGACCAGCAGTACAAACCCAGAAGGACCCAGTCCGCCGGGTAAAGAGCAGTCACATGCTCGCAGCAATACCCAGCGCCGGACTCCCACGCCAGAGGGACGCCATCCTGACGGGATCAAGTCGTTCTCTCCCCGAGTGACCCGCAGCGGTAGGCGCTTCGGGCCGTGACATGCGTCTCGCTTAAAAGGAGGGAGATGTATCGTGGATCCGCCTACCGAGCGGACCCTAATGAATTAGGGCATGAAAGCTGTAAAGCTCGTGACCTGTTAATATTTTGGCTTGCTCTGTAACTGACCTGAATATACAGTTCGGTCTTGGTCCTCATAGCTTTTAGTCCCACATATGATACAGGTATAGATCACCAAAAATGTTTTTGGTCACCAAAACATCATTTGTTAATGTTTGTTTAATCGACCTTCTCCTTGAATGTACCAAAGTAAGAAATTACACTTTGTTTTACATTTGCATTAACAAAGTTTAATTTTGCTGCCAAACTCAACAGAGTTGCAAAAATAATTGATTGATCTACAAAATGTTTGCCTTTATTTATTTATTTATTTTTGAATCGGGTAGGTTTTCAGCTGGGCTGGGTGGAGGATGTAGTCTCTGATTTTCACGAGCTGTGCTAAATGTCTATTCTTGTGTCGTGTATGTGAATGTGTTATTTTGATTGCAATACATCTGATGAAGGGCTGTGTCCGAATGCAAATGTAAAACAAAGTTTAATTTCTTACTTTGGTACATTCAAGGAGAAGGTCGATTAAACAAACATTTACAAATATATTCATGCTCCTTGCACAAGCACTACGAGAAATAACTGAAACCAAAACATCATGTTTCACTAAAACATTCCGTGTGATAGGCAGAGTACAGTTTGGCTTTACCGTTAAACTTGAACAGCAGATTAAGTTAAAGGGAAGTCTAACCCTGGGCATGCCTGGTGCCTGGTCAGTGGAAGTCTGCCGTCGTTATCCCGCTGTACAAGAAGGGCGACCGGCGTGACCCAGGCAACTATCGGCCGATTTCAATCATCCCCGTTGTGGCCAAATTGTGTGAGCGCGTGGTGTGTTCGCAGCTGATGACCTATCTGGACTGCAATGCTCTGCTCTGCCCGCAGCAGTATGGTTTCCGGCCCGGCATGTCCACGGGGGCGACTGTGCTCGACGCAATCACGTATGTCACTGACAACATTGACAAGGGCCTCGTGACGTCACTCGTGACGGCTGATACTTCGAAGGCATTCGACAGCGTCGAGCATGGCCGCCTCTTGGACAAGCTGGGCTGGTACGGGATTCGGCCGGACTGGTTTGCTGATTGGTTGAGGGGACGTAGCCAGGCTATCGGGTCGTGTCCAGTGAGTGTGACACACGGCGTGATCCAGGGCTCGATTTTAGGGCCCATCTTGTACCTCATATTCACGAATGACCTGGCTCAACATCTGTCACATGTGAAAGTCGTCATGTACGCTGATGATGTCCAGTTCCTTGACGCTGACACTCCACAAAACTTCCTGGCTATCAAAGAAAGAGTTGAAAGTGACCTCTCGGTAACTGTACAGTGGTTTACTCAGAATAGACTCAAAATTAACCCATCCAAAACTGAAATGATAATTTTGAAGTCTCAACGTCAAAAAACGAACACCAGTTTCTCAGTCCATTTCGGTAGTGATGAAATTTTTCCGTCACCAAGCGTCAAGGTCCTGGGAATCACAATCGACCCTCACCTTAAGTGGGATTCGCATGTCACGTCTGTCGTTCGGCGCTGCAACATGATACTTGTCAGCCTAGCCAGGATGCGAAACAGACTACCGAAAGACACAAAACGTATACTTATCGAAGCGTTGGTTTTTCCACATATCCGCTATTGTATCAGTGTGTGGGGTAGCTGCTGCATCTCTCAGAAAAAGCGCATTCAGAAAGTGATCAACTTCGGCGCGCGTATCGTTTCTGGCCTTGACCGAAGAGCTCACATTACTTACTGAGCGAGCTGGCGAGCTGGAGTGAGCGAGCGATTAATTACTGAGCGAGCTGGAGTGGAAATGTGTCGATGATATGGTACGTGTCAGCGATGTAGCCATGGTCCGTAGCCTACTTACCTCGGACAATGCACCACAAATTCTACGGAAAAAGTTGCTGCTCAGCTCTGACGTGTCAGTCCGCAGCACGCGTGCAACCGAGCGAGGGCAGCTGCGTCTGCCTCGCGTGCGAACTGAGTTTGCCCGACGCGGGTTTTTGTGTCGCGCCAGCAAGCACTGGAACGATTCGTCGTGAGTGTAGCAGTGTAAGTCGCGAGATGCCTCTATTTGCAAAGTTTTTTATTAGAGTTTTTTTTCTGATTTTAATCTACTCCGATGTATGTTTTTGTATATGTATACGACGTGGTCACCATAAAACCCATGAAATGGAGGGACCTAATAAACTGTATGTGTATGTATGTATGTAACCCGATTTGATTATTTTTGAGTAAATCAGCCCATATCCCAAGAATTTTGCTTCAGATCCCAAGATCCCAAGTTCAATGCCTAAATCATTGAACTGGGGATCTTGGGACAAGATCTTGGGACAAATCCCAAGGAATGACATCACTGGTTGGCAGGCTTCGGCTCTTTAACCCGCCATTACACAATGGGCGGGCAGCGGCATTTAGCGCGACATAAGTCATTTTTGTGACTTTATACTCGATGCAAAAAGACTTTATACTCGATGGGGGGCGGGTCCCCCCCCCCTCCTGACGAAATTTCGCAATAGCTCAAAAACTAATAGCGCTATCAACGTGAAACTTTAGGTACCTTCTACATCAATTATACGTCTTCTGTGCAAAAATAAAGAAATTTCGTCGATTTTCTTTTCTCTCGAAATATAGCGAACAAAAATCAGCTAAACCTTAGCAGGCCGTACAAATGCCATATTTGAAGCAAAATGCAATCTAACAACGTCAAAAGATGGCAAATGGCAAGGGCTACAAAATGGCTATCTCGGATTTTGAGGGGAAAAAATGGTTTTTGACCCCCAAAAATAAAATAAAAACATTTTTTTAAACGCCCTCAAAATCAACATTTAAAAACATTTTCAAAAACCGGAAGATATCTTTAAAAAACCACATGTGGACAATACCCAAACCAAATTTAAAAGCAATATCTTTATTTTTGACGACTTTTTGCTCCCTAAGTATGAGTAACTCATGACGTCATATTTTGAAATAGCGTTTTTTTTTGCTTTTAGTGACCAGATACAAATAAATGTCAGCACTGTATTTCTGAGACAAAACTGGTCTAGACAAATGCCTTTTTATTTAGATTTATCATTTTCAAAATTTGACCTTGTGACCTGACTTTGACCTTATGGTGTCAAGTTGTGAAAATAACTGCTACTATCGAATTAGACGTGTAAAATAACCCATACAACATGAATCGCATGACTTTCCTAGACCTGACTTTTTGTGACCTGACCTAGACCTTGACCTTTGCTTACAATTTCACTTTTGCTTATGCGGGATATGTATTATACCTTTGAGAGCACTTTGTGCGATAATAGTCGCAATCTAAGTTTTGGGATGGAAAGTATGGCCCAAAACTCATCTCATTTTTTGCCTTTGACCTGACCTGACATGTGACCTTATTTTGAAACTTTCGTGTATGCTTTGGATGCGACTCATTGAGAGCTTTCGATTGCCACCTTGCGCGTCTCGCTGCGGTTATTGGTTCGGAAGATAACCGGGGGGGGGGGGGGGCGAAAAACACCCTCCCCCAGCCAATGACGTTCGGCGGAGACCTCAGTCAATGCCGGGTTAAACGTCTGTGAAATGTGTGAAATGTGTGAATGGTAGTATCGGTTCTCCCCTTGTTCTCCCGTATGTGTGGCTGGGGGATAGGCTCGCCTTATCAACGCCTTAACCTTGTGACCTTGTGTCTTGTGTTGGATCCCGATTAAGAGCAGGATGTGATCCCAATCCAGTCTGCATTTGGGGACTGGCGTGCGGGCTGCGAGGGGGGGGGGGGCAAATCCCACCCTAGCGGGGGCAGCTGTGGGTGGCACGGCTAATATAGAAGAATATTACGACTCGTCGATTCTCTCAGACAAGGGGATTGAGATTGAGCTGTGAACACTGCAGAGTGGCGGGTGTCTTGGTAAGACGACTCAGGTGTTTGTCACCCAGCTATCTTCAAAGTGAGTCTCCGTTGTTGACCACGTGGCGAAAACGTACTGAAACGGATGCTAAGAGGCTGTAATGACTTTCGCTGCCACTTTCATGGACGGCAGCATCACCTAAAACGAGGTATTTGTACATGGAATCTTCTTAATCCCTGACTTCTTAACATTAAGCTCAGCCACAATCAGCACCGAAACAGTGTTGGCCGTATGAGCCAACTCACATAGTCAACTCCTTTTAAGGTCGCTTAATTTTATCTAAATTTTCCTGTAACTCGTCAATATATCAATATATTGCCCCTCATTTAGGTGTTGCATGTCAGTCGTACATTATTTGTACCAGACTGAGCTTACTTAGACTTACTTACCAGACTGATCAAGGTGATTTACCAGCTGACAATAGCTCATAACTTTATCGACGAGATTCTAAGAGATTCTAAGAGATTCTAAGAGTATACATGCTCCTATGTAATTGATTTGGGGTGTTTTCTCGAAAATCGCCCGCTGTTTATTTTGTGATTGTCGCCAGTTACGTGCAGGGCTCAATCGGTTCCGCCTCTCCACCTCCTTCCGAGGCAGACAAGTCGTGCTGGTCTGCACCGCTGCCGGCTGCCGCGGCCGGGTGCGCCTCCGTCTCCACTGAGTATACGGGCCGGACCGCGGCGCCATGACCCGACTTCTTGACGAGCCGTGACCTGTACCCGTGACGCACAGCTGCGGCGGTCACATGTCTGGGCCGGCAGGAGCGCAGGAGGAGGTTCTGCTCCCGTCTGTACTGGCCAGACCGGCAGCCGACCACCAGCCAGGTGTCGGCAGTCACATGTCTGGGCCGGCAGGAGCGCTCTGTACTGGCCAGGCCGGCAGCCGACCACCAGCCAGGTGTCGGCAGTCACATGTCTGGGCCGGCAGGAGCGCTCTGTACTGGCCAGGCCGGCAGCCGACCACCAGCCAGGTGTCGGCAGTCACATGTCTGGGCCGGCAGGAGCGCTCTGCACTGGCCAGGCCGGCAGCCGACCACCAGCCAGGTGTCGGCAGTCACATGTCTGGGCCGGCAGGAGCGCTCTGTACTGGCCAGGCCGGCAGCCGACCACCAGCCAGGTGTCGGCAGTCACATGTCTGGGCCGGCAGGAGCGCTCTGTACTGGCCAGGCCGGCAGCCGACCACCAGCCAGGTGTCGGCAGTCACATGTCTGGGCCGGCAGGAGCGCTCTGTACTGGCCAGGCCGGCAGCCGACCACCAGCCAGGTGTCGGCAGTCACATGTCTGGGCCGGCAGGAGCGCTCTGTACTGGCCAGGCCGGCAGCCGACCACCAGCCAGGTGTCGGCAGTCACATGTCTGGGCCGGCAGGAGCGCTCTGTACTGGCCAGGCCGGCAGCCGACCACCAGCCAGGTGTCGGCAGTCACATGTCTGGGCCGGCAGGAGCGCTCTGTACTGGCCAGGCCGGCAGCCGACCACCAGCCAGGTGTCGGCAGTCACATGTCTGGGCCGGCAGGAGCGCTCTGTACTGGCCAGGCCGGCAGCCGACCACCAGCCAGGTGTCGGCAGTCACATGTCTGGGCCGGCAGGAGCGCTCTGTACTGGCCAGGCCGGCAGCCGACCACCAGCCAGGTGTCGGCCGGACCGGTCCAGGGCGCTACACGGGGTATGGTCGGCTATTGGTCGCCGCCGCTGCCTGCCACCTCCGACCGTCGTTCGGCCGAGTTTCAGAGCCGCCGGAGGATGGCAGGCAGGCGTGACTGGGTCGGTATCTGGCGGTGTGGGGCTGATTTCCAGCTCTCCGCCTCTAGTTGGTCTCCACCCCCGCTGACGCAATGTGCCGTCAGGGCGGTCAGACCCGGGACAGCGGCGGTCAGACCCGAGGCCGACTGTCGGTGTCTGGGAACAGCGGCGGTCAGACCCGAGGCCGACTGTCGGTGTCTGGTCACGGCGGCGGTCAGACCCGAGGCCGACTGTCGGTGTCTGGGGACAGCGGCGGTCAGACCCGAGGCAGACTGTCGGTGTCTGGGGACAGCGGCGGTCAGACCCGAGGCCGACTGTCGGTGTCAGGGTCACAGCGGCGGTCAGACCCGAGGCCGACTGTCGGTGTCTGGTCACGGCGGCGGTCAGACCCGAGGCCGACTGTCGGTGTCTGGGGACAGCGGCGGTCAGACCCGAGGCCGACTGTCGGTGGCTGGGGACAGCGGCGGTCAGACCCGAGGCCGACTGTCGGTGTCTGGGGACAGCGGCGGTCAGACCCGAGGCAGACTGTCGGTGTCTGGGGACAGCGGCGGTCAGACCCGAGGCCGACTGTCGGTGGCTGGGGACAGCGGCGGTCAGACCCGAGGCCGACTGTCGGTGTCTGGTCACAGCGGCGGTCAGACCCGAGGCCGACTGTCGGTGTCTGATCACAGCGGCGGTCAGACCCGAGGCCGACTGTCGGTGTCTGGTCACAGCGGCGGTCAGACCCGAGGCCGACTGTCGGTGTCTGGTCACAGCGGCGGTCAGACCCGAGGCCGACTGTCGGTGTCTGATCACAGCGGCGGTCAGACCCGAGGCCGACTGTCTGTGTCTGGTCACAGCGGCGGTCAGACCCGAGGCCGACTGTCGGTGTCTGGTCACTCCCGGCGGTCAGACCCGAGGCCGACTGTTGGTGTCTGGGTCACAGCGGCGGTCAGACCCGACGCCGACTGTCGGTGTCTGGTCACACCCGGCGTTCAGACCCGAGGCCGACTGTCTGTGTCTGGTCACACCCGGCGTTCAGACCCGAGGCCGACTGTTGGTGTCTGGGTCACAGCGGCGGTCAGACCCGAGGCCGACTGTCGGTGTCTGGTCACAGCGGCGGTCAGACCCGAGGCCGACTGTCGGTGTCTGGTCACAGCGGCGGTCAGACCCGAGGCCGACTGTCGGTGTCTGGTCACAGCGGCGGTCAGACCCGGGCCGACTGTCGTTGTCTGGTCACACCCGGCGGTCAGACCCGAGGCCGACTGTCGGTGTCTGGGTCACAGCGGCGGTCAGACCCGAGGCCGACTGTCGGTGTCTGGTCACAGCGGCGGTCAGACCCGGGCCGACTGTCGTTGTCTGATCACAGCGGCGGTCAGACCCGAGGCCGACTGTCTGTGTCTGGTCACAGCGGCGGTCAGACCCGAGGCCGACTGTCGGTGTCTGGTCACTCCCGGCGGTCAGACCCGAGGCCGACTGTTGGTGTCTGGGTCACAGCGGCGGTCAGACCCGACGCCGACTGTCGGTGTCTGGTCACACCCGGCGTTCAGACCCGAGGCCGACTGTCGGTGTCTGGTCACACCCGGCGTTCAGACCCGAGGCCGACTGTTGGTGTCTGGGTCACAGCGGCGGTCAGACCCGAGGCCGACTGTCGGTGTCTGGTCACAGCGGCGGTCAGACCCGAGGCCGACTGTCGGTGTCTGGTCACAGCGGTGGTCAGACCCGAGGCCGACTGTCGTTGTCTGGTCACAGCGGCGGTCAGACCCGGGCCGACTGTCAGTGTCTGGTCACACCCGGCGGTCAGACCCGAGGCCGACTGTCGGTGTCTGGTCACAGCGGCGGTCAGACCCGGGCCGACTGTCCGTGTCTGGTCACAGCGGCGGTCAGACCCGAGGCCGACTGTCGTTGTCTGATCACAGCGGCGGTCGGACCCGAGGCCAACTGTCGTTGTCTGGTCACACCCGGCGGTCAGACCCGAGGCCGACTGTCGGTATCTGGGTCACACCCGGCGGTCAGACCCGAGGCCGACTGTCGGTGTCTGGTCACAGCGGCGGTCAGACCCGGGCCGACTGTCGGTGTCTGGTCACACCCGGCGGTCAGACCCGAGGCCGACTGTCAGTGTCTGGTCACACCCGGCGGTCAGACCCGAGGCCGACTGTCAGTGTCTGGTCACACCCGGCGGTCAGACCCGAGGCCGACTGTCGGGACCGTTCCGCTGGATGTCGGGGAGGCGTGTCCCGCGGACCGCGGACCGCGGTCCTGCGGCTGGACGGTCCGTGGCGTGTGTGGGTGGTCCCGCGTTGCCTGCTGACCGGTCTGGGGCGTGTCCCGAACTGTTAGCACTGCACCCTGTCCTGGGTACCCTTGGGAGTACCAGCTTACCGCCCAGATCCCACCACTCCCTACCCAGGGGATACCCAGGGAGCAGCTTCACCTATCAGCCCGCTCCGAGGCGCCGCTGATATCGGTCGGCACTGCCGAGCGGCTCACGCAACTGGGGCGGCGGCGGCGTGCGTCATGTCGACTCACTGCCGGCGACGCTGCCCACTCTCCCCGGCGAGGCATTCCTTCTCTGAAGGATTGCATCAATGGTTTACAGCTAACTGTGCTCCGTGGCGCGGCCGGCCGCCACTGATAGCTCGCACGGCCTTGCGTCAGCCAGTTTTTTACGTTCCGTTGCGAGGCGAGCGTGACGTGTGTTTGGCCTGATGATTGACACGCTATCTGTTGGTGTTTCCGTGGGACTGTATACTGCGCAGTGATGACGAAGGTCCGAGCCGTGTTCTCCAGTGTTTCGAGCCATGTGGGGCAGAGCTGCGCAGTTGATCGTCAACAATCGGCACCGCTTCTTGCAATGGTGGGCAATCACGCGAGCCGGCGACGCTCCATGGCCGATACGGGTCTGGCGATACGGGTCTGGCTGCCGTCTACTGACGGGGCACAGATTGCTGACATGACCGGGCTGTGTGCCCTGACTTCCCTGGCCCCTCCCCTGACCCCTCTCCTCTCTGACCCTTTTGTGGCCAGGATGCGTCGCGCAGTGGGTAACGGTAGAAGGACGCGGACCCTTGAAAAGCCCGGCCTCGGCCACCTACCCCTACCCGCCCGGGCTGTATCGCTCAGTGGGTAACGGTAGCGGGGCAGACTGCAGAGGCCCCTGACCCCCGCCTGACCCTGCCGGGCTGAGTCGGGCGGTGGATAACGGTAGTGGGAGCGGCGGCCAGGCCAGACCCTCCAGGGCAGCTGGTGTCGGCAGATAGGCCCGGAATCCGCCGGTCTCCGCCGGTCTGCCGCCGCCGGTCTGCCGCAGTCTGGGGCCGGGTATCGGGTGTCGGTCGAGGTATGATCGCTGTAGCCGTGATAAGCGGCGTGTACGGCTACCGAACCGGTCCGATCCGGATCGCCCGGAGGCTGGAGAGGGGGCTGCAGCCCGGAGGGAGGGAGGCTGGGACAGCTCTGCAGAGCTGACCGGCCGCTGGAGTGATCACTGACGAGTGATGCCACTGGGTCAGGCTAATTGTCTCGGCCGTCAGCAGGTACAGCTGCGATGGAGGGGTCCCGCCTGCAGCAGGTACAGCTGCAATGGAGGGGTCCCGCCTGCAGCCGTGGTGGATGATTAGGTGATGTGGCGGTGGTGTCTGCCGTCAGCAGGTACAGCTGCGATGGAGGGGTCCCGCCTGCAGCCGTGGTGGATAATTAGGTGATGTGGCGGTGGTGTTCGTTGCTCTGCGGATGCTGCGAATGAGTCGCATTTCGTGCCGGGGATGGTTTAGAAAGGCTTGAGGGTTCTGGACGATTTTTCATCTATGAGAGTCGGCAGTTTTGGTTTAGGACTTTTGCCTGGATGTATGTTAAAGGGAATAGTTCACCTTTAACATGGGGTTTTGGACTGAGATAGCACATTTGTAGAGCAGATCTAAAAATGGGTTGTAGTGAAATAATTACCTCCCTACGTTAAGTAATTTCGACACAGGACTAGTGGGCCCGGCTTCATATCCGCTGTTCCGGGCCACAATCGGGACATGAACGCTCGCCGGCGGAGGCAGGCACACTATCTGGCACGTAGTCTCTGATCACGACGCCTCGTTAATATCCGCTCAGCCGCCCGGGCGGCGCGGTGGCCCCTTGTCAGAGACTGTACTTGGCCTCAGGCGGAGCCAGAACGCCAGCTGCTCTCGTACGATTTCTCGTGAAATGCAAAGAGAAACTTACTTCTTTCTCCACATATATCCATCAGTTGTCCAAACGAAGGTCATATTCGTAGTTTTGAGCTCAGAGCGCGTTCTGTCCGAACAGAGACCTCCATGAAGCTCGCCGGGCACCGGAAAACTGTAACACTCCCAGACACAATGATTTCCAACATTGTCGTCCTCAGGTTTCGGCTCGCCTGGGGGCAGTACTCAGTAGTGACCTGTTTTGACGACATTGTCGTTCTCAGGTTTCGGCTCGCCTGGGGGCAGTACTCAGTAGTGACCTGTTTTGACGACATTGTCGTCCTCAAGTTTCGGCTCGCCTGGGGGCAGTACTCAGTAGTGACCTGTTTTGACGACATTGTCGTCCTCAGGTTTCGGCTCGCCTGGGGGCAGTACTCAGTAGTGACCTGTTTTGACGACATTGTCGTCCTCAGGTTTCGGCTCGCCTGGGGGCAGTACTCAGTAGTGACCTGTTTTGACGACATTGTCGTCCTCAGGTTTCGGCTCGCCTGGGGGCAGTACTCAGTAGTGACCTGTTTTGACGACATTGTCGTCCTCAGGTTTCGGCTCGCCTGGGGGCAGTACTCAGTAGTGACCTGTTTTGACGACATTGTCGTCCTCAGGTTTCGGCTCGCCTGGGGGCAGTACTCAGTAGTGACCTGTTTTGACGACATTGTCGTCCTCAGGTTTCGGCTCGCCTGGGGGCAGTACTCAGTAGTGACCTGTTTTGACGACATTGTCGTCCTCAGGTTTCGGCTCGCCTGGGGGCAGTACTCAGTAGTGCCCTGTTTTGACGACATTGTCGACCTCAGGTTTCGGCTCGCCTGGGGGCAGTACTCATTAGTGACCTGTTTTGACGACATTGTCGACCTCAGATTTCGGCTCGCCTGGGGGCAGTACTCAGTAGTGACCTGTGTTGACGACATTGTCGACCTGCGGGCTGCGGCTGATGTCTGCTGTGACTCGGAGTTAGATTGGCCGACTTGGCGACCCAGCCATCTAGCGAAGGTCGTCTCCGCCGCCGCCGCCGTGCAAGGCGTGCTCTGTTATCACCCACCCCCCCCCCCCTCCCTCTGAGATGAACCTCGGCGGCCGTCTGCGGTTCTCATGACGGAGGGGGAGGGGCAGGGAGACACATGACACCGACCACGGCACCGTCTAGCCTCAGACGCGGGGTGTGGTTCTCATGACTGGGGAAGGGGAAGGGCGACACATGACACCGACCACGGCACCGTCTAGCCTCAGACTCGGGGTGCGGTTCTCATGGCGGACGGGGGGGGGAAGGGAGACACATGATACCGACCACGGCACCGTCTAGCCTCAGACTCGGTGTGGTTCTCATGACGGGGGGAAGGGCGACACATGACACCGACCACGGCACCGTCTAGCCTCAGACTCGGGGTGCGGTTCTCATGGCGGACGGGCGGGGGGGAAGGGAGACACATGACACCGACCACGGCACCGTCTAGCCTCAGACTCGGTGTGGTTCTCATGACGGGGGTAGGGCGACACATGACACCGACCACGGCACCGTCTAGCCTCAGACTCGGTGTGTGGTTCTCATGACGGGGGGAAGGGCGACACATGACACCGACCACGGCACCGTCTAGCCTCAGACTCGGGGTGTGGTTCTCATGACGGGGGGAAGGGAGACACATGACACCGACCACGGCACCGTCTAGCCTCAGACTCGGGGTGTGGTTCTCATGACGGGGGGAAGGGGAAGGGCGACACATGACACCGACCACGGCACCGTCTAGCCTCAGACTCGGGGTGTGGTTCTCATGACGGGGGGGGGGAGATGAAGGGAGACACATGACACCGACCACGGCACCGTCTAGCCTCAGACTCGGTGTGGTTCTCATGACGGGGGGAAGGGGAATGGAGACACATGACACCGACCACGGCACCGTCTAGCCTCAGACTCGGTGTGGTTCTCATGACGGGGAGGGGGGAAGGCAGACACATGACACCGACCACGGCACCGTCTAGCCTCAGACTCGGGGTGCGGTTCTCATGACGGGGGGAAGGGAGACACATGACACCGACCACGGCACCGTCTAGCCTCAGACTCGGGGTGTGGTTCTCATGACGGGGGGGAGGGAGACACATGACACCGACCACGGCACCGTCTAGCCTCAGACTCGGGGTGTGGTTCGCATGACGGGGGGAAAGGGAGACACATGACACCGACCACGGCACCGTCTAGCCTCAGACGCGGGGTGTGGTTCTCATGACGGGGGGGGGGAGGGAGACACATGACACCGACCACGGCACCGTCTAGCCTCAGACTCGGGGTGTGGTTCTCATGACGGGGGGGGAAGGGAGACACATGACACCGACCACGGCACCGTCTAGCCTCAGACTCGGGGTGTGGTTCTCATGACGGGGGTGGGGGCAAGGGAGACACATGACACCGACCACGGCACCGTCTAGCCTCAGACTCGGGGTGTGGTTCTCATGACGGGGGGAAGGGAGACACATGACACCGACCACGGCACCGTCTAGCCTCAGACTCGGGGTGTGGTTCTCATGACGGGGGGGAAGGGAGACACATGACACCGACCACGGCACCGTCTAGCCTCAGACTCGGGGTGTGGTTCTCATGACGGGGGGAAGGGAGACACATGACACCGACCACGGCACCGTCTAGCCTCAGACGCGGGGTGTGGTTCTCATGACGGGGGGAGGGAGACACATGACACCGACCACGGCACCGTCTAGCCTCAGACTCGGGGTGTGGTTCTCATGACGGGGGAAGGGAGACACATGACACCGACCACGGCACCGTCTAGCCTCAGACTCGGGGTGTGGTTCTCATGACGGGGGGGAAGGGAGACACATGACACCGATCACGGCACCGTCTAGCCTCAGACTCGGGGTGTGGTTCTCATGACGGGGGGAAGGGAGACATGACACCGACCACGGCACCGTCTAGCCTCAGACTCGGGGTGTGGTTCTCATGACGGGGGGAGGGGGAAGGGAGACACATGGCACCGACCACGGCACCGTCTAGCCTCAGACTCGGGGTGTGGTTCTCATGACGGGGGGAAAGGGAAGGGAGACACATGACACCGACCACGGCACCGTCTAGCCTCAGACTCGGGGTGTGGTTCTCATGACGGGGGAAGGGGAAGGGAGACACATGACACCGACCACGGCACCGTCTAGCCTCAGACTCGGGGTGTGGTTCTCATGACGGGGGGAAGGGGAAGGGAGACACATGACACCGACCACGGCACCGTCTAGCCTCAGACTCGGGGTGTGGTTCTCATGACGGGGGGAAGGGGAAGGGAGACACATGACACCGACCACGGCACCGTCTAGCCTCAGACTCGGGGTGCGGTTCTCATGACGGGGGGGAAGGGAGACACATGACACCGACCACGGCACCGTCTAGCCTCAGACTCGGGGTGCGGTTCTCATGACGGGGGGGAAGGGAGACACGTGACACCGACCACGGCACCGTCTAGCCTCAGACTCGGGGTGTGGTTCTCATGACGGGGGAAGGGCGACACGTGACACCGACCACGGCACCGTCTAGCCTCAGACTCGGGGTGTGGTTCTCATGACGGGGGGAAGGGAGACACATGCCACCGACCACGGCACCGTCTAGCCTCAGACTCGGTGTGGTTCTCATGACGGGGGGAAGGGAGACACATGACACCGACCACGGCACCGTCTAGCCTCAGACTCGGTGTGGTTCTCATGACGGGGGGAAGGGAGACACATGACACCGACCACGGCACCGTCTAGCCTCAGACGCGGGGTGTGGTTCTCATGACGGGGGGGAGGGAGACACATGACACCGACCACGGCACCGTCTAGCCTCAGACGCGGGGTGCGGTGGGGCAGAAACA
The DNA here is from genome assembly GCA_036785665.1 of Chirona hameri. Lineage (NCBI taxonomy): Eukaryota > Metazoa > Arthropoda > Thecostraca > Balanomorpha > Balanidae > Chirona > Chirona hameri. Next base: position 112,067 of record JAXIVJ010000049.1, read on the forward strand.
ATGTCACACCCTTGCCGCCTGGTGTCTGACCCGAGTGTCTACATAAATAGTTGTTACTGAACTGGACAGGTTACACCCAGACATTGTTTTTTTTTTCGTTTTTTTTCGGTTGTACAAGCATTACACGACGGCTGTTTTATTTCACTAGTAAGTTTGCGTCATGAATGAACTCAATAACGAAAAGAGAACTAAAATATGTTCAAATAGGGGGGGGGGCAGTATGGTATTTTCGGTAATGTAAACTCGCCTAGCTGTTTCTTCTTCTTTTTTGCTACCAACTACACGAATTAGGTACGCCAAGGCCAACTGAGTTTTATCGTTTGTTTTGCATTGTAACAAAACATAGTAGTATGCCAGATAACGTTCCCCGCTCGGGTACACGTCACGTTGTAAATATGTGGCGTTGGAGAACCTTAAGCTGAATCTAATCACGGTCGCCCAGGTCTATCTATCTGATGGAGGCTCCGGGATCCATCCGTTGATAACTTCGCCTTTGCGCTGGTAATGAGTCGACTCTCGGCTGCTATGTTACCCGTGGTGTTGGGTTGTGTGTGAATGTCTGAATAGTTGATAACCTCGCCTTTGCGCTGGTAATGAGTCGACTCTCGGCTGCTATGTTACCCGTGGTGTTGGGTTGTGTGTGAATGTCTGAATAGTTGATAACTTCGCCTTTGCGCTGGTAATGAGTCGACACTCGGCGGCTATGTTACCCGTGGTGTTGGGTTGTGTGTGAATGTCTGAATAGTTGATAACTTCGCCTTTGCGCTGGTAATGAGTCGACTCTCGGCTGCTATGTTACCCGTGGTGTTGGGTTGTGTGTGAATGTCTGAATAGTTGATAACTTCGCCTTTGCGCTGGTAATGAGTCGACTCTCGGCGGCTATGTTACCCGTGGTGTTGGGTTGTGTGTGAATGTCTGAATAGTTGATAACTTCGCCTTTGCGCTGGTAATGAGTCGACTCTCGGCTGCTATGTTACCCGTGGTGTTGGGTTGTGTGTGAATGTCTGAATAGTTGATAACTTCGCCTTTGCGCTGGTAATGAGTCGACTCTCGGCTGCTATGTTACCCGTGGTGTTGGGTTGTGTGTGAATGTCTGAATAGTTGATAACTTCGCCTTTGCGCTGGTAATGAGTCGACTCTCGGCTGCTATGTTACCCGTGGTGTTGGGTTGTGTGTGAATGTCTGAATAGTTGATAACTTCGCCTTTGCGCTGGTAATGAGTCGACTCTCGGCTGCTATGTTACCCGTGGTGTTGGGTTGTGTGTGAATGTCTGAATAGGATAACTTCGCCTTTGCGCTGGTAATGAGTCGACTCTCGGCTGCTATGTTACCCGTGATGTTGGGTTGTGTGTGAATGTCTGAATAGTTGATAACTTCGCCTTTGCGCTGGTAATGAGTCGACTCTCGGCTGCTATGTTACCCGTGGTGTTGGGTTGTGTGTGAATGTCTGAATAGTTGATAACTTCGCCTTTGCGCTGGTAGTGAGTCGACTCTCGGCTGCTATGTTACCCGTGGTGTTGGGTTGTGTGTGAATGTCTGAATAGTTGATAACTTCGCCTTTGCGCTGGTAATGAGTCGACTTTCGGCTGCTATGTTACCCGTGGTGTTGGGTTGTGTGTGAATGTCTGAATAGGATAACTTCGCCTTTGCGCTGGTAATGAGTCGACTCTCGGCTGCTATGTTACCCGTGGTGTTGGGTTGTGTGTGAATGTCTGAATAGTTGATAACTTCGCCTTTGCGCTGGTAGTGAGTCGACTCTCGGCTGCTATGTTACCCGTGGTGTTGGGTTGTGTGTGAATGTCTGAATAGTTGATAACTTCGCCTTTGCGCTGGTAATGAGTCGACTTTCGGCTGCTATGTTACCCGTGGTGTTGGGTTGTGTGTGAATGTCTGAATAGGATAACTTCGCCTTTGCGCTGGTAATGAGTCGACTCTCGGCTGCTATGTTACCCGTGGTGTTGGGTTGTGTGTGAATGTCTGAATAGTTGATAACTTCGCCTTTGCGCTGGTAATGAGTCGACTCTCGGACTGCTATGTTACGCGTGGTGTTGGGTTGTGTGTGAATGTCTGAATAGGATAACCTCGCCTTTGCGCTGGTAATGAGTCGACTCTCGGCTGCTATGTTACCCGTGGTGTTGGGTTGTGTGTGAATGTCTGATAGTTGATAACTTCGCCTTTGCGCTGGTAATGAGTCGACTCTCGGCTGCTATGTTACCCGTGGTGTTGGGTTGTGTGTGAATGTCTGAATAGTTGATAACTTCGCCTTTGCGCTAGTAATGAGTCGACTCTCGTCTGCTATGTTACCCGTGGTGTTGGGTTGTGTGTGAATGTCTGAATAGTTGATAACTTCGCCTTTGCGCTGGTAATGAGTCGACTCTCGGCTGCTATGTTACCCGTGGTGTTGGGTTGTGTGTGAATGTCTGATAGTTGATAACTTCGCCTTTGCGCTGGTAATGAGTCGACTCTCGTCTGCTATGTTACCCGTGGTGTTGGGTTGTGTGTGAATGTCTGAATAGTTGATAACTTCGCCTTTGCGCTGGTAATGAGTCGACTCTCGGCTGCTATGTTACCCGTGGTGTTGGGTTGTGTGTGAATGTCTGATAGTTGATAACTTCGCCTTTGCGCTGGTAATGAGTCGACTCTCGGCTGCTATGTTACCCGTGGTGTTGGGTTGTGTGTGAATGTCTGAATAGTTGATAACTTCGCCTTTGCGCTGGTAATGAGTCGACTCTCGTCTGCTATGTTACCCGTGGTGTTGGGTTGTGTGTGAATGTCTGAATAGTTGATAACTTCGCCTTTGCGCTGGTAATGAGTCGACTCTCGGCTGCTATGTTACCCGTGGTGTTGGGTTGTGTGTGAATGTCTGAATAGTTGATAACTTCGCCTTTGCGCTGGTAATGAGTCGACTCTCGGCTGCTATGTTACCCGTGGTGTTGGGTTGTGTGTGAATGTCTGAATAGTTGATAACTTCGCCTTTGCGCTGGTAATGAGTCGACTCTCAGGTCTGCTATGTTACCCGTGGTGTTGGGTTGTGTTGTGAATGTTCTGAATAGTTGATAACTTCGCCTTTGCGCTGGTAATGAGTCGACTCTCGGCTGCTATGTTACCCGTGGTGTTGGGTTGTGTTGTGAATGTCTGAATAGTTGATAACTTCGCCTTTGCGCTGGTAATGAGTCGACTCTCGGCTGCTATGTTACCCGTGGTGTTGGGTTGTGTGTGAATGTCTGAATAGTTGATAACCTCGCCTTTGCGCTGGTAATGAGTCTCGACTCTCGAGCTGCTATGTTACCCGTGGTGTTGGGTTGTGTGTGAATGTCTGAATAGTTGATAACTTCGCCTTTGCGCTGGTAATGAGTCGACTCTCGGCTGCTATGTTACCCCGTGGTGTTGGGTTGTGTGTGAATGTCTGAATAGTTGATAACTTCGCCTTTGCGCTGGTAATGAGTCGACTCTCAGCTGCTATGTTACCCGTGGTGTTGGGTTGTGTGTGAATGTCCTGAATAGTTGATAACTTCGCCTTTGCGCTGGTAATGAGTCGACTCTCAGGCTGCTATGTTACCCGTGGTGTTGGGTTGTGTGTGAATGTCTGAATAGTTGATAACTTCGCCTTTGCGCTGGTAATGAGTCGACTCTCGGCTGCTATGTTACCCGTGGTGTTGGGTTGTGTTGTGAATGTCTGAATAGTGATAACTTCGCCCTTTGCGCTGGTAATGAGTCGACTCTCGCTGCTATGTTACCCGTGGTGTTGGGTTGTGTGTGAATGTCTGAATAGTTGATAACTTCGCCTTTGCGCTGGTAATGAGTCGACTCTCGGCTGCTATTGTTACCCGTGGTGTTGGGTTGTGTGTGAATGTCTGAATAGTTGATAACTTCGCCTTTGCGCTGGTAATGAGTCGACTCTCGGCTGCTATGTTACCCGTGGTGTTGGGTTGTGTGTGAATGTCTGAATAGTTGATAACTTCGCCTTTGCGCTGGTAATGAGTCGACTCTCGGCTGCTATGTTACCCGTGGTGTTGGGTTGTGTGTGAATGTCTGAATAGTTGATAACTCGCCTTTGCGCTGGTAATGAGTCGACTCTCGGCTGCTATGTTACCCGTGGTGTTGGGTTGTGTGTGAATGTCTGAATAGTTGATAACTTCGCCTTTGCGCTGGTAATGAGTCGACTCTCGGCTGCTATGTTACCCGTGGTGTTGGGTTGTGTGTGAATGTCTGAATAGTTGATAACTTCGCCTTTGCGCTGGTAATGAGTCGACTCTCGGCTGCTATGTTAACCCGTGGTGTTGGGTTGTGTGTGAATGTCTGAATAGTTGATAACTTCGCCTTTGCGCTGGTAATGAGTCGACTCTCGGCTGCTATGTTACCCGTGGTGTTGGGTTGTGTGTGAATGTCTGAATAGTTGATAACTTCGCCTTTGCGCTGGTAATGAGTCGACTCTCGGCTGCTATGTTACCCGTGGTGTTGGGTTGTGTGTGAATGTCTGAATAGTTGATAACTTCGCCTTTGCGCTGGTAATGAGTCGACTCTCGGCTGCTATGTTACCCGTGGTGTTGGGTTGTGTGTGAATGTCTGAATAGTTGATAACTTCGCCTTTGCGCTGGTAATGAGTCGACTCTCGGCTGCTATGTTACCCGTGGTGTTGGGGTTGTGTGTGAATTGTCTGAATAGTTGATAACTTCGCCTTTGCGCTGGTAATGGAGTCGACTCTCGGCTGCTATGTTACCCGTGGTGTTGGGTTGTGTTGTGAATGTCTGAATAGTTGATAACTTCGCCTTTGCGCTGGTAATGAGTCGACTCTCGGCTGCTATGTTACCCGTGGTGTTGGGATTGTGTGTGAATGTCTGAATAGTTGATAACTTCGCCTTTGCGCTGGTAATGAGTCGACTCTCGGCTGCTATGTTACCCGTGGTGTTGGGTTGTGTGTGAATGTCTGAATAGTTGATAACTTCGCCTTTGCGCTGGTAATGAGTCGACTCTCGGCTGCTATGTTACCCGTGGTGTTGGGTTGTGTGTGAATGTCTGAATAGTTGATAACTTCGCCTTTGCGCTGGTAATGAGTCGACTCTCGGCTGCTATGTTACCCGTGGTGTTGGGGTTGTGTGTGAATGTCTGAATAGTTGATAACTTCGCCTTTGCGCTGGTAATGAGTCGACTCTCGGCTGCTATGTTACCCGTGGTGTTGGGTTGTGTGTGAATGTCTGAATAGTTGATAACTTCGCCTTTGCGCTGGTAATGAGTCGACTCTCGGCTGCTATGTTACCCGTGGTGTTGGGTTGTGTGTGAATGTCTGAATAGTTGATAACTTCGCCTTTGCGCTGGTAATGAGTCGACTCTCGGCTGCTATGTTACCCGTGGTGTTGGGTTGTGTGTGAATGTCTGAATAGTTGATAACTTCGCCTTTGCGCTGGTAATGAGTCGACTCTCGGCTGCTATGTTACCCGTGGTGTTTGGGTTGTGTGTGAATGTCTGAATAGTTGATAACTTCGCCTTTGCGCTGGGTAATGAGTCGACTCTCGGCTGCTATGTTTACCCGTGGGTGTTGGGTTGTGTGTGAATGTCTGAATAGTTGATAACTTCGCCTTTGCGCTGGTAATGAGTCGACTCTCGGCTGCTATGTTACCCGTGGTGTTGGGTTGTGTGTGAATGTCTGAATAGTTGATAACTTCGCCTTTGCGCTGGTAATGAGTCGACTCTCGGCTGCTATGTTACCCGTGGTGTTGGGTTGTGTGTGAATGTCTGAATAGTTGATAACTTCGCCTTTGCGCTGGTAATGAGTCGACTCTCGGCTGCTATGTTACCCGTGGTGTTGGGTTGTGTGTGAATGTCTGAATAGTTGATAACTTCGCCTTTGCGCTGGTAATGAGTCGACTCTCGGGCTGCTATGTTACCCGTGGTGTTGGGTTGTGTGTGAATGTCTGAATAGTTGATAACTTCGCCTTTGCGCTGGTAATGAGTCGACTCTCGGCTGCTATGTTACCCGTGGTGTTGGGTTGTGTGTGAATGTCTGAATAGTTGATAACTTCGCCTTTTGCGCTGGTAATGAGTCGACTCTCGGCTGCTATGTTACCCGTGGTGTTGGGTTGTGTGTGAATGTCTGAATAGTTGATAACTTCGCCTTTGGCGCTGGTAATGAGTCGACTCTCGGCTGCTATGTTACCCGTGGGTGTTGGGTTGTGTGTGAATGTCTGAATAGTTGATAACTTCGCCTTTGCGCTGGTAATGAGTCGACTCTCGGCTGCTATGTTACCCGTGGTGTTGGGTTGTGTGTGAATGTCTGAATAGTTGATAACTTCGCCTTTGCGCTGGTAATGAGTCGACTCTCGGCTGCTATGTTACCCGTGGTGTTGGGTTGTGTGTGAATGTCTGAATAGTTGATAACTTCGCCTTTGCGCTGGTAATGAGTCGACTCTCGGCTGCTATGTTACCCGTGGTGTTGGGTTGTGTGTGAATGTCTGAATAGTTGATAACTTCGCCTTTGCGCTGGTAATGAGTCGACTCTCGGCTGCTATGTTACCCGTGGTGTTGGGTTGTGTGTGAATGTCTGAATAGTTGATAACTTCGCCTTTGCGCTGGTAATGAGTCGACTCTCGGCTGCTATGTTACCCGTGGTGTTGGGTTGTGTGTGAATGTCTGAATAGTTGAATAACTTCGCGCTTTGCGCTTGTAATGAGTCGACTCTCGGGCTGCTGATGTTACCGTGGTGTTGGGTTGTGTGTGAATGTCTGAATAGTTGATAACTTCGCTTTGCGCTGGTAATGAGTCGACTCTCGGCTGCTATGTTACCCGTGGTGTTGGGTTGTGTGTGAATGTCTGAATAGTTGATAACTTCGCCTTTGCGCTGGTAATGAGTCGACTCTCGGCTGCTATGTTACCCGTGGTGTTGGGTTGTGTGTGAATGTCTGAATAGTTGATAACTTCGGCCTTTGCGCTGGTAATGAGGTCGACTCTCGGCTGCTATGTTACCCGTGGTGTGTGGGTTGTGTGTGTGAATGTCTGAATAGTTGATAACTTCGCCTTTGCGCTGGTAATGAGTTCGACTCTCGGCTGCTATGTTACCCGTGGTGTTGGGTTGTGTGTGAATGTCTGAATAGTTGATAACTTCACGCCTTTGCGCTGGTAATGAGTCGACTCTCGGCTGCTATGTTACCCGTGGTGTTGGGTTGTGTGTGAATGTCTGAATAGTTGATAACTTCGCCTTTGCGCTGGTAATGAGTCGACTCTCGGCTTGGCTATGTTACCCGTGGTGTTTGGTTGTGTGTGTGAATGTCTGAATAGTTGATAACTTCGGCCTTTGCGCTGGTAATGAGTCGACTCTCGGCTGCTATGTTACCCGTGGTGTTGGGTTGTGTGTGAATGTCTGAATAGTTGATAACTTCGCCTTTGCGCTGGTAATGAGTCGACTCTCGGCTTGCTATGTTTCCCGTTCGGTGTTGGGTTGTGTGTGAATGTCTGAATTAAGTTGATAACTTCCGCCTTTGCGCTGGTAATGAGTCGACTCTCGGCGGCTATGTTACCCGTGGTGTTGGGGTTGTGTGTGAATGTCTGAATAGTTG
>JAXIVJ010000049.1:119816-272316 GCA_036785665.1 Chirona hameri
GACAGTGCTGATGTATTGAAGACGAACATGGCATCCAGATCCACAACAAATATGAGATACCCAATTTTACATTTTGATACTCAATTTTTAAGTACCCATGGGGAAAATGAGAAGAAAAATACTATTCACACCACTTCAACTTCACATTCAGTCCTCACTCTTTCTCTTATGTGTAATAACAAATATAGCATCCAAATTACAAATGAATGAGCCGCGCCACTAATGTCTACCATAGCCTCCTCCAAAAAACACCTTTCATTTTGGAGGAGTTTGGAGGAGGTGTGAGGCGAGCTTGGGGGAACTTAGGAGTTTGGATGAGCCACAGGAACGATAATATAAATTTGGAGGAGCTTTGAGGAGGTTAGAGGAGCCAATGGAACAGACCCTAATACTTTACCACCTGAAAACTGGAATTGTTTTTTTCTTTGTGAAAATAGCCACCAGAATAACCCACTCAAGAGTTGTCAAAAATTAAAATTTATGAAATGCTACAAGGCATGGCATTTGCAACATATCAAATACACATGAAACATGAAACAAAATATGAACTTAACCCGATAATCAAAACTGACACTCATTCTCAATTTATCAGGAAAACATCTGCATGCCGGATCAACAGATCAGTTTGAGTTGATGGTGAGTTGACATGACGGGCATAGACATTACAATTACAGGTTTCAGTAGCCATGAGGCTTAATGATGCCAGAAAGGATTTTATACATAATTTCTTACCCAGCTTCCCGTGTCACTAAGGACAGATACTTAGCACACTGCTTATCACTTATGCCAGAAGAAGGAAGGCAATAGATACCGATGAACCTCACACGGGCTAGCACTATCAGCTGGAATTGTTGCAGCAGTTGGCCGCCAGAGACCGCTAGTGAGCCAGAATGTTATGACGTCGCAAGCAAATAATACCAGTTAAATATTTAACGCTAAATATTTATTTATTTATAAATCAATCAATTAATCAATATTTAGTGGTACCATTTGCTTGTGACGTCATCACATTCTTGCTCACTAGCGGTTCCTGGCGGTCAATTGCTGCAACAACTCCAGCTGATAGTCACACGCCAACGCCAACGTGTTTGTTTAGCAATAACGGTTTTACCTAAGTGATTACACGCGTGTATTCGTCACATGTGGCAATGGTAAAAATAACAATACAACGTAAATGTATCTAGTAATGCTTCTTTTAAATAATATTTTATAAATTATTTATCAACAAAAATGTTTATTTGTTCTCTTTTAGCAACTGAATAAGCGAACAAATTACAAATATTTTCTGACGTTATTATTACCCGACAGGTGCTCACGATGTCATCAGACGGCTTCTGCGAAATTGACGTATGTGGTTGGGTTGTGACGTAAAATAGCGCAGCGTTGGGTGCTTGGCGGTCACTTTCAGGATTTTCTGCTAGATTTGCCGGGTATTTCGAGGTGATTTTGGATAATTTTGGATTTGATCATTTTCGCGGCAAGATGGTCTTACTTGTTGATACTGGCTGTCGAGATTGATCGTTTGAATTAATGCAAATTTTAATTTTGCACATTTGCCATGCCCAGTGGCGTAGCCAGGATCCACTCCAGGGGGTGTAATTTTTGCTCAGGGGGGCATAAGCCATAAGGTACCCCACCAAAAGAAACTCATCGGATTTGTCCCACTATATCCTTGAGGCATATTAAAAAAAAAATCCTTTACAAAAATTAGAAAAATCTTTCAGTTTTTTTTTTCTCGGAAAAAGGGGACACGTACGGACCTTCAGGGGGAGGGGGCAAGTTCCCCGTTTGTCCCCCCCCCCCTTTGGCTACGGCCCTGGAGAGGGCACATGCCAGGTCTGAGAGGGCCCATTACAGGCCTGAGAGGGCCCATTACAGGCCTGAGAGGGCCCATTACAGGCCTGAGAGGGCCCATTACAGGCCTGAGGGCCCATTACGGGCCTGAGAGGGCCCATTACAGGCCTGAGAGGGCCCATTACAGGCCTGAGAGGGCCCATTACAGGCCTGAGAGGGCCCAGTCCAGGCCTGAGAGGGCCCAGGCCTGAGAGGGCCCATACCAGGCCTGAGAGGGCCCATACCAGGCCTGAGAGGGTCCATGCCAGGCCTGAGAGGGCCCATGCCAGGCCTGAGAGGGCCCATGCCAGGCCTGAGAGGGCCCAGGCCTGAGAGGGCCCATGCCAGGCCAGAGAGGGCCCATGCCAGGCCTGAGAGGGCCCATGTCTGGCCTGAGAGGGCCCATGCCAGGCCTGAGAGGGCCCATGTCAGGCTTGAGAGGGTCCATGTCAGGCATGAGAGGGCCCTCGAAAGGGTTCTTCCTCCTTAGCATAGTGCTCTCTGACAGACAGGAGGGTCCTTATATTGTGTGATGGCTTTGGATCCGCTTCTCGTGGTATTTTACAACAACATAAAATGACGGCCGCCAGGCCGTGTGGATTGTAGCCGGGCATAGGGGACCCGGCAAAATCTCCCAGGTGCAGGAGCACCATTTTCACCCCCTGGCAACGCCTCTCGTCATGCCACGCCTTAGGAAGAAGAATAATAAAGATGTCTGGAGATGCACCGAATAGAGTAGACGATGTCTGGAATCAGCTCGCAAGCTAAACCTAAACCTAGTGTTATTCTTCTTTTTTTTAAATGGATCGGAACTGGGCACTGACTATAGTGTACGTGAGTGCACGTGTGATGTAGCCTGAGCTCAGTGCTTTAACGTTTTTCTCTCCTTTGCAGGAAGGCCAGCAGCATTCGTTTCGTTATCAAGACAAAGGTTATCAGACCGAATGTCACTGACGTCACTGCCCTCAGAAACTCCACGTGTCTGCCGCTATATGTAATCTGTATTTGAGTGTCGGGTAGGTACGCTTTTTCGTAATATCGCAACCTTCCAGCTTATAGACTTTAATCTGATTATGGGCTATCGCCATGTAGCACGTATGTCCCATTATTCGCATCCGTCTTTACTCTTTTCTGCGGAGTGGGTGCCCACTTCCCCTGAACAAGTTTCGTTTGCGCAACCTCACCCTGGCCCTCCGAGCGAACCTCACCCTGGCCTCTCGCGGACCGGTTCCGGCTGCGGCGGCATGCCAGACGACCGTCTGCACTCGCCGGTCCGGACATCCCTCTGCCACCACCGGATGTCAGTCTTTCTTCCGGGGACGGTCGGGCCGGCCCGTCGATACCGGCTGCAGCACGGGGCGCTATCGGCGGCCCCGGGCGCCGCACGCTTCCCGTCCTCTGGGCGCTGACCAGCCGCCGCTGCGCCTTCCAGTGTCCCGGTGCCGCTGCCCCGTCGCTGCGCCTCCCGGTGGTAGCCCGGTGCAAATGTACCGGCGGTCGGCGCTGCCATTTGATCTGCCATCCGCGGCGGTCACGGCCCGGCCGGTGCCGCGCCGGCTCAGGATGCTGCTCCCGGGTATGTGCTGAGCACGGCGCAGCACGGCGCAGCACGGCGCGGCAACTGTATCCGGCGACCGTGCCGTGCCGTGCAGTACAGTACACACGGGGTCGGGGCCCGGGCCCAGAGGACCGCATCAAGCCGGCTGCGCGGCTGCGCGGTCCGCCCGGCCCGGCCGACGCGTGCTGCCTCCCTTCTCCCTCCCGCCTGCCTGACTCGTGCTCCCTCCCCGGCCGTCTCGTGCTGCCTCCCCGGCCGTCTCGTGCTGCCTCCCAGGCCGTCTCGTGCTGCCTCCCCGGCCGACTCGTGCTGCCTCTCCGGCCGTCTCGTGCTGCCTCCCAGGCCGTCTCGTGCTGCCTCCCATGCCGTCTCGTGCTGCCTCCCCGGCCGACTCGTGCTGCCTCCCCGGCCGCCTCGTGCTGCCTCCCCGGCCGTCTCGTGCTGCCTCCCTGGCCGACTCGTGCTGCCAGGCAGCACGGCAGCAGCTGCCTCTCCCGGCTGTGGTTCCTGCCCGGACCACCAGACGCGGTGACCACTGGGCCGTGACGCCGCCGAGGGTCACGCGGTGTCATGCCGCTCCTGACGGGACAACAGATGGCGGAGCACCGTTCATCACAAGTGACCGTTGGACGCATCTGATCCACGTCTACTCTGAGAGGCCGGTTTTCCGTGACGGCGGTGAAATGCTTTCTGTCGTCTGGATCTCCGTGGGGTTCGCTGTTACTCGGCATGTTGTTTCCTTGTATCCATACCTACCAGGGTCCAGGGTCGTAGTTTCTCCTCAAAATCAGGGGTTGAACTCAGGTACAGCCTAGCATACCAAAAAAAGTGTATTCTCATCTGATTTCCCCATCATGAATAGGGGTTCGTTCGATATACAATACAATATCTTATTTCTAATTTTGATTTGTCTTGGTATTGCTTGATTTTTTGTCCTTGGTATTGTTCCTGTATGTCACATATCTGCTTTTAAAGCCCGCCTAAAGGAAGTAGTTCACCTTCAACATGGGGTTTTGAACTGAAATAGCAGTTTTGTAGGCCGTGTTGAGAAATCCCTATCTGCAAGTTGTATTGGCTGAAAAGACTCAAGCGGAAGATATTTGACTTTGGTGAAGGAATGCGGCGCATATATGATATAGGTACCGTACCGTCTGAAAGAGCCAGCTCTGCATGGAGCATGCGTACTGCGCAGACCAATAACGCACACCATAAAATTAATAATTTACGACCTTCTGTCCTGAATTGGCGCGGTTTAGGACTATCTTTGACAAGAGAAAAACAATTGTATGAAAAAATATAATAAAATCGTGTTCTGATAAATTTTCCGAAGGTGAACTATTTCCTTTAAGTTGAGGGGGCTGACTGACAAGTTGAGGGGCCAGGCACGTAGCCAGGATTTCGTCCAGGGGGGGGGGGGGGGGGCGCCTCGAAAGAGCCCCCTTCCCGAGCGTTCAAAGGGTCCCCTTCCCAAGCGTTGAAAGGGCCAAACAAAACAAAAAGATGAAAAGGCACGTTACAAGGATAAATAATGCAGTATGACAGGTATGGCATGGGCCATACCAACTGTTAGGAGCTGGAGTTAGTAAACCATATCAACTTTGGAACCAGCGGCACCAATTTTGAATCAGCTATACCAACTTCGAATATTTTTTAGGCTCAAGACCTGGAACTCTTAATTGCACATTTTGGGTCTTTTGCCCTGGATATGCATTCTCATCAATGCGTCGCATTGCGTATATGGTGCGGACCTCTGCAAATGTTATTGTGCGTTTAAAAGTGCGGTAAAAAGTGCTAAAGCGAACTATTTTGCCCAATCATATAGGAAAGTAGCAACATAACACATAAATGCGTGAGAAACGGCACGATATTTTACCCCCATATAATATAATTTGTAGTTAAAGGAATTAGTTCACCTTGGAAATTTTTTACCCAACACGATTTTATTATATTTTTTAATACAATTCATTTTTATATTGTCAAAAATGGCCTTATATCGCACCAATTCAGGACAGAAGGCCGTAAATTTGTACTGTTTATCAAAACTATATGCATACTCTCCGAGTCAGAGTCCTGACGTCACGCGAATGTAAAAAATGGTTCAGCCAATCAGATTCGAAAGTAGTCGCGTAAAGATAGACTCGCATTGGAGATGTGCCAACCGGCGGCCGGCGATTCGCTTGCTAGCACCAGCTGCAAGCTGATTGGCTGATGGTATAGCCTCTGCCCGGGCTAGAACCAGTACAACATTCTTTCGCCAGTACCGCATTCCTTCGCCAAAAACTCAAATATATTCGGCTGGAGAGTCTTTTCAGTCAAGACAACTTGCAGATAGGGGTTTCCCAACACGGGCTACAAAACTGCTATCTCAGTTTAAAACTAATGTTGAAGGTGAACTATTTCCTTTAAATTTCGCCGCGGAGCGGCGCGAAATTTTGAGTTGTATTCCCTGGACAACTGCGCTCTTACTGATGGAAGGCCCAGGGTCCCTTCATATCGTCTAGGGGCCCCTCCGACCTTTTCAACGCCCTTCCGACCTGTTCAGGGACTCATCTGGGATCCGCGAGAAGATATGATGTGGAGTGGGCGATATAGATTAAATACAAAGAGGACTTACTCCACAGGAAAAATAAATAAAATCGGAGCTTTCGAGTATATTGTATATTGCTCGTCTTAAAGACGAGCAATGACCTGTTACTGAATGCCTCTTAATCGCTGAAGAAGGGTGTTACAATATACCTGAAAGCTCCGATTTTAATGTTTTTCTTGTTGAGGTAACTCTTCTTTGCATTTCATCTGTATCTGAGATATCTACGTGCCTTGAGCCCTTCCGGTCTGACCAGGGACCCCTCTGACCTTCCAAGATGCCCCTCTTGTCTGTCAAGGGGCCATTCGGCCTGTTCAGAGGTCCCTCCGACCTGGTCAGGGACTGCACTGGCTGCATTGTCGCCCTGCCGACATTCTCAGCCCCCCCCCCCGACCTGCACAGGGGCCCCTCTATTCGGGCTAGGAACTCATCCGGCATGTTCAAGGGCCCTTCCGACCGGCCCAGGGGCAGGGGCCCTATCAGTCTGGTTAGGGCCCCCAGATCTGCACAGGGGCCCTTTGAGCTTTCCAGGGGCCCTCTGGTCTGGACAGGGCCCTCCAGCGTTATAAGGGGCCCTTCCGACCTGTCAAGGGACTGTGCTGGCTGCTTTTCCACCTTGCCGACATGCTCATAGGGCCCTCCGACGGTCAACCTGCCCGGAGACCCCTCCGTGCTGACTAGGGGCCCATTTGGCATGTTCAGGGGCCCTTCTGACCTACTCAGGGGCCCTTTCGGTCTGGCCAGGGGCCCTCTGTCCTGCACAGGCGCCTTTTGAACTTCCCAGGGGTCCTCTGGTCTGTCTAGGGGTCCTCCAACCTGCTCAGGGGCCCTTATGGCCTGGCAAGGGACTGTGCTGGCCGCTTTGTCGCCCTGCCGACATGCTCAGGGGCCTATCTACCTGTCCAGAGGCCCCTCTGTGTAGCTAGTGGCCCATTCGACGTGTTCAGGGGCCCTCTGACCCGCTCAGGGGCCCTTTCGGTCTGGCCAGGGGCCCCTCTGACATGCATAGGGCTCTTTTGAACGTCCAAGGGGCCCTCTGGTCTTTCAAAGAGTGCCCTTGTGGTCCTAAAGGGCCTCTGAAGTGCTCTAAACTCTCTAAAGACCACGCTTCGCGTGGTATTCCGACTCTTAAAGGGATTATACGTTTTTTCACAGAATAATTGAGTTACATAGTAAAACGTACTTATAAAGGTGGTAGAAGTCCCACGGTAGCCACATTTTTTTCTGGAAATGACCTCTTCTGCACGTAAGGACGCGGTGATGCCACCGCGTATTTTCTGCAGGACCGGCTGAGGCAGAGCCAGTCATCTCTTTTATGCTAATAAAAACACCTCACGTATGGCATATTTCCGGTAAAATAAGCAATATTTGAAAGAAAATAAACTTGTTATGTTCCAACGACAGCAGCCATTACCTAGTTTTCCCATAAAATTATATATTTTTTATGAATTTTCATGCCAAAAAATTAATACGCCACCACCAAATTCTCAACGCTAAAGGCCAGAGAAAAGAAAACCACAAAAACACAAAACCTCAACGAACAGTGTGTAGTAATACAAAGTCCCGTCAGTTTTGAATTGCATAATAATTTTGTGATCCAGTGTAGGACTTGCAGATAATTCAAAACTCCAAAATTGATCTTAACCTGCGCACTGTTGATTTCCGCCCCCCCCTCAGGTTTTTCAAAGATAGCGAAAAAACGGCGGCGCGCAAAGCCGCCGGGTTTTCGCACACCTGTCAGGACATCAATTGCGCACACTTTGGAAAAAATATCCTAGGGTCATCTCAGGTCAGGTCACCAGACCAGGTCAAGTGACCCCACCTCCAAAAGCGTTTGCAGTTGTGCCAACGTCAGAGTTTTTCACCGATCAGTTTGAAACTTACAGGATGTCATGAGAGCATACGTACTTACTATTCATACATCTCGGAATTTTTATATCGGTGACTTAAGGTCAGGTCAATTTCTTAACCTCCCCATAATAAGTCAATAGGGAAATATACAAATGCTTCCTATTTCAAGGATATGCATGATATTAGTCCAATTACTTCTGGATCATGATATTATAGGATATTCTTGATGATCCAATTGTAATTTGTGTTCAGTGACCCCTATTGGGTCATTTGAGGTCATGTGAGGTCACCATCACTTTTGTATCAATAACTCCCGACATAATGAAGATAGAGGAGTAAAACATACATCAACGTGTTTGTCTCGTCGAGATACGTCTTCCCATATGCAACATGCCCTACTTGGGTCACCACTTGACCTTGACCTGAGATCAAATTGTTAAGTTGACTTAACGAAGTCACCATGTATATCATTCGAAGCGCTTTGACAAGATAAACACAATGGCGTAAACCGTTTTCCGTTATCTTTATTAAGTAAAAAGTTAATAGCAAAAACGATTTAGCAAAAAAACGGCATTTTTTTCTTTTTGACCTCTGGAGCCTCAAATATTGACCTGAGATCAAATCTGAGGACACCTTAGCGATTGCAAATTTCACTGGCTGACGTTTTCTTTTTTCCGTTTGTGTCTAACGAGCATCGTTTCTGAGATATATGGGAATTTCTGGAGCGATGTCCTAAAACAGGAAAACAAAATGGAAAATTTGACCTTTGATGACCTCTGGTGACCTCAATTTTGACCTGACTTAAAAGAACACTGAAATACTTTCGATAGAACATGTATCAAGCTATCAAATACCTTCTTCCGCTTCTCGCTACATAGCGTAGTTTTCGAGATCTCAGGGGGGGGGCGGAAATCAACCCCCCCCCTGCAGTTGGTGTTCGGCGCAAAGCCCCTGCAGTGCGCGGGATAATAAGTCAATGGGGAAATATACAAATGCTAAGGATATGCATGATAGTAGTCCAATTACTTCTGGATCATGTTATTATAGAATATTCTTGATGATCCAAGTGTAAGTTTTGTTCAGTGACCCCTATTGGTTCATTTAAGGTCATGCGAGGTCACCATCACTTTTTTTGTCAATAACTCCCGACATAATGAAGATAGAGAAGTAAAACAGACATAAATGTGTTTGTCTCGTCAAGGCACGTCTTCCCATATGCAACATGCCCTACGTGGGTCACCACTTGACCTTGACCTGAGGTCAAATTTGTAAGTTAACTTAACAAGATCACCATGTATATCGGTTCATTTAAGGTCATGCGAGGTCACCATCACTTTTTTGTCAATAACTCCCGACATAATGAAGATAGAGAAGTAAAACAGACATAAATGTGTTTGTCTCGTCAAGACACGTCTTCCCATATGCAACATGCCCTACGTGGGTCACCACTTGACCTTGACCTGAGGTCAAATTTGTAAGTTAACTTAACAAGATCACCATGTATATCATTAAAAGGGCCTTGACAAGATAAACACAATGACGTAAACAGTTTTCCGTTATCTGTATTAAATAACAAGTTAATAGCGAAAAACGATTTAGCAAAAAAACGTCATTTTTTTCTTCTTTGACCTCTGGAGCCTCAAATGTTGACCTTAGATCAAATTTGAGGACACCTAAGCGATGATTGCAACACTCACTGGCTGGCGTTTGCTTTTTTCCGTTTGTTTCTAACTAGCATAGTTTCTGAGATATATGAGAATTTCTGGAGCGATGTCCTAAAACAGGAAAAAACTGGAAAATTTGACCTTTGATGACCTCTGGTGACCTCAATTTTGACCTGACCTAAAACAATACTGAAATACTTTCGATAGAACATGTATCAAGCTATCAAATGCCGTTTTCCACTTTTCGCTACGTAGCGTAGTTTTAGAAATCTCAGAGGGGGGGGGAATCAACCCCCCCCCCCCCCTGCAGTTGGTGTTCGGCGCAAAGCCCCTGCAGTGCGCGGGTTAAGATAAAAGTGGTGGACAGTAGTGCCGATCAAGTACTCGTTATCTGATACTAGTCTTGAAAAACGCCCAAGTTTTATCGCTGATAATTTCTGAAATAATGGCTAAATGAGCACTGAGGTCCCTGTTATATGTCTTAAACGTGTTTAAAGCTCACAACTGCAAAAGAGTGCATTTACTTTCAGGACGGAAACCCGTATAATCCCTTGAAAGAGACCATGATACCGCACTACTCGCGGTCTCGTCCACCCCGGAAACCCGTATAATCCCTTTAACGAGACCATGATACCGCACTACTCGCGGTCTCGTCCACCCCGGAAACCCGTATAATCCCTTTAACGAGACCATGATACCGCACTACGCGCGGTCTCGTCCACCCCGGAAACCCGTATAATCCCTTTAACGAGACCATGATACCGCACTACTCGCGGTCTCGTCCACCCCGGAAACCCGTATAATCGCTTTAAAGAGACCATGATACCGCACTACTCGCGGTCTCGTCCACCCCGGAATCCCGTATAATCCCTTTAACGAGACCATGATACCGCACTACTCGCGGTCTCGTCCACCCCGGAAACCCGTATAATCGCTTTAAAGAGACCATGATACCGCACTACTCGCGGTCTCGTCCACCCCGGAAACCCGTATAATCCCTTTAACGAGACCATGATACCGCACTACTCGCGGTCTCGTCCACCCTTTTCGGCGCGCCGAAAAGGGACCCCTCGCCTCCGGGGGGGGGGGGGGGGGGGGGGGGGCCTTGGCTACGTGCCTGGAGGGGGCTGAGCTACAAGTTGAGGGGGATGAAGCCCCCTCAACTGAATAGGAAACTACATCCCTGCTACCTACTTATTCACATATTTCATGACGTTATTGTACTTCACTTACACGACTTTTTTATATTTCGAACGTTTTTATCGCCTGACTATCTTGCATGCAATTTATTACCATATCACTATTCAGTTTGCACAGTTCCCTCCAGTTCGATCTCCCCCTGAAAGCTGCTGCCATCCTGTCTGTCTGTCTGTCTGTCTGTCTGTCTGTCTGTCTGTCTGTCTGTCTGTCTGTCTGTCTGTCTGTCTGTCTGTCTGTCTGTCTGTCTGTCTGTCTGTCTGTCTGTCTGTCTGTCTGTCTGTCTGTCTGTCTGTCTGTCTGTCTGTCTGTCTGTCTGTCTGTCTGTCTGTCTGTCTGTCTGTCTGTCTGTCTGTCTGTCTCTGTATGTCTGTCTGACTCTGTCTGTCTGTCTGTCTGTCTGTCTGTCTGTCTGTCTGTCTGTCTGTCTGTCTGTCTGTCTGTCTGTCTGTCTGTCTGTCTGTCTGTCTGTCTGTCTGTCTGTCTGTCTGTCTGTCTGTCTGTCTGTCTGTCTGTCTGTCTGTCTGTCTGTCTGTCTGTCTGTCTGTCTGTCTGTCTGTCTGTCTGTCTGTCTGTCTGTCTGTCTGTCTGTCTGTCTGTCTGTCTGTCTGTCTGTCTGTCTGTCTGTCTGTCTGTCTGTCTGTCTGTCTGTCTGTCTGTCTGTCTGTCTGTGTCTGTCTGTCTGTATGTATGTATGTCTGTATGTCTGTATGTCTGTATGTCTGTATGTCTGTATGTCTGTATGTCTGTATGTCTGTATGTCTGTATGTCTGTATGTCTGTATGTCTGTATGTCTGTATGTCTGTATGTCTGTATGTCTGTATGTCTGTATGTCTGTATGTCTGTATGTCTGTATGTCTGTATGTCTGTATGTCTGTATGTCTGTATGTCTGTATGTCTGTATGTCTGTATGTCTGTCTGTCTGTCTGTCCATCCGTCCATCTGTCACGGTCCGGCCGGCTCGGCGGCGCCATACCCCACCAGAGCTCGTGCCGTGTCGTGCCGCCGCGCCGGGGAGGCGCCGACTCTAAGTTCCGCCCGAGCGGTGACCAGTTCACTGAGCGTCACGCTCCACGGCCCGGTCCTGTCTCCTCCTGTCGGCTGCTCCTCCAGTACACGGCAGTCATACCACGGCTGCTGACGGTTCTGTGTGTGTGTGTGTGGGGGGGGGGGGGGGGGGGGCATGGCATGGCGCGACGGATACGACCCCATGGCGTAGTTGTTTTGTGACTGAACAAACGAAGAATGGTTGTCGGACTTCGATCCCGCCAAAAGTTTATTACGGATGCCTTGGGGTCTCCCATTTTTCGGTTCGTATTTGTTAAGTGATTTACGCCTTAGGAAAGTGACTTTTAGCTGTATAGTTTACATGGAAATTTACATATTTAAACAAATGGATTTCGACTCTTGGTGCCTGTGCGAATTTCGGATATATACATATTGCAATTTTGTTGCACATTGTACTTGAGATCTAAACTCATATTTGAACGAAACTTTATTGAAATTCTGAACCATATATCAGCTGAATAATCCGATCGCGGAAACGAACCCAATTCCCTCGAGTCTTGTGCCAATTCCTTCGGCAATATATTGCTCCGAACATATTGCCACTGCTGAGCTCAACAAGTTTCAGCTGGGCGGCGAATTATTCGCACTTTGTGTGGTGCTGCTACCAATGGGATGTGGAAAACCAAAACAATGTCCCTTGGGCCTTGGATATTGGATTACTGCCAACAGCCACGTAGCCAAGGGGGGCGGCGCCCCCCCCCCCCCCCCCCCCCCCCCGGAAGCTAGGGGGCCCTTTTCGGCGCGCTGCGCAAGCCGAAAAGGGCCGACGAGACCGAGCGAAGCGCGGTATCATGGGCTCGTTAAGAGTCGGAAGACCACGCGAAGCGTGGGTCCCTTTAAGGCCACCACCAGGGCCCTCTCTGAAAGACCAGAGGGCCCCTTGGACGTTCAAAAGAGCCCTGCGCATGTCAGAGGGGCTCCTGGCCAGACCGAAAGGGCCCCTGAGCGGGTCAGAGGGCCCCCTGAACACGTCGAATGGGCCCCTAGCCTGCACAGATGGGCCCTTGGGCAGGTCGGAGAAGCCCCTGAGCATGTCGGCAGGGCGACAAAGCAGCCAGCGCAGTTCCTTACCAGGTCGTAAGGGCCTCTGACCAAACCGGAAGGGCCCCTGGATGGGTCAGAAGAGTCCCTGAACATGCAGAATGGGCCCCTAGTCAGCACGGAGGGCCCCAGGGCAGGTCGGAGGGCACTCTGAGCATGTCGGCAAGGCGACAAAGCAGCCAGCGCAGTCCCTTGCCAGGTCGGAAGGGCCCCTTAAAAGGCTGGATGGCCCCTGGACAGACCAGAGCAGTGTCCCAAAATTTGTCAATTTGGGTGGGAAATGACACCCAAATGAGAATAATTTTCCACTCTCACTCCCCATTTAGAAGTGAATTTTCCACTCCCAAATTATGAATTGTGGTATTCCGACAAATATTGACTACAAATACATGATTTCAACGAAAACTACTGCTTTTCAGATTCAAAACATAAATCAATATTGCACCACTTTCTACATAATTGTCCACTCTCAAGGTCTTTTTTGGCTCAGACTTTCCACTTTGACACCCAAACCAAAATGGAATTTTGGGACACTGGACCAGAGGACCCCTGGCAAGTTCAAAGGGCCCCTGTGCAGATCGGAGGGGCCCCTGACCAGACCGAAGGGGCCCCTGCCCGGACCGAAATGACCCCTGGGCGGGTAAGAAGGGCCGCTGAACATGCCGAATTGGCCCCTGGCCAGCACGGAGGGGCCCCAAGGCAGGTCGGAGAACCCCTTGAGCATGTCGGCAGGGCGACAAAGCAGCCAGCGCAGTCCGACCAGAAGAGTCGCTGGGCAGATCGGAAGGGCTCCTGGGCAAGTCTGAGGGCCCCTGGCTAGACCGAAAAGGTCCCTAGGTGGGTCAGAAGGGCCCCTGAACATGCAGAATGGGCCCCTAGTCAGCACGGAGGTGCCCCAGGGCAGGTCGGATGGCCCTCGGAGCATGTCGCAAGGCGGCAAAGCAGCCACCACAGTCCCTTGCCAGGTCGGAAGGGCCCATTAGAAGGCTGGAGGGCCCCTGGAGAGACCAGAGGGTTGCTGGAAAGTTTAAAGGGTCCCTGTGCAGATCGGAGGGGTCCCTGACCAGACTGAAAGGATCCCTGGGGGGTAAGAAGGGCCCCTGAACATGCCGAATTGTCCCCTAGCCAGCACGGAGGGGCCCCAGGGCAGGTCGGAGGGCCTCTTAAGTATGTCGGCAGGGCGACAAATCAGCCAGCGCAGTCCGACCAGAAGAGTCGCTGGGCAGATCGGAGGGGCTCCTGGGCAAGTCAGAGGGGCCCAAGTCTAGACCGAAAGGGTCCCTGGGCCGGTCGGAAGAGCCTTTGAACATGCCGGATGAGTTCCGAACCAGACTGGAGGTGCCCCTGGGCAGGTCGGAGGGGCCCCTGAGCATGTCGGCCGGGCGACAAAGCAGCCAGTGCAGTCCCTGGCCAGGTCGGAAGGACCTCTGAACAGGCCGAATGGGTCCCTTGACACACAAGAGGGGCTTCTTTGAAGGTCATAGGAGTCCCTGGTCAGACCGGAAGGGCCAAAAGCACGTAGATATCCCAGATGAAATTGAAATACAAAGAGGACTTACTCCACAGGAAAAATATTAAAAGCGGAGCTTTCGGGTATATTGTAACACCCTTCATCAGGGTGTTACAATATACCCGAAAGTTCCGATTTTAATTGTTCTTGTAGAGTAAGCTCTCTTTGTATTTTATTTATATATATATATATATATACATATATATATATATATATATATATATATATATATATATATATATATATATATATATATATATATATATATATATATATATATATATATATATATATATATATATATATATATCACCCACTCCACATCATGTCTTTTCGCTTCGCGGATCCCAGATGAGTCCCTGAACAGGTGGGAAGGGGGCTGAGAAGGTCGGAGGGGCCCTAGACGATCTGAAGGGATCCTGGGCCTTTCAACAGTAAGAAGACAGTTGTCCAGGGAATAAAATGGAAAATTTTCGCGCCGCTCCGCAGCGCAATTTAACCACAAATTCAACTATAGGCCGGTTAGAAGAAGAAAAAACGTCCCGTTTCTCGGCGCATTTATGTGTTATGTTGCTACTTTCCTATATAATTGGGCAAAATAGTTCACTTTAACACTTTTTTACCGCACTTTTAAACGCACAATATAATATTTTTAGAGGTCCGCACCATGCGCAATGCGACGCATTGATGAGCAAGCATATCCACTATCCAGGGCATTATACTCAAAGGCGCAATTTGATTAAGAGTTCCAGATGTTGAGCTTAAAAATTATTCCAAGTTGGTATAGCTGATTCCAAATTGGTGTCGCTGATTCCAAAATTGATATGGCTGTTTGCTAACTCCAACTCCTGAAAGTTGATATGGCCCATGCAATAGCTGTCATACTGCATTTTTCATCCTTGTAACGTGTCTTTTCATCCGTTTTGTTTGGCCCTTTCAACGCTTGGGAAGGGGGCCCTTTCAACGCTCGGGAAGGGGGCCCTTTGGAGCCGCCCGCCCCCCCCCCCCCCCCTGGACGAAATCCTGGCTACGTGCCTGACGGACAATGGGGAGTGGAAAACAATGTCCCTACTCCCTTGGATGACTATTTTCTCCGTTTCCGACACCTACAAGTGAAATGTCCAGCCTCAATTCTGGTATGTACAATACTACTACAGGGGCGTAGGAACAGGGGCGTAGGAACTATGTTCAAGTGGGGGGGGGGGGGGGGGGGCGGAGGCATTCTGAAGTCAATTCTTTCCATGCAACGCCCATAGGCGTTATGTTAAAATCCAAAATGTTGGGGGGGGGGGGGGCTGCCCCCCCCCCCCTGTTGCTACGCCTATGTACTACTACCACTCGAACTAGCTGTTCATACTCCTCCGCAGCTATTAGCATAATTGCCAATTAGTGGAGAGGCTACTGGCTGGTTATGAAGTGTAACAAGAGAACTGCCGGCTTAATTATGCAAAGTGTTCTTGACTCGAGCAATCCTCTCACAACCAGCAGTGCTTATGTCGGACTTTTTCATAATTCATCGTGCATTTTACCACAGTCAAATTTGTCTTCAAGGTGCTATGTGATCTAATTTGCCCCTCAGCTCCCTTTGACATACGACTGGTGTTCCGCTGCGTGTTCGCTGTGTCCCGCGGCGCAGCAGCGAGGCGCGTCGGGCCGGGCTCCCCTCCTGTTACCGCCATATCTCCGTATCACATTACGGCCGTCTCTATTAGCACTGTCGCGCCGCCAGGAGGTTCCAACTTCCAGGGGCGGTCTCCAGTCGAGCGGCCCGGCCCGGCCTCCTCCAACCCGTGACGGTACGACGCGCCGCCGCCACCAACGTGCCGCTATAGCTCGTACCGCCGTACCCTGTACCCCTGTACCGTACCTCAACTCAGTGGCTCCAGCTCCGGCGTCACGCGGGTTGAGCCTCCGCGGGACCAGCGTACTTGAACCGCGCGGTGCCGCCGGCGGGCCCCGGGGCGGCGCGGCGCGGCGTGGCGGCCGTATCGATTTGAACTGGCGCGGCCGGCCGGCTGGCGACGCTCCAGTGAAGCGCTGGACCCGGCCGTGGAGGGAGGTGTGCGCGCGTTGTGCGTGTGGCGACGGTGACGTGACGTGACGTGACGTGTGTCCTGTGGTGCCGCAGGTGTGTGCCGAGGAGAGGGATCAGGTATCCGTGCTGAGCAGTGGCCGGAGCTGAGCGTCTGACGCCGACAGGTGAGAAGCCGTGCGTGAGCCGTCTCCGGCGGTCTGTGTGAATATCTCGAACCGCGGTGTCGTGTGTGAGGGCCGGTTCGCCTGCTGATGCGTACGGCTCCCGTTAAGACGTGTGGTCATGGTTTGTAAGTTAAACGTGCCCGTGACGATGTGTGCTCTGTAACGACGTGCCCGTGACGATGTGTGCTCTGTAACGAGTGTCCGTCTCGTCACGTGCGTCACGTGCGTTTGGTGGCCGGACGTGCCGGGCCTGCCGGCGAGGCGTGGCAGGCCGAGCCGCCATCTGGCCGTTTTGGGAGCGTTCGGTGGCCCACGCTGGTGTACCCGTTACCCGTCGGCAGGTCGGCTGTCACCCGACACAGACTCGTATCTGTCACCCGCAGACGTGTGCGCCAATCCCGAACACGCATCCCGGGATCTGGATGCCAGGTCAACTGGGATTATAGGTCCACCCCCATTTTGTCGAGAGATCCACTGGGATCCGGGATTTTAGAGCGGGATCTCATATCCGCCAGTACAAAGATTACTATTTTCTGAGCTAACAATACACAATATTGCTAGTTGTTTCAACTGTTGTAAATGAAACCGGTCTGAGCATGCATGTTGATCAGACCGGTTTCATCAGACATGTTGTCAAATTGTATAGTGATGGCACATTCTTTACATGGGATCCTGTCGGAGCCAAGATCCCTTGGGGTATTATTTTACTTGGGAGTCCAACTACAAGTTCATGCATACATTTTGCACTAAAAGTTTTTTAGTGTGCTGATTCCAAATATGATACTCATTTGTGGGGAAAATCAACCATCAAATCATAGGCGTACACAAGGGGAGGGGGGGACCGCAAACGGGGCAATTGCCCCCCCCCCTGGAGGTCTACAGCATGTACAGACCTCCCTTTGGTCGACAAAATATTTTTTTTTTTAAAGGGAAATAATGCCCTTTTGATTTTGTTAGCAACCATTTCTTAGGCTACCGTTATGGTTTTAAAATTATTTTATTTTAATTTAAGAATTAAATAAAATTATTCCCAAATTCAAAGTTGTAAGTTTGGAAAAAATGCAAAACAAGTACCTTGTGTACTTCATGAAGGTCATTGACAAATTCGTCCTTCCCTACCATTGTTTACATCGAGTGCGGCATTTTTGGAGGTTCTGTGACGTTTCCAATTAAACTGAGCGCTGCTCGGACACACGCTAGTAGCGCTTTCGTTCTCCATGGCAACCAGGCGTCAGCCAATCAAAAGCCAGAAAGGGAGTACGTTCTGGCTTTTCATTGGCTCACGCCTGGTTGCCATGGAGAACGAAAGCGCTACTAGCGTGCGTTCGAGCAGCGCTCTGATCCGTGAAGCAATCCGTGAAGCATCCGTGATGCATGACTGACTATCAGTATAAGTCATAAATAACAACAACATGCAAACTATACCAACTCGAATCAAATAAGGGCGGAGTGAATTGAACCCCAGGCAAGCTAGTATTCGCAAAGCACTCGGCACTGCGCCACAATAGCAAAAGGTGAGGGAAATGCATATTGGATACAATATTATTACGTCACAAGTTTCTGAAGTGTCAACTACTATGAAATACAGTGGTAAAATACCTTTAATAATGATTAACAAGAAAATTCAAACTTAAAAACAATAATTTGAATAAGTCTTTAATTAGCTTTCAACTCAAAATCAGATATATTTTGCAATTCTACATTAGAATGGCACCAGTGACGTCATTAACAAAGCCTGCTACGGGACTTGGGTATACTAATCAGGAACAACTCGCCACAATGGGTAAGTGCGCCGAGAAGCATGACAATGACTTTGTAAACAAATCGCCGACGCTAAATAGGTCGCCGTCGATGTTCATCGATGAGCTTCCGATTTAAATGCCAGTTTTGTGTTATTGTCTGTTAGTTTTTTTGGGAAAAATTCTTATTTTTCATGATAATATAAAGCAGTGTTATACAGCCACAGACAAATTATACAATACTCCTAATGTTGAAAACAAATGAATCGATTTTCAAAAATTGAGGGTCGCAACCACTAACTATGCCGCCGTTGATGTGCATCGATGAGCTTCCGATTGTATTGCCACTTTTTTCCAATCGCTGTTAGTTTTAGAAGATCGCCAGGCATATAATCACAAGCAGAACGCACAATATATTTTCCACTTCATTGCGTTAAAAAAAAAACAATACGGGAAAAGCCCGCAGTTTGATGAGGACCAAAAGTACTTGCAAGTACCGGTCGTTAAAAGTGTGGAACGCTTATCAACTTTAACTTGAAATATCTTTCGGTAGGAAAGTTTTCATGCAAAATGTGATGAATTTACAATATATTTTGGTCTCGTCTGGCGATTTCAAGTGCCAACTCCATTTTTGTGGAAAAAGGCCATTATTTCCCTTTAAAGAGAAAAATAAAACTGAAAATATGCCCTTTTAAAAATATGGTACGCCAAATCCGGCGAGTTTTTTTTGTTGGGGGTACTTTATGCCCCCCTGAGCAAAAATTGCCCCCTCCTGGAGCGATTGCTGGATACGCTACCGCATCAAATCATCCTAACTGACAGGTCTGCTGCTGCTCTACATTTGGCGCAATGGTTAGGTTATGTTGGCTTAGGTTATGGCTCATTTGCCCCACAAATGGGTGTCTCATTTGGAATCAGCACATCAAAAACCCTAGGAAATGCAAAATTTATGCATGAAACAGGTGTTGGACTAAGAGTACAATTTTACCCCCTTTGGATCATAGATCCATTTTGGTTGTTCCGTCATCCGTCACCAGACACAGAGCCTCGTCGTGTCAACTATCACCAGACACGCGTGTCATGCTCCGCAAATATTGCTCTTATCTGCCACTCGTCAGCAGGCCTATCGCGTTCACTGCAGTCGCACATTTCCGCTCGTGTGGTCTGTGGATACTCGGCTCCGGTCCACTACCCAGTGGCCAGCAGTGCCAGCCCGGCGACTCGCGTCACAGCTCGATGTCAACACGCCTCGCGTCGCCTCGCGTCGCCTCACTCCACTGCGCCTGCTGTGCTCGGCCCGCTGAGGTGGAGACGGACGGTGTCTGGTGGGTCGGACAGCGGAGCCGCTGGACGGCCGCCGCTTCCGCTGCCGACTTCCGGTGGGGATCGCCCTGCTCAGTTGAGCCGGGAGGAGGATAGTGTCCTGCTGAGCTGGGTGGGAAGGGGTAGGAGTGTCCTGCTGAGCTGGGTGGGAAGGGGTAGGAGTGTCCTGCTGAGCTGGGTGGGAAGGGGTATGAGTGTCCTGCTGAGCTGGATGGGAAGGGGTAAGAGTGTTCTGCTGAGCTGGGTGGGAAGGAGTAGGATAGTGTCCTGAAGGAGTAGGATAGCTGGGTGGGAAGGGGTAGGAGTGTCCTGCTGAGCTGGGTGGGAAGGGGTAGGAGTGTCCTGCTGAGCTGGGTGGGAAGGGGTAGGAGTGTCCTGCTGAGCTGGGTGGGAAGGAGTAGGATAGTTTCCTGCTGAGCTGGGTGGGAAGGGGTAGGAGTGTCCTGCTGAGCTGGGTGGGAAGGGGTAGGAGTGTCCTGCTGAGCTGGGTGGGAAGGGGTAGGAGTGTCCTGAGCACTGAGCAGGGGTGGCACGCAGGGTTGAAAAAAACGGGGGTGTCGTCAAAACCCACTGGGTAGTGTTTTTGCGGGTTTATGGGTGTTTTTCTTTCTCAGACCTCATTGTGACGAGACCTGTACTTGAACGTCACTAATGCGCAACTTTTAATATGCAACAATGTAGCAAAAAGATGCTACACGTTTTATTTATGTTACACACCGTAAGATGCTGATTAATATGGTGAATAAAAATTGAATCCGGAGCTTTACTTTGGTCATGCTTTATAGACCACCATTTCGGTCGGAAGGGGTGGATTTGTTAATAATTCCGAATAATGCATGGCGTTAAAACTGCTCAATCAAGGCAATCAAGAACCATTGTCAGCAATTATTATCGTCATCGAGGGAGCGCGATGCACACGCGAGGACTTCGGGGAAGGTTTCGCCCTTCTGAAAGTTGTCAAATATACGCTGGTTGTAGTCGAAAATATGAAGTGTTGCTGAAAACGATGGTGATATTTTTTCTCGAAAAGTAACTTCATACAAATTAAGGTTTTAAATTTGGGACGATGACGTCATTATTGAGCTATAGACCGCCGCTGATTGGCTGATAAAGTGGGATTGGCTGACAAAGTGGCTGTCAGCCAATCAGTGGCGGCACTAGCCTAGACCCCATTTTGCAAATGATAAATTATATTGCTTAAAAACGGCTAAGTTTTGGGGAAAATGACCTTAGTATTTTCGACATTTCAATAACGGCCAAAGAGAATAGCTATCTCAGTTCAAAACCAATACAAAGGTGAAACATTCCCTTTAACTAAGGGTGAAAATATGCCGTATATAAGCGGCCGGACCCGACTTTAGCCATGGTTTTACAGGTTTATTTTCTTGCAGATACTGACTGTATGTGCCTGAAAATTTGTACACAATTGCCCACTCCCCCAAATACGTTACTGGTCATCACGAAACGTTCAAAATAGAATCATATTTCAACTGTCACGACTCAACGCATGTACGAAATATTCCGTGGCAGTGGAGCCGAGCAGGGAGTTCTGGGGGAATGACATTGTCCCTAGAAGATAATACAGGAATCGGATTGTTTAAACGAGGAAAAAATGCAGCATTGCCATGATAACTTTGTTAGTTTGGCCACACAGCTCACAGCTGATAGATCAGATATATTTGCATCATATCCACGACAAGGCGGCTTTTCAATGTTGCACGTCATTTTAAACTAGTCTGATACCGTATACACAACACCATTCAAACACCCATTCGTTCATACACAATCATTCGCCAGCTGAGTTCCGCGACAGTAGCTCACGCTTAAGAGTTGTGCGGAAGTGGCGATCGCTCACATGAACTATTGCCTTATTCAGCATTTTGACGCCGCGATAGCAAAGTCGTCGCCTGCCAGCTTCCGTCCTAATGCGAGGCAATGATAGGTCATTGACATGTCGGGTTGCGTGAGAGTGAACCTGGCTGGTGGGCCGTCCGATGGTACTGAACATGTCCTCTGGCTGACAGGCCATCCCCACGGAACGCACCATACACACTGCGTGGTACTCTACGAGCTGTTTGGCGTTCAACCAGCCAAGATTTTGCACAACATCAGATACATGTTCATGACGTTTTTTCCCGCTCACTACGCGCGCACCAAAGTTTATGACTTTTTGGATGCGTCTAATAACCTTTACTTCTCGATATTTATTGGAAACAATATGCAGTAACCACTTTGATGCAAACCCAGGATGTTTTTTTCTCATTAAATTGCCCACTAAAAAAACGGGTATTGGGTAATTGGTAGTGCCAACTGCCAACTGCCAACCCAGGTGGGATGGGCACAGGAGTGTCCTGCTGAGCTGGGCTGGGGAGGGGGGATCCCCTGCTGAGTTGGGGGGAGGGGGGTGTCCTGCTGAACTGGACTGGCGAGTGTCCTGTTGCGCGACACCGCCGGAAGCGACGGATCCGCTCCGGAGGATCAGTTCCGGAGGATCAGCTCCGGTGGTCCAGACTGCTGCGTCAGCGGGTCGAGTGCCGGCGTAGTGTTTCCATACCTTTGTGCCGGCCGGCCGGTGGGTTTTCAACACGCGGTAAATACTGACATTGCTGCACACCGCGGTGTTCAGTTTCACGTGACCTATGATTATTGTTATCCAATGCCGGCGCCAGTACGTTGCTGGTTAATATTTTGTTTTTGGTGATGTTGCACGTTGCCGGTGTCATTTTTTGCGGGAATGACCGCTCCTCTGGTCACGTGCGCCACGCGCGGTGGTGGCACGTGTCGGCTGATTCGGTGGTGCGGCGAACGGCCGTCTCTGTGGGCTGGATCGCTGGAGTCTGACCGATTAGTTCTCTCCCTCCGTCTGATCTCCGTCGTCTGGCCTCGTGCTAGGGATCTCTCTGCCCGAGATGTGCCGCACAGTCTGGCTGTGATGGGACGGAGACTAGAGCTGATGGAGGGAGGAGGGGATGGAGACTAGAGCTGATGGAGGGAGGAGGTGACTGAGACTAGAGCTGATTGAGGGAGGAGGGGACGAAGACTAGATCTGATGGAGGGAGGAGGGGAGGGAGACTAGAGCTGATGGAGGGAGGAGGGGATGGAGACTAGACTGATGGAGGGAGGAGGGGACGGAGACTAGAGCTGATGGAGGGAGGATGGGACTGAGACTAGAGCTGATTGAGGGAGGAGGGGATGGAGACTAGATCTGATGGAGGGAGGAGGGGAGGGAGACTAGAGCTGGTGGAGGGAGGATGGGATGGAGACTAGAACTGATGGAGGGAGGAGGGGATGGAGACTAGAGCTGATGGAGAGGAGGAGGGGACGGAGACTAGAGCTGATGGAGGGAGGAGGGGACGGAGACTAGAACTGATGGAGGGAGGAGGGGACGGAGACTAGAACTGATGGAAGGGAGGAGGGGACTGAGACTAGACCTGATGGAGGGAGGAGGGGACGGAGACTAGAACCGATGGAGGGAAGAGGGGACGGAGGCTAGAGCTGATGGAGGGGGAGGAATGGAGATTAGAGCTGATGGAGGGAGGAGGGGATGGAGACTGGAGCTGATGGAGGGAGGAGGGGAGGGAGACTGGAGCTGATGGAGGGAGAGGGGTTCGAGACTAGAGCTGATGGATGAGGAGGGGATGGAGACTAGAACTGATGGAGGGAGGAGGGGATGGAGACTAGAGCTGATGGAGGGAGGAGGGGACGGATACTAGACTGATGGAGGAGGAGGGGATGGAGACTAGATCTGATGGAGGGAGGAGGGGAGGGAGGCTAGAGCTGATGGAGGAGGAGGGGATGGAGACTAGATCTGATGGAGGGAGGAGGGGAGGGAGGCTAGAGCTGATGGAGGAGGAGGGGATGGAGACTAGATCTGATGGAGGGAGGAGGGGAGGGAGGCTAGAGCTGATGGAGGGAGGAGGAGACGGAGGCTGGAGCTGATGGAGAGGGAGGGGATGGAGACTAGAGCTGATGGAGGAAGGAGGGGATGGAGACTGGAGCTGATTGAGGGAGGAGGGTATGGAGACTAGATCTGATGGAGGGAGGATGGCATGGCGGCCACATTCAGAGACTTGGGTAGAATTGAGGGATGTCAAAATTGTATGTCTTCTCAAAAATCATTGCATGAAAGAGGTATCTTGGTCTAAAAACATGAAAATTAGGTCAACATTGTCATGTTTTTAAAGCTGGGCACCCCATCTCATGCTATCACATCCGGCAACATGAAATAATTTTGACATCCCTCCCCCTAACTCCCTGAATTTGGCCACAATGGAGGAGGGGACGGAGACTGGAGCTGATTGAGGGAGGAGGGGAGGGAGACTGGAGCTGATGGAGAGAGGAGGGGACGGAGACTAGATCTGATGGAGGGAGGAGGGGAGGGAGACTAGAGCTGATGGAAGGAGGGGGCGGAGACTGGAGCTGATGGATGGAGGAGGGTACGGAGACTAGAGCTGATGGAGGGAGGACAGGACGGAGACTAGAGCTGATGGAGGGAGGACAGGACGGAGACTAGAGCTGATGGAGGGAGGAGGGGATGGAGACTAGATCTGATGGAGGGAGGTATGGGATGGAGACTAGAGCTGATGGAGGGAGGAGGGGACTGGAGCTGATGGAGGGAGGAGGTGGCGGAGACTATAACTGATGGAGGGAGGAGGGGATGGAGACTAGAGCTGATGGAGGGAGGAGGGGAGGGAGACTAGAGATGATAGAGAGAGGAGGGGATGGAGACTAGAGATGATGGAGGGAGGAGGGGTGGAGACTAGAGCTGATGGAGGGAAGATGGTATGGAGACTAGATCTGATGGAGGAGGAGGCAATGGAGACTGGAGCTGATTGAGGGAGGAGGGGATGGATACTAGATCTGATGGAGGGAGGAGGGGAGGGAGACTAGATATGATAGAGGGAGGAGGGGATGGAGACTAGATCTGATGGAGGGAGGAGGGGTGGAGACTAGAGCTGATGGAGGGAAGATGGGATGGAGACTAGATCTGATGGAGGGAGGAGGGAATGGAGACTGGAGCTGATTGAGGGAGGATGGGATGGAGACTAGATCTGATGGAGGGAGGAGGGAATGGAGACTGGAGCTGATTGAGGGAGGAGGGGATGTAGATTAGAGCTGATGGAGGAAGGAGGGGATGGAGACTATCTGATGGAGGGAGGAGGGGATGGAGACTAGAGCTGATGGAGGGGGGATGGAGACTGGAGCTGATGGAGGGAGGAGGGGAGGGAGACTAGAGATGATAGAGGGAGGAGGGGATGGAGACTAGATCTGATGGAGGGAGGAGGGAATGGAGACTGGAGCTGATTGAGGGAGGAGGGGATGGAGACTAGAGCTGATGGATGGAGGAGGGGACGGAGACTGGAGCTGATTGAGGGAGGAGGGGATGGAGACTGGAGCTGAGGGAGGGAGGAGGGGATGGAGACTGGAGCTGATGGAGGGAGGAGGGGATGGAGACTGGAGCTGATTGAGGGAGGAGGGGATGGAGACTAGAGCTGATTGAGGGAGGAGGGGATGGAGACTGGGGCTGATGGAGGGAGGATGGGATGGAGACTGGAGATGATGGAGGGAGGAGGGGATGGAGACTAGAGCTGATGTGGGGAGGAGGGGAGGGAGGCTAGAGCTGATGGAGGGAGGAGGGGACGGAGACTAGAGATGATAGGGGGAGGAGGGGATGGAGACTAGATCTGATGGAGGGAGGAGGGGATGGAGACTGGAGCTGATTGAGGGAGGAGGGAATGGAGACTAGAGCTGATGGAGGGAGGAGGGGACGGATACTGGAGCTGATTGAGGGAGGAGGGGATGGAGACTAGAGCTGATTGAGGGAGGAGGGGACGGAGCCTGGAGCTGATTGAAGGAGGAGGGGACGGAGCCTGGAGCTGATGGAGGGAGGAGGGGATGGAGACTAGCGCTGATGGAGGGAGGAGGGGAGGGAGGCTAGAGCTGATGGAGGGATGAGGGGACGGAGACTAGAGATGATAGAGGGAGGAGGGGATGGAGACTAGATCTGATGGAGGGAGGAGGGGTGGAGACTAGAGCTGATGGAGGGAAGATGGGATGGAGGGAGGATGGGATGGAGACTGGAGCTGATTGAGGGAGGAGGGGATGGAGACTAAGAGCTGATGGCGGGAGGAAGGGATGGAGATTAGAGCTGATGAAGGGAGGAGGGGATGGAGACTGGAGCTGATGGAGGAAGGAGGGGATGGAAACTGGAGCTGATGGAGGGAGGAGGAGGAGTGGAGCAGCAGAGGAAGCGGTATCGCCGGCGGTACAGACGGGCGGACGGACTGATCTCCGCCGGTCGAGTGTCGGCACGAACCGCCGCCGCCGCCGCCGCCGCCGCCGCCGCCGCCGCCGCCGCCGCCGCCGCCGCCGCCGCCGCCGCCGCCGCCGCCGCCGCCGCCGCCGCCGCCGCCGCCGCCGCCGCCGCCGCCGCCGCCGCCGCCGCCGCCGCCGCCGCCGCCGCCGCCGCCGCCGCCGCCGCCGCCGCCGCCGCCGCCGCCGCCGCCGCCGCCGCCGCCGCCGCCACACACACACACACACACACACACACACACACACACACACACACACACACACACACACACACACACACACACACACACACACACACACACACACACACACACACACACACACACACACACACACACACACACACACATACACACATACACACATACACACATACACACATACACACATACACACATACACACATACACACATACACACATACACACATACACACATACACACATACACACATACACACATACACACATACACACATACACACATACACACATACACACATACACACATACACACATACACACATACACACATACACACATACACACATACACACATACACACATACACACATACACACATACACACATACACACATACACACATACACACATACACACATACACACATACACACATACACACATACACACATACACACATACACACATACACACATACACACATACACACATACACACATACACACATACACACATACACACATACACACATACACACATACACACATACACACATACACACATACACACATACACACATACACACATACACACATACACACATACACACATACACACATACACACATACACACATACACACATACACACATACACACATACACACATACACACATACACACATACACACATACACACATACACACATACACACATACACACATACACACATACACACATACACACATACACACATACACACATACGCACATACGCACATACGCACATACGCACATACGCACATACGCACATACGCACATACGCACATACGCACATATGCACATATGCACATATGCACATATGCACATATGCACATATGCACATATGCACATATGCACATATGCACGCACGCACGCACGCACGCACGCACGCACCCCACCGTCCACCATGACTAGTGTCTGGGCCCTTTGTCGGTCCAGCCCTTTGTCGTAACGGTCCAGCCCCGCGCGGCGACAGACAGCAACCTACTGCGAGTCCCTGGTCGGCGGCGCCAGCAGTAGGTAGCCGGTAACCGGGTTTTGCTTCAGACGGTCCGCCTCCCTGGACTGTGAGCGCTGAGCGCTGTGGCGGCAGTCTGTTTCTCTGTTCTCTGGTGGCCAAGCCGGTTTCACTCGATGCTGGTTCCAGGCGTTCCGATTACCTCGTCTTTCGAGACATTGGGCGCTCTGCTCTCGAGTATTCTTGTCTTATTCTGGCCACACGAGTGTCAGTGTGGCGTTCATGTCATGTAAGATATTTAATAAGGGAGATTATCCGTACAGACAGGAATCAATTTACCAACTAATTTACACACTACCATTTATCAGCGGAAAAGCTCCCGATTGACAGTCGGACGTAATTTTATACTCGACCAGCTGGTTTTCATTCGGAATTCGTCGGTTGTAATCAGTCATGTCGACGCGGACGCCTAAGCGGAGCACCTGAGAATGCCGGCTCTCACTGCTACCTGACCCGAAATTCCTCACTAATCAGACGTGAAGCACATCAAACCGGAGTCTCATCGGTCATCGTTTGTACCCAGATTAGTCCCGGTGCTCTGAGCCGCTCGGTGGCTGTCCTGCGCATAGTTACCCGTGTGAGTGTGAACTGATGGGTATCATGTGAGCTATACCACTGCGTGTGATTCCAGCTCGCCTGGCGGTGTTGAGATGACCTGATCAATGGGCGGCTGTGTGTAGAGCAGGGGCGGATGCTTGTGTAGGGGTGGTTTGTCCACAGGTGGTCTGCGTTAGCGTGTTTGACGTTGGTTTGGGGATACGCGACTAACGTCAACAGGCTGCAGTGAAGACGGCCATTAACAGCCTGGTACGACACGTCACGGGAGCGAACGGGTGAAGGCTGACCAACAGGTGGTTTGCGTTTGGAGCTATAGTGTCTGTTAAAGTCATGCTTGGTTATATGTTAATGGGCTTCCCTACAATCAGAGATCCATCCTGCACGGCTATATTCCATTTTTCTTTAGATACATCCTATGCCTCATACGGTTTGGACGTCTTTTTTAGCTTCTGAGGAAGACTCAGAGGACGCCACGAAATCCACGCTTAAAGTGTTAACCTCATGGGTGTCGGATTTCGCCCCTGGAACGAGGCATTAGTGCTGTTGCATATCGCTTCATACTTCCTGTTGACCGGCCAGCGTATAATCTGAGCCTTTGTTTTCTTCCCTTGTTGTATCTAAGTGGGTAACGGTACGCCGTGAATCCAGCGCGAGACGTCCCGTTCACTGTCAGTGCCGCACGCCGCTGTGTTTTGCCCGACACTAATTGGCATTGATGTGCAGCAACACAACAGACGACTGCATGCAGCGCCAGTCACGACCGCCGCTGCTGCGGCATTAATGTCACGGGCAGACTCCGCGCAGTAATGACTGCAGGCTGTCACGTCACCACACCGCGGCAAGGTGTTGACCCGTCACGACACCGCGGCATGGTGTTTACCCGTCACGACACCACACCGCGGCATGGTGTTTACCCGTCACGACACCACACCGCGGCAAGGTGTTTACCATCCGAGTTCGCAGTTTACCATCCGAGGCGCAGACTTCGGCCAAAACCGAGGTGTATTCAGCGAAAACACGTCTCCGTGTGGCGCTGACGTTTAAACACGTCTCCGTGTGGCGATGACGTTTAAACACGTCTCCGTGTGGCGCTGACGTTTAAACACGTCTCCGTGTGGCGCTGACGTTTAAACATGTCTCCGTGTGGCGATGACGTTTAAGCACGTCGCCGTGTGGCGCTAACGTTTAAACACGTCGCCGTGTGGCGATGACGTTTAAACACGTCTCCGTGTGGCGATGACGTTTAAACACGTCGCCGTGTGGTGCTGACGTTTAAACACGTCGCCGTGTGGCGCTGACGTTTAAACACGTCGCCGTATGGCGCTGACGTTTAAACACGTCGCCGTGTGGCGCTGACGTTTAAACACGTCTCCGTGTGGCGATGACGTTTAAACACGTCGCCGTGTGGCGCTGACGTTTAAACACGTCTCCGTGTGTCGATGACGTTTAAACACGTCGCCGTGTGGCGATGACGTTTAAAGGGATTATACGGGTTTCTGTCCTGAAAGTAAATGCACTCTTTTGCAGTTGTATGAGCTTTAAACACGTTTAAGACATATAACAGGGACCTCAATGCTCATTTAGTCCATTATTTCAGAAATTATCAGCGTTAAAACTTGGGCGTTTTTCGAGACTAGTATCAGATAACGAGTACTTGATCGGCACTACTGTCCACCACTTTTTATCTTGAGACCAATTTTAGAGTTTTGAATTATTTGCAAGTCCTACACTGGATCACAAAATTATTATGCAATTCAAAACTGACGGGACTTTGTATTACTACACACTGTTCGTTGAGGTTTTGTGTTTTTGTGGTTTTCTTTTCTCTGGCCTTCAGCGTTGAGAATTTGGTGGTGGCATATTCATTTTTTGGCATGAAAATTCATGAAAAATATAGAATTGTATGGGAAAACTAGGAACAAAATGGGAAAACTAGGAAAACTAGGCTGCTGTTGTTGGAACAAAACAAGTTGATTTTCTTTCAAATATTGCTTATTTTACCGGAAATATGCCATACGTGAGGTGTTTTTATTAGCATAAAAGAGATGACTGGCTCTGCCTCAGCCAGTCCTGCAGAAAATACGCGGTGGCATTACCGCGCACTTTGGAATGTCCTTACGTGCAGAAGAGGTCATTTCCAGACAAATGTGGCTACCGTGGGACTTCTACCACCTTTATAAGTACGTTTTACTATGTAACTCAATTATTATGGGAAAAAAACGTATAATCCCTTTAAACACGTCTCCGTGTGGCGCTGACGTTTAAACACGTCGCCGTGTAGCGATGACGTTTAAACACGTCGCCGTGTGGCGATGACGTTTAAACACGTCTCCGTGTGGTGCTGACGTTTAAACACGTCGCCGTGTGGCGCTGACGTTTAAACACGTCGCCGTGTGGCGCTGACGTTTAAACACGTCGCCGTGTGGTGCTGATGTTTAAACACGTCGCCGTGTGGTGCTGACGTTTAAACACGTCGCCGTGTGGCGCTGACGTTTAAACACGTCGCCGTGTGGCGCTGACGTTTAAACACGTCGCCGTGTGGCGCTGACGTTTAAACATGTCGCCGTGTGGTGCTGATGTTTAAACACGTCGCCGTGTGGCGCCGACGTTTAAACACGTCGCCGTGTGGCGCTGACGCTGATCAGTGATGTGTTCTGGAGCGGACGCCGTTTTAGGCTGGCCGGGGATGCGACCATTCAGTCGGAAAGGCGCTTTGACATGCAAAGTATGGCCATTGACGCGGGGACAATGCCGCGCTGGAGGGCATATAAAGGCCCCGCTGCCGCTGATGAGGCTCAACTAGTTATGAAAGACGGGATGATGAATAATCATGTGCTCTGTGGCGGGATTCGGTCTGCCGAAATTCTGATGCCTGGTGTCTCATATCGATGTCAATGTGATGCGGCGTGGCACAGTACCTCTTGTATTGTGGCCCGCACTAAATGTGGAGAAGTGAAGCCACGTCGAGCGTTCTGTTGTGCGCTCGCCGGCTGACAATGTCCCAGGGCCAGTGCTTCACTAAGTAGGCATCTGCGTCACGTGGTGTGACTGCTGCGGTGTTAAGATGGCGACAGCGTAAACAGTTGCGCTGTTTCTTTTATGTTCGTGAGTGCTGTCTGAATTGAGGAATGAGGACACATCAGCCGATGATGTATTATCAGTATGCCACAAACTATCCGATTTGGTTATGCATCGGCGTGCTTCTTTTGAACTGTATGAGTAATACCCTTACTTGCTTTCGCAGCTTTACGCTTCGCTGTCATAACCTCGCAGCAGACTTTGCCCTGTGCGCCCTTCGTGCCCTGGTATGCGGCAGTTTTTGCCGGCTGGCTGCCGTCGGGTTGGTGAGTCAGAGAGCGTTCCTTCTCTCCGTCAGAGGCGTGTGACGCGGCCGTCGGTCGCTGGCTGCCGTCTGGTTGGTGAGTCGGAGAGCGTTCCTTCTCTCCGTCAGAGGCGTGTGACGCGGCCGTCGGTCGCTGGCTGCCGGGTTGGTTAGTCAGAGGGCGTTCCTTCTCTCCGTCAGAGGCGTGTGACGCGGCCGTCGGTCGCTGGCTGCCGGGTTGGTTAGTCAGAGGGCGTTCCTTCTCTCCGTCAGAGGCGTGTGACGCGGCCGTCGGTCGCTGGCTGCCGGGTTGGTGAGTCGGAGGGCGTTCCTTCTCTCAGTCAGAGGCGTGTGACGCGGCCGTCGGTCGCTGGCTGCCGGGTTGGTTAGTCAGAGGGCGTTCCTTCTCTCCGTCAGAGGCGTGTGACGCGGCCGTCGGTCGCTGGCTGCCGGGTTGGTTAGTCAGAGGGCGTTCCTTCTCTCCGTCAGAGGCGTGTGACGCGGCCGTCGGTCGCTGGCTGCCGGGTTGGTGAGTCGGAGAGCGTTCCTTCTCTCCGTCAGAGGCGTGTGACGCGGCCGTCGGTCGCTGGCTGCCGGGTTGGTTAGTCAGAGGGCGTTCCTTCTCTCCGTCAGAGGCGTGTGACGCGGCCGTCGGTCGCTGGCTGCCGGGTTGGTGAGTCGGAGAGCGTTCCTTCTCTCCGTCAGAGGCGTGTGACGCGGCCGTCGGTCCGCGATCAAGGCCGGTCGGTGCAGTGGGTACTTTGCCCAAGTGGAGGGCGACTGAACCCGAACCGTCCCGGTCCGGCTCGAGTCCCAGTCGTCCTGGTCTGGTTCAGGACGTCTCATGGTCACGGCCTCACGGTGTCTGGAGGAGCTCCTCCCGAGGCGGCCGGGCTGAGCCGCGACTGGGCCGGGCTGGGCCGCGACTGGCAGGCGGCAGGCGGCAGCGCTGGACACGTCCCAGACAGCCGTCGATTCGCTGTCTGACCGGCCGCCGCAGCCGGACAGCGCAGTGCCGGATCTCGGGAGCCTGCAGAGGTGGCAGGTGGACGTCTAACGAGCCAGCTGCAATACAGAGCTGATGCTGCTGGAGGCGCCATCGTGTCGAGTCTTCTCTGGCGCTTCAGAACCCACCGCCACTCAGAAGGCATTCATTTCGCGTTCTTTTCACATGCCGGGTCACACCCAGCAAACCTGTGCAGATTCGGGACCTGTAAAGCAGCCGTCATCGCTCCCACCCACCCCCGCCCGCCCAGCGATAGGCCGGTCACGGTCGCCGTCCGCCCGGCCAGCGGCGTGGCAGTGTGGTTCAGTGCGGTTCAGTGCGGTCCAGTGCGGTTCAGTGCCACCTGTCCGTTCCGCTCCGCCGGCGGCGCCGAGCGGACCGAGCGGACCGGGCCCGGCTCACTGACATGACGTCACCACCGGAAATGGCCGCCGCCATCGCCGTCACCGCCCCTGCCTCCACCACTATTACCGACATAGCCGTCATCGCTGCCGCCACCGCCACTGGCGCCGCCACCGCCGCTGAGGTCATTTGGCGCAGAGTGGACGCCAAATAACTGCAGCAGGTGTGCTACCCTTCAGCCCCAAATCATCACCATCGTCAGCAGCGGACGCTGCTGCTGTCGCCCCGCGTCCCTATACGATGCTGGGAACCACCGCCTCGCGCCTCAGACCGGGCTGGGAACCACGCCCCGTGTGCCGTATTGGTCCCGCTGGGAAACACCAATCCACCTACTTCAAACCACCGCCCGCAGATGTAATCGGCGTAGCGGTTCCGTTTCCTGACGCTGGATTTTGGAGTAGATTGAGGAAATGTCTGCGTTCCGCGTGTGAACAGCCCATATTGGGTGGGGCCTCGGAGCCAGTGAGAAAAACGTCCCACAAACCACTTATGCCCGTTCCAGTCGCGCCAGGCACCTCGGTCGTGGATGGCAATATTTGCGGGCTCTTTATGTGTTGATCCGGTGTCAACAAAGCGGCCCCAATATGTGCCGACGCGACTGGCGAGCGGGCCTGTGGCGAGCGGGCCTGTGGTGAGCGGGGTGCTGTTATCACGCGGCTGGCGAGCGGGCCTGTGGCGAGCGGGCCTGTGGTGAGCGGGGTGCTGTTGTCACGCGGCTGGCGAGCGGGCCTGTGGTGAGCGGGGTGCTGTTGTCACGCGGCTGGCGAGCGGGCCTGTGGCGAGCTGGGTGCTGTTGTCACGCGGCTGGCGAGCGGGCCTGTGGCGAGCTGGGTGCTGTTGTCACGCGGCTGGCGAGCGGGCCTGTGGCGAGCTGGGTGCTGTTGTCACGCGGCTGGCGAGCGGGCCTGTGGCGAGCTGGGTGCTGTTGTCACGCGGCTGGCGAGCGGGCCTGTGGTGAGCGGGGTGTTGTTGTCACGCGGTTGGCGAGCGGGCCTGTGGCGAGCTGGGTGCTGTTGTCACGCGGCTGGCGAGCGGGCCTGTGGTGAGCGGGGTGCTGTTGTCACGCGGCTGGCGAGCGGGCCTGTGGCGAGCGGGGTGCTGTTATCACGCGGCCGGTGAGCGGGCCTGTGGCGAGCGGGGTGCTGTTATCACGTGGCTGGCGAGCGGGCCTGTGGCGAGCGGGGTACTAGGTCACGCGGCTGGCGAGCGGGCCTGTGGTGAGCGGGGTGCTGTTATTACGCGGCTGGCGAGCGGGCCTGTGGTGAGCGGGGTACTAGGTCACGCGGCTGGCGAGCGGGCCTGTGGTGAGCGGGGTGCTGTTGTCACGCGGCTGGCGAGCGGGCCTGTGGTGAGCGGGGTGCTGTTGTCACGTGGCTGGCGAGCGGGGCTGTGGTGAGCGGGGTACTAGGTCACGCGGCTGGCGAGCGGGCCTGTGGTGAGCGGGGTGCTGTTGTCACGCGGCTGGCGATCGGGCCTGTGGTGAGCGGGGTGCTGTTGTCACGTAGCCGGTGAGCGGACCTGTGGTGAGCGGGGTGCTGTTGTCACGTGGCCGGTGTGCGGGCCTGTGGTGAGCGGGGTGCTGTTGTCACGTGGCTGGTGAGCGGACCTGTGGTGAGCGGGGTGTTGTTGTCACGTGGCCGGTGTGCGGGCCGGGCTGTTGTCACTCGGTGTGACGCGCTGTGACGGTGCCCGGTCACTCACTGCCCGCTCTGCGTCTGTCTGTTGCCCGCTCCTCTGTGCCCGCCGGCCCGCTCTGCCTCTGTTGCCCGCTCCTCTGTCCCCGCCGGCCCGCTCTGTCTGTCCGTTCCGGCCATTGTCTATCGTCACGCGTTCGACAACAGCAGGACTGGCCTGGCTGTCGACTGCCTGTCGCAGTAGTACGGCAGCGGAGGGGACTGCCTGTCGCAGTAGTACGGCAGCGGAGGGACTGCCTGTCGCAGTAGTACGGCAGCGGAGGTACTGCCTGTCGCAGTAGTACGGCAGCGGAGGGACTGCCTGTCGCAGTAGTACGGCAGCGGAGGGGACTGCCTGTCGCAGTAGTACGGCAGCGGAGGGGACTGCCTGTCGCAGTAGTATGGCAGCGGAGGGGACTGCCTGTCGCAGTAGTACGGCTGCGGAGGGGACTTCCTGTCGCAGTAGTACGGCAGCGGAGGGGACTGCCTGTCGCAGTAGTACGGCAGCGGAGGGGACTGCCTGTCGCAGTAGTACGGCAGCGGAGGGGACTGCCTGTCGCAGTAGTACGGCAGCGGAGGGACTGCCTGTCGCAGTAGTACGGCAGCGGAGGGGACTGCCTGTCGCAGTAGTACGGCAGCGGAGGGGACTGCCTGTCGCAGTAGTACGGCAGCGGAGGGGACTTCCTGTCGCAGTAGTACGGCAGCGGAGGGACTGCCTGTCTCAGTAGTACGGCAGCGGAGGGGACTGCCTGTCGCAGTAGTACGGCAGCGGAGGGGACTGCCTGTCGCAGTAGTACGGCAGGGGAGGGGACTGCCTGTCGCAGTCGTATGGCAGCGGAGGGGACTGCCTGTCGCAGTAGTACGGCAGCGGAGGGACTGCCTGTCGCAGTAGTACGGCTGCGGAGGAGACTACCTGTCGCAGTAGTACGACAGCGGAGGGGACTGAGTAATGCGATGAGACTAATCACGGGGGCAGGGCCGGCATTATATGATGAGGCTAATGACAGAAATTGGATTAATCACTGCAGTCAGATGTAACGTGGCGGCGCGACAGTCTGGTGGAGTGACAAGCAGTGGCAGACGGTGCGGCGTGACAGACAAACAATGTCAGACGGTGCGGCGTGACAGACAAGCAGTGGCAGACGGTGCGGCGTGACAGACAAACAGTGGCAGACGGTGCGGCGTGACAGACAAACAATGTCAGACGGTGCGGCGTGACAGACAAGCAGTGGCAGACGGTGCGGCGTGACAGACAACAGTGGCAGACGGTGCGGCGTGACAGACAAACAGTGGCAGACGGTGCGGCGTGACAGACAAACAGTGGCAGACGGTGCGGCGTGACGGACAGTGACAGACGGTGCGACGTGACAGACGGTGCGGCGTGACAGACTGTTCGGCGTGACAGACAGTGACAGAATGTGAGGCGTGACAGACAAGCAATGCCAGACGGTGCGGCGTGACAGACAAACAGTGACAGATGGTGCGGCGTGACATACGGTGACAGACGGTGCGGCGTGACAGACAAACAGTGACAGACGGTGCGGCGTGACAGATCGTGGCAGTATGGAGAGGAACGGGACATCTGCTCGGAGTTTGTTCTGCCACCATCTGCCGGTTTATGTTGATTAAAGCTCGAGGAGCGACCATCAGACTGCGACGGACGACGGTGCCTTATGGCTGACTGTTGGCCGACAGTGACCGGGTGCACCCGGTGCACCGTGTTGGACGGCACCAGTGGCTACGGTCTGCCTGACTGGGACGACTCGTCTCAGTCGGAGAGTCTTCGCCGCAGCTTCCCCGGCGCTGAACACTGAGTGCGCACTCACAAACTTTGTGTGAAGGCTGTGGACGCTCCGGTCATTTACCGGTGAGATGAGCGATAGTTTGCCGAACCTGCCGCGGGCAAGGCGGCACGAAGGATAGTTGTTAACGACCGGACAATGGAAATGACACCGCTTTCCCATTTGTGTCGTCTATCATCGGCGGTCTGGGGATGAGCATCGAGTATGGCTGGCGTGGGGGCTGTGCTGGTGCACCGCC
This sequence comes from Chirona hameri, assembly GCA_036785665.1. Classification (NCBI taxonomy): domain Eukaryota; kingdom Metazoa; phylum Arthropoda; class Thecostraca; order Balanomorpha; family Balanidae; genus Chirona; species Chirona hameri. The sequence goes on from JAXIVJ010000049.1 coordinate 155,957, forward strand.
TGTGCCCCTGGCCAATGCTCTCCTCCCTTTCTCAGCCTCACCCGGAGAGAACACCACCTGATTTACGCCGCCAGGGGTGCTCATTACCTCCGATACATTCATTGGTATTCTGCCAGCATTAGCGGCGTATTTTGCCTAACACTCTGCCGTTACCGAGTTAGTTATGAGTTAGTGATTTATGCTGATCACGGCACCCGGAGCCGGTGGCGCCTGCTGCGGCCCGACACCTCTGCCGACCACGCTGTGTTCTCACTGATCTGGCCACTGAGGGTCGGCAGCTGAAGGTGGCTGCTGAGGCCGCAGCAGCTCAGCGCCACCTCTGCCGACCACGCTGTGTTCTCACTGATCTGGCCACTGAGGATCGGCAGCTGAAGGTGGCTGCTGAGGCTGCAGCAGCTCAGCGCCACCTCTGCCGACCACGCTGTGTTCTCACTGATCTGGCCACTGAGGATCGGCAGCTGAAGGTGGCTGCTGAGGCTGCAGCAGCTCAGCGCCACCGCCGCAGCTGCGCTCGTGCCGTGTCCGTTCCAGGATATCTCCACGCCCTCCCCCCTCCCCGGTGATGGTGGCTCGCCACTACGCGCGTGACTGTGGCCTGTTTACTCTGCTCGGCATCTCGTAAAGCCGGCGTAAAACCACAACCCCGTGTCGAGCACCGCTGGCGGAGGCGACTGGAGCGTACTCAAGGGAGGGACGAGCGGCAGCGTGACGGCCGGTCAACCACCCCTCACATCCCCCGCCTCCTGCGTGGCACACCCGGCACCCCGCTCCTCTGGACACCACGCCGCCCCGCTCCACTGCAGTGGCAGTCGGCGGCGGCCACAGAGGCGGCCAATTGCGCCAAGTGGCCGCCCCTCCACGGCACGGCACGGGCTGACGGCCTCGCACATTGTGCTCAGTCGTGCCGGCTTGATTGGCCGGAATTAACGGGGACGGTCGGCCGTTTCGTCCCGTCCTTCGGCTCCTCCGCTTTGTTCTGCGTTGGTAGTGTTCGCTGTGTTCTGCGTGTGAGTCCTATAGGCTAGGGCGACTCGCAATCGGCTCCCAATGTGTTACTGCTGGCGCGCGCCCGGCTACGGTGTCGGCGCCGGTGTGGGCTGTTGCCGGGCGTTCCGGGGACGGCCGCAGGACAGCGGGCCTGCCACGCCCCACACCACGCCCCCCCCCCCCCCCCTCCCAACGGACACCGCACGACCCACATTCCTTCCAGCTGGGAACCGGAAAACCGGCGGACGGCGGACGGACGTTTTTTGCGCCGGTTCTCGGAAGTGGACCGGAGCGCACTGGAGCGGGCGTTAGTGGACAGGGCGGGGCCGGGTGCAGCTGTGTGTCCCCGCGGCGGCGGCGGATTGGGCGGGGTGTATCGGTGCCGAGTCGTGTAATCCTCCGCCGTGTGTTGCCGCGCCAGCTGCACAGGCGTGTAGTCAGCTGGGGTCGGGGCGGCGTCTGGCTGAGACGGTCCCGTGTCTGGCTGAGACGGTCCCGTGCCTGCTGAGCGGGCGGACACCCGGCGGTGTCAGCTGGGGTTGGGGCGGCGTCTGGCTGAGACGGTCCCGTGTCTGCTGAGCGGGCGGACACCCGGCGGTGTCAGCTGGGGTCGGGGCGGCGTCTGGCTGAGACGGTCCTGTGTGTGCTGAGCGGGCGGACACTCGGCGGTGTCAGCTGGGTCGGGGCGGCGTCTGGCTGAGACGGTCCTGTGTGTGCTGAGCGGGCGGACACTCGGCGGTGTCAGCTGGGGTCGGGGCGGCGTCTGGCTGAGACGGTCCCGTGTCTGCTGAGCGGGCGGACACCCGGCGGTGTCAGCTGGGGTCGGGGCGGCGTCTGGCTGAGACGGTCCTGTGTCTGCTGAGCGGGCGGACACCCGGCGGTGTCAGCTGGGGTCGGGGCGACGTCTGGCTGAGACGGTCCTGTGTCTGCTGAGCGGGCGGACACCCGACGGTGTCAGCTGGGGTCGGGGCGGCGTCTGGCTGAGACGGTCCTGTGTGTGCTGAGCGGGCGGACACCCGACGGTGTCAGCTGGGGTCAGGGCGGCGTCTGGCTGAGACGGTCCCGTGTCTGCTGAGCGGACGGACACCCGACGGTGTCAGCTGGTGGGCGCCATGTGACCTTCGTTGTCGGAGCGCCCCTAAACCCCAATAAAAAAAGGTGTCAGCTGGGGTCGGGGCGGCGTCTGGCTGAGACGGTCCTGTGTCTGCTGAGCGGGCGGACACCCGGCGGTGTCAGCTGGGGTCGGGGCGACGTCTGGCTGAGACGGTCCTGTGTCTGCTGAGCGGGCGGACACCCGACGGTGTCAGCTGGGGTCGGGGCGGCGTCTGGCTGAGACGGTCCTGTGTCTGCTGAGCGGGCGGACACCCGGCGGTGTCAGCTGGGGTCAGGGCGGCGTCTGGCTGAGACGGTCCTGTGTCTGCTGAGCGGGCGGACACCCGGCGGTGTCGGCTGGGGTCGGGGCGGCGTCTGGCTGAGACGGTCCTGTGTCTGCTGAGCGGGCGGACACCCGGCGTTAGCAGCGGTGTCAGCTGGGGTCGGGGCGGCGTCTGGCTAAGACGGTCCTGTGTCTGCTGAGCGGGCGGACACCCGGCGGTGGCGGCGATAGCAGTGGTGTCAGCTGGGGTCGGCGGCGGCGTCTGGCTGAGACGGTCATGTGTCTGCTGAGCGGGCGGACACCCGGCGGTGTCAGCTGGGGTCGGGGCGGCGTCTGGCTGAGACGGTCCTGTGTCTGCTGAGCGGGCGGACACCCGGCGTTAGCAGCGGTGTCAGCTGGGGTCGGGGCGGCGTCTGGCTGAGACGGTCCTGTGTCTGCTGAGCGGGCGGACACCCGGCGGTGACGGCGATAGCAGCGGTGTCAGCTGGGGTCGGCGGCGGCGTCTGGCTGAGACGGTCCTGTGTCTGCTGAGCGGGCAGACACCTGGCGGTGTCAGCTGGGGTCGGGGCGGCGTCTGGCTGAGACGGTCATGTGTCTGCTGAGCGGGCGGACACCCGGCGGTGGCGGCTGGGGTCGGGGCGGCGTCTGGCTGAGACGGTCCTGTGTGTGCTGAGCGGGCGGACACCCGGCGGTGGTGGCGATAGCAGCGGTGTCAGCTGGGGTCGGGGCGGCGTCTGGCTGAGACGGTCCTGTGTCTGCTGAGCGGGCGGACACCCGGCGGTGGCGGCGATAGCAGCGGTGTCAGCTGGGGTCGGGGCGGCGTCTGGCTGAGACAGGCCTGTGTCTGCTGAGCGGGCGGACACCCGGCGGTGGCGGCGAGAGCAGCGGTGTCAGCTGGGGTCGGGGCGGCGTCTGGCTGAGACGGTCCTGTGTCTGCTGAGCGGGCGGACACCCGGCGGTGGCGGCGATAGCAGCGGTGTCGGCTGGGGTCGGGGCGGCGTCTGGCTGAGACGGTCCTGTGTCTGCTGAGCGGGCGGACACCCGGCGGTGGCGGCGATAGCAGCGGTGTCAGCTGGGGTCGGGGCGGCGTCTGGCTGAGACGGTCCTGTGTCTGCTGAGCGGGCGGACACCCGGCGGTGGCGGCGATAGCAGCGGTGTCAGCTGGAGTCGGGGCGGCGTCTGGCTGAGACGGTCCTGTGTCTGCTGAGCGGGCGGACACCCGGTGGTGGCGGCGATAGCAGCGGTGTCAGCTGGGGTCGGGGCGGAGTCTGGCTGAGACGGTCCTGTGTCTGCTGAGCGGGCGGACACCCGGCGGTGGCGGCGATAGCAGCGATGTCAGCTGGGGTCGGGGCGGCGTCTGGCTGAGACGGTCCCGTGTCTGCTGAGTGGACGGACACCCGGCGGTGGCGGCGATAGCAGCGGTGTCAGCTGGGGTCGGGGCGGCGTCTGGCTGAGACGGTCCCGTGTCTGCTGAGCGGGCGGACACTCGGCGGTGGCGGCGATAGCAGCGGCGTCAGCTGGGGTCGGGGCGGCGTCTGGCTGAGACGGTCCTGTGTCTGCTGAGCGGGCGGACACCCGGCGGTGGCGGCGATAGCAGCGGTGTCAGCTGGGGTCGGGGCGGCGTCTGGCTGAGACGGTCCTGTGTCTGCTGAGCGGGCAGACACCCGGCGGTGGCGGCGATAGCAGCGGTGTCAGCTGGGGTCGGGGCGGCGTCTGGCTGAGACGGTCCTGTGTCTGCTGAGCGGGCGGACACCCGGCGGTGGCGGCGATAGCAGCGGTGTCAGCTGGGGTCGGGGCGGCGTCTGGCTGAGACGGTCCTGTGTCTGCTGAGCGGGCGGACACCCGGCGGTGGCGGCGATAGCAGCGGTGTCAGCTGGGGTCGGGGCGGCGTCTGACTGAGACGGTCCCGTGTCTGCTGAGCGGGCGGACAACCGGCGGTGGCGGCGATAGCAGCGGTGGCGGCCGGATGTGACGTCAGGCCGTATCTCGAGTTTGTGTCGCCCGGGACCGGAGACACCGGTGTCCGTTCCGCCGCCCTGTGACGATCCCGCCGTCCTCAGCTGAAGCCCGCGCCTCGCCACCCACTCACTGGCCGCCCGGTCAGCACAAATACAGTCATTATCAGCATTATGCTCATTGGAACAACTAACTTGACGATGAAAGGCAACGGAATTGGGCAAAGGCGATGACAGCACTTACGTTAGCATGACCCTCGCGCTCACGCATAATGCCTCCCATTCCTCGCCGCCGATCTGACGAAAGTAGCACTGCCTCACGCCAGTGTCTAGAAGAAGGGTTGCAGTCGTTAAAAAACGATTCGTGTTTGTTATCGAATGTTTCACAGGTAAAGCCACAGCCAGACCAGTTGCGTCATTCAATGTATGACCATACAAATTCCAGACAAATGTGTACATATAACTCAATGTTATGGATAATTAAATTATGTAACGCTCACTTTAAATCAGCTCTTTGCAAAGCCTCGGTTATACATCTGCCGGAAGAATGGCCTTTCCGGTCCCGCGGTTGTATAGTTAAATGGCCATACTTAGCATTTTGCAGGTCTAATTTGTCACGGTGGTCTACTGCGGATACGAGTCGTTAGACCCTCAAATGATGCTCTTTGCTCGTCAGTAAACCTACCCTGGCTTTCTTGTTGCGGCGTCCCTCAACAATCTGCATTACCGTTGCCCAGCTCCTGCGGCGCACCAGGTCACCTGTCGTCCGTCCATCGGTCGTGTGCTGGTCCGGCTGACTGGTGGCGCCCCGGGTCGGAGAGGCGGAGAGACTGCAGCAGGCGTCGGGCTGTAACACCACCCGGTATATCAGTAACGGACCCAAACCTATTGACGGTTAGTGGACGTCACACAAACCTATTGACGGTTAGTGGACGACGTAAGTGAACGCACGAGTGTAACCTGGGACGGCTGTGTGTTTGGAGTATCAGCGAGGCCGGCGGAGGGAAGGGTGACATGACGGGACGGTGGGGAGATGGCGAGAGGAGAGGAGGCAGTTGGTGGTGTGAAGCCGACAGCGACGGACGGAGAAGTGGAGAGTTGCGACGCACTCCCGTCACGCTGACGCGGATAGTGATAGAATGTCGCGACTACACGCACGGCGCGGGTAGAGACGTACATAGCTACGTAAGCGGTCAAGGAGAGCGGCCAGGAGGATAATGACCGGTAAGGCAGTGTTGTACCAATGGGAGCTGCTGGCTTCACTGACACACCCCATCACAGTTATTCGCCGCCCGCTTTAATTACCTACCCATTTCTTATTTGACGCCCATGCCTGAACCATGGTGCGGCGTACTTGACGCCCATGCCTGAACCATGGTGCGGCGTATTTGACGCCCATGCCTGAACCATGGTGCGGCTCAACGAAGTATGGAGTATCGCATCGTATTGGCAGAGGATGCATAGCTGTTGTGCTGGTGGCCTTATTGTGGTTCATATTCGGGGTCGTTCAGCGAGGCTGAGTCAAGTTTGGCCGAGAAGTTCCTGATGGAGCCCTGCACCAACCCTGCCGAGGGGGGCATTGTCAGTTTGTTTTCAGCTTGTATGACTGTGGTAGGCGTCATATTTCGCCTTTGTTGGCGGTGCGTCCATGCCGCTGGGCAGTCGCGGAGGCGGAGGTGCCTTGTGGTTTTCTGTTGTCATGACGGCCTCCGCAACTCGGCTCGTCCAACATCTGACGGGATGGTTGGTTTCTTGGCGTGAGCTGTAAGGTGTGAAGGATTAAATGACCGTCTCACTCGGACCCTGTCGATTTGTCTGGCAACACTTAGACACGACGTCACAAGTTTGCAGCGAGCCGGCTTTGGCGTGGGGGCCTATGGGATTGTGAGTGGAAATTTGGTTGCAATTTCGAGCATTTCTAAATCAGTTCGTTCCGCAGGTGATGTATAACTGTGATGCCGGAAACCTTGTCATTCATGTTTTGGGTGGGTTTGGCAAGAATTAGTAAAATAGTGCCCCATAAGTTGCTTAGGGAACCCTGCACGCCATCCAATAGGGGTCACTTCACCTTGTCCGACAGTAATAGGCGTCAGATTACGCGTTGCAGCGAGTCCAATCAGATGGAAATACCGTGTGGTATTGTTTCACCTATTGAATTTGGGACGCCGGTTCTGTTGTGATATTGTTATTTATGCATTGTCTGCACTGAAGGTGTCCCTAAAGTGTACGGCACCCTGCGCGGCGCCGGCCGACGGCGACACGAGCTCGATGGCACTGGTGTAAGGTGACATGGCCTTCCTTCCTGCTGCCCTGGCGGCGGAGATGGAGCCGGCCCGGACTGCCGCTGTGGCCAGGGAGCTGCCCTGACCCCGCCGTGTCCGGTGTTTGTTGTCGGGACGGTCGTACCGGAGTGGTCTGATCAGCCCTCTGATCAGGGCCGCCGGCTCTCTCCCGACTCCCAGGGCCGTCCCGACGCCGCCGCCGCCGCTGTTTGTTCGGCCCGCTCCTCACGTGCGCCGGCCGCACTTCCGCGTCCAGCGCGCCGGAGGACCGCGGCCTCCGGGGGTGCGGAGCGCGGACAGCTCCTTCCTCCTGTGGGAGGCTCGACTACAGCGCAGCGGCGCAGCAGACGGCTCGGCGCGCTCGGGAGGCCCTATCTGGCCGGAACAGACCGGCACAATGGTGGGCTCTGAGGCCGGACTGGCGGCTGCAGCCCAGCCAGGCGCAGCACGGTGCTCATTAGTGGATATTATTAGGCATGCTGCGCTGCGCAAACATGCAATGCATGACCTCGCGTGACTGACACGACCCGTTGTTTATACGTGTGTCGAATCTAATGCAGCTGGTAGGTTTGTACGGCTGCTGCCGGTACATACATACACACATACATGCATGCAGCCTTCCAGCTGCTGCATTAGCTCAGGTCGCTGCAAGGTGGTCGGTATTAGTAAACATCGGCTGGTCGGACAAAGGCGGCAGAGGATGCCGGGAGCGTCAGAGCGAGCGGCAGATGTTTACGAAGGCGAGCTGACACATACGCGGTATTTCACAATACAGGCCCTGCCTTGTGGTGCTCATTGGAGCAACTCAATTTCGAACAGCGATGCGTCACCGCTGACACATCGGCCCGTCATTATCACGGGTCATCAGCGACTCACCGCTGACACACCGTCCCGTCATTATCACGGGTCATCAGCGACTCACCGCTCAGCTGACACACCGTCCCGTCATTATCACGGGTCATCAGCGACTCACCGCTCAGCTGACACACCGTCCCGTCATTATCACGGGTCATCAGCGGCTCACCGCTGACACACCGTCCCGTCATTATCACGGGTCATCAGCGGCTCACCGCTGGCACACCGTCCCGTCATTATCACGGGTCATCAGCGACTCACCGCTGACACACCGTCCCGTCATTATCACGGGTCATCAGCGGCTCACCGCTGACACACCGTCCCGTCATTATCACGGGTCATCAGCGGCTCACCGCTCAGCTGACACACCGGCCCGTCATTATCACGGGTCATCAGCGACTCACCGCTCAGCTGACACACCGTCCCGTCATTATCACGGGTCATCAGCGGCTCACAGCTGACACATCGGCCCGTCATTATCACGGGTCATCAGCGGCTCACCGCTCAGCTGACACACCGTCCCGTCATTATCACGGGTCATCAGCGACTCACCGCTGATACACCGGCCCGTCATTATCACGGGTCATCAGCGGCTCACAGCTGACACACCGGCCAGTCATTATCACGGGTCATCAGCGACTCACCGCTGACACACTGTCCCGTCATTATCACGGGTCATCAGCGGCTCACCGCTGGCACACCGTCCCGTCATTATCACGGGTCATCAGCGACTCACCGCTGATACACCGGCCCGTCATTATCACGGGTCATCAGCGGCTCACCGCTGACACACCGGCCAGTCATTATCACGGGTCATCAGCGGCTCACCGCTGACACACCGGCCAGTCATTATCACGGGTCATCAGCGACTCACCGCTGACACCGTCCCGTCATTATCACGGGTCATCAGCGGCTCACCGCTGGCACACCGGCCCGTCATTATCACGGGTCATCAGCGGCTCACAGCTGACACATCGGCCCGTCATTATCACGGGTCATCAGCGACTCACCGCTGATACACCGTCCCGTCATTATCACGGGTCATCAGCGACTCACCGCTCAGCTGACACACCGTCCCGCCATTATCACGGGTCATCAGCGACTCACCGCTGACACACCGTCCCGTCATTATCACGGGTCATCAGCGACTCACCGCTGACACACCGTCCCGTCATTATCACGGGTCATCAGCGGCTCACCGCTCAGCTGACACACCGTCCCGTCATTATCACGGGTCATCAGCGACTCACCGCTGACACACCGTCCCGTCATTATCACGGGTCATCAGCGACTCACCGCTCAGCTGACACACCGTCCCGTCATTATCACGGGTCATCAGCGACTCACCGCTGACACACCGTCCCGTCATTATCACGGGTCATCAGCGACTCACCGCTCAGCTGAAACACCGTCCCGTCATTATCACGGGTCATCAGCGACTCACCGCTGAGACACCGTCCCGCCATTATCACGGGTCATCAGCGACTCACCGCTCAGCTGACACACCGTCCCGTCATTATCACGGGTCATCAGCGACTCACCGCTCAGCTGACACACCGTCCCGTCATTATCACGGGTCATCAGCGACTCACCGCTCAGCTGACACACCGTCCCGTCATTATCACGGGTCATCAGCGACTCACCGCTCAGCTGACACACCGTCCCGTCATTATCACGGGTCATCAGCGACTCACCGCTGGCACACCGTCCCGTCATTATCACGGGTCATCAGCGACTCACCGCTCAGCTGACACACCGTCCCGTCATTATCATGGGTCATCAGCGACTCACCGTTCAGCTGACACACCGTCCCGTCATTATCACGGGTCATCAGCGACTCACCGCTGACACACCGTCCCGTCATTATCACGGGTCATCAGCGACTCACCGCTCAGCTGAAACACCGTCCCGTCATTATCACGGGTCATCAGCGACTCACCGCTGACACACCGTCCCGCCATTATCACGGGTCATCAGCGACTCACCGCTCAGCTGACACACCGTCCCGTCATTATCACGGGTCATCAGCGACTCACCGCTCAGCTGACACACCGTCCCGTCATTATCACGGGTCATCAGCGACTCACCGCTCAGCTGACACACCGTCCCGTCATTATCACGGGTCATCAGCGACTCACCGCTCAGCTGACACACCGTCCCGTCATTGTCACGGGTCATCAGCGACTCACCGCTGGCACACCGTCCCGTCATTATCACGGGTCATCAGCGACTCACCGCTCAGCTGACACACCGTCCCGTCATTATCACGGGTCATCAGCGACTCACCGTTCAGCTGACACACCGTCCCGTCATTATCACGGGTCATCAGCGACTCGCCGCTCAGCTGACACACCGTCCCGTCATTATCACGGGTCATCAGCGACTCACAGCTGGCACACCGTCCCGTCATTATCACGGGTCATCAGCGACTCACCGCTCAGCTGACACACCGTCCCGTCATTATCACGGGTCATCAGCGACTCACCGCTGACACACCGTCCCGTCATTATCACGGGTCACCAGCGGCTCACCGCTGATACACCGTCCCGTCATTATCACGGGTCATCAGCGGCTCACCGCTGATACACCGTCCCGTCATTATCACGGGTCATCAGCGGCTCACCGCTGACACACCGTCCCGTCATTATCACGGGTCATCAGCGACTCACAGCTGGCACACCGTCCCGTCATTATCACGGGTCATCAGCGACTCACCGCTCAGCTGACACACCGTCCCGTCATTATCACGGGTCATCAGCGACTCACCGCTGACACACCGTCCCGTCATTATCACGAGTCATCAGCGACTCACCGCTAACACACCGGCCATGTATCACCGTACCGGTGATTGGAAGCCACTCGGCGTCATCTAATGGGGCCCGTCACTGCGCTGCTCGCCATCGAGAGCGATCTGCCCGCCGCTGGGACGCCGTGTGAGAGCAGCCCTGGCAGCCCCGCCGCTGACCCCGCCATCGAGAAAGCCACTGCCACTCGCCAATGTCACCGTGGCCGTCGGTGACAGTCGACTCGTCACCGCCGGCTTCCTTCACTTCCCGTCACCGGACCGTCACCGGACAGTCACTGAATCGTCACCGGACCATTACCTGGCCGTCACTGAACCGTCACTGAACCGTCACTGAACCGTCGCTGGACCGTTACCGGACCGTCACCGGACTGTCACTGAAGTCTGAACCGTCACCGGACCGTCACGGGGCCGTCACCGGACCGTCTGACCGGACCTTCGCTCCGTTAGCACCGTGCGTCTGACCGCGGCGGTGTGTAAACACCAGTTGTATGCCTGTGTCTGTCCTGGCGCTGTGTGTCGCTCTGTCGCCTGTTACTGTGGCAATCTGGCGACGGCACGACGGATTACGGGCCGGCCGACTGTGTGTCGCCGCCCCGTGACTACCATCGCAGAGACGCCACCGTGACACCACAGAGACGCCACCGTGACATCGCAGAGACGCCACCGTGACACCACAGAGACGCCACCGTGACACCGCAGAGACGCCACCGTGACATCGCAGAGACTCCACCGTGACATCGCAGAGACTCCACCGTGACATGGCAGAGACGCCACCGTGACATGGCAGAGACGCCACCGTGACATGGCAGAGACGCCACCATGACATCGCAGAGACGCCACCGTGACATCTCAGAGATGCCACACTCCGGTCACGGCCGGGGTGGGGGGGGGGGGGGGGGGGGGTCTGGAGATACACGGGGCGGGCCCTGTCCCAATCTGAGTTGTGGGCCGCAGCGCCGGCATCGAAATTGTCAAAGGACTTGATGGCAAAAGTGAAGTATTTTCGTGAGTTGGGTTGGGTCCAGTAATTCACAGAAGTATGATAAGCTATGTTTCAGGTCGGTGTTGTGTCTGCACTTTATTATCCAGCGGACATCTGCTTGAATTAGAATTAGAATAGTCATGTTTCCTCGTTGACCCACGCCACGGCGTAGGAACAAGGGGGGGGGGGGTTGGCCCCTCACTTTTCGGCCATTTTGTTGCTAAAATATTTTATTTTGATGGGTGAGAAACATTTTGGATGGCAAAAGATTCGCCAGAACGAAAAGAGCCCAAATTTGCAAATAAATAATCCATAGGGGGTTGGGTTTCTCTCAACACGAGATCGAAGTTTCACTGCCCCCCCCCCGTCCACACACTTTTCGTGACGTTCCTACATCCCTAACGCACGCTCTTCAGTCAGCGTCACCACTCACCAACCAACTGGTCCTGTTGTGTCGCTAGCTGGGCATATTTGTCTGACACATCCTGCCTGGTGAGCGGTCCGGCGGATCGTCCTGTTGTGTCGCTAGCTGGGCTTATTTGTCTGACACATCCTGCCTGGTGAGCGGTCCGGCGGATCGTCCTGTTGTGTCGCTAGCTGGGCTTATTTGTCTGACACATCCTGCCTGGTGAGCGGTCCGGCGGATCGTCCTGTTGTGTCGCTAGCTGGGCATATTTGTCTGACACATCCTGCCTGGTGAGCGGTCCGGCGGATCGTCCTGTTGTGTCGCTAGCTGGGCTTATTTGTCTGACACATCCTGCCTGGTGAGCGGTCCGGCGGATCGTCCTGTTGTGTCGCTAGCTGGGCTTATTTGTCTGACACATCCTGCCTGGTGAGCGGTCCGGCGGATCGTCCTGTTGTGTCGCTAGCTGGGCTTATTTGTCTGACACATCCTGCCTGGTGAGCGGTCCGGCGGATCGTCCTGTTGTGTCGCTAGCTGGGCTTATTTGTCTGACACATCCTGCCTGGTGAGCGGTCCGGCGGATCGTCCTGTTGTGTCGCTAGCTGGGCTTATTTGTCTGACACATCCTGCCTGGTGAGCGGTCCGGCGGATCGTCCTGTTGTGTCGCTAGCTGGGCTTATTTGTCTGACACATCCTGCCTGGTGAGCGGTCCGGCGGATCGTCCCGTTACGTCGCTAGCTGGGCTTATTTGTCTGACACATCCTGCCTGGTGAGCGGTCCGGCGGATCGTCCTGTTGTGTCGCTAGCTGGGCTTATTTGTCTGACACATCCTGCCTGGTGAGCGGTCCGGCGGATCGTCCTGTTGTGTCGCTAGCTGGGCTTATTTGTCTGACACATCCTGCCTGGTGAGCGGTCCGGCGGATCGTCCTGTTGTGTCGCTAGCTGGGCTTATTTGTCTGACACATCCTGCCTGGTGAGCGGTCCGGCGGATCGTCCCGTTACGTCGCTAGCTGGGCTTATTTGTCTGACACATCCTGCCTGCCTGGTGAGCGGTCCGGCGGACCGTCCCTCGGGTCGTGACGTGCGCTCGTTACCCCGTGTTTACCGTCAGGTGGGAGGTGCATTCACCTCCCGCGGGGTAAAGGCACCCCCGTGTCGGCGAGCTGGCCCGTGCTGCGGCCGCACAGCGACGTGCGCTGGCGAGACCGTGCGAGAGACAGATCCAGCGTCCGTCTGGCCGTCCCACTGGCGATCGTCCTATGGTGTCCTGTCCCGACACGTCCCTCTGCCGTCCCAGCGGCTCCTCGGTGTCCTGACACGTCCCTCTGCCGTCCCAGCGACTCCTCGGTGTCTTACACGTCCCTCTGCCGTCCCAGCGACTCCTCGGTGTCCTGGCACGTCCCTCTGCCGTCCCAGCGGCTCCTCGGTGTCCTGACACGTCCCTCTGCCGTCCCAGCGACTCCTCGGTGTCTTGACACGTCCCTCTGCCGTCCCAGCGAGTCCTCGGTGTCCTGGCACGTCCCTCTGCCGTCCCAGCGGCTCCTCGGTGTCCTGACACGTCCCTCTGCCGTCCCAGCGGCTCCTCGGTGTCCTGACACGTCCCTCTGCTGTCCCAGCGACTCCTCGGTGTCCTGCCACGTCCCTCTGCTGTCCCAGCGACTCCTCGGTGTCCTGACACGTCCCTCTGCCGTCCCAGCGACTCCTCGGTGTCTTGACACGTCCCTCTGCCGTCCCAGCGGCTCCTCGGTGTCCTGACACGTCCCTCTGCCGTCCCAGCGGCTCCTCGGTGTCCTGACACGTCCCTCTGCTGTCCCAGCGACTCCTCGGTGTCCTGCCACGTCCCTCTGCTGTCCCAGCGACTCCTCGGTGTCCTGACACGTCCCTCTGCTGTCCCAGCGACTCCTCGGTGTCCGAGGTGACGGGGGCAGTTCCGACACGTCCCTCTGCCGTCCCAGGGGCTCCTCGGTGTCCGAGGTGACGGGGGCAGTTCCGACACGTCCCTCTGCTGTCTCAGCGACTCCTCGGTGTCCGAGGTGACGGGGGCAGTTCCGACACGTCCCTCTGCCGTCCTAGGGGCTCCGAGGTGTCCGAGGTGACGGGGGCAATTCCGACACGTCCCTCTGCCGTCCCAGCGACTCCTCGGTGTCCTGCTGCGTCCCTCTGCCGTCACAGCGGCTCCTCGGTGTCCCGACACGTCCCTCTGCCGTCCCAGCGGCTCCTCGGTGTCCGAGGTGACTGGGGCAGTTCCGACACGTCCCTCTGCTGTCCCAGCGGCTCCTCGGTGTCTGAGGCGACGGGGGCAGAATGACTGAGTGGCCGGGCTGATCTGAGGCGGGCAGACCCATTGTGATGGTCCCGGACACCACGCACGCCGTGTCCCAGACAATCAGTTTAGTCGTCCGCACGGGTCGAGCACGGGAACTGCGTTAGCCGAGGGTTTTTCGACGGGTGGCTGAAGATCTCTGGATCTGCGTTAGGAGTGCGTTTCGGCCGGCGGCGCGAGGTCTCGGGAACTGCGTTAGGAGGGTGTCTCAGCAGGTGATTGGAGATCTCGGGAGGCGAGGGCTGTCCGACATACGCAGTATGATGGATGACGCCTGAGCGCTTGTTAGAGATAGTTGGCAAGAGGTTGAATAAATTGATATTGACAAGAAGTTGACGGAAGTTGTGAAGCTGACTGATGTAAGCTACACTTTGTCGAGTAACGTCACTTAGTAAGTGTGGTTACTAAGTGTCGTTACGACGCTGTCGACTGCTTTGAAGCGTTCGCTCTGGCTTGTTTCCTGCTGAGCGCGGACAAAGCGTGACACCTTCGGCTCTGTCGTACCGTACCGTGTTGGGCAGAGACTGGCCATGTGAAATACAATCTCCCCTGTATGCTTACTGAACAGATATCTGAGATAATGTTATCGCCGCGCTCTGAACGTATCTGTTGCCAGCAACCGCTTTTCCTGGTCAAAGTCGTGTTTTTCCCCTGCTCAGACAACGCGTGTGTAATCGGTGTGTAATTATTTGATGCTGCGCTAACGTGCATTGTGTAATTATTTGATGCTGCGCTAACGTGCAGTGTGCAGAAACTTTGATTTATCGTTCGCTCAGGAATCAGTGATGTTTTTCCGCATTGCTCTGTTATCTGTTGAACGGCAAGGAAGAGCTACGCTTTTGCGGTGTGACGTTTCGATAGTGGTATGTGGTTGGCGAAGTCTACCGCATGTTCTGAGTTCCATGAAGGGAAAGTGCATCCGTGGCTGATAAGGTACGTCGCGTTGACCCCGGCTGGATGTGCTGATAGCAGCTCGTGTGCGTCGATCCTTTATTGTGATTGCTGTGCTGATAGCAGCTCGTGTGCGTCGATCCTTTATTGTGATTGCTGTGCTGATAGCAGCTCGTGTGCGTCGATCCTTTATTGTGATTGCTGTGCTGATAGCAGCTCGTGTGCGTCGATCCTTTATTGTGATTGCTGTGCTGATAGCAGCTGGTGTGCGTCGATCCTTTATTGTGATTGCTGTGCTGATAGCAGCTGGTGTGCGTCGATCCTTTGTTGTGATTGCTGCGCCTGTGCTGGCGATGTTGACGTGTCGCCAGTTGTGCCATGTGATCTCTGGACCCACCGGCTAACGCTGTCGCCCTTCCGTCCGTCCCCAGACTCTAACCAGCAGTCGCCATGGGTCTGAAGCAGAGTAAGCGGTCGTTCCAGGTGACCACGGGCTCACCGAAGAAGGACGCAGTGTCCGAGGTTACCGTCGAGACCATAGCGATCAAGGACAACGTGGAGGCCGCCAACGGTGACCCGGCCGCCACCCAGGTCACCAAACCAGAGGTCAGTCCACCCGCCACCCAGGTCACCAAACCAGAGGTCAGTCCACCCACCACCCAGGTCACCAAACCAGAGGTCAGTCCACCCAGATCACCAAACCAGAGGTCAGTCCACCCACCACCCAGGTCACCAAACCAGAGGTCAGTCCACCCACCACCCAGGTCACCAAACCAGAGGTCAGTCCACCCACCACCCAGGTCACCAAACCAGAGGTCAGTCCACCCACCACCCAGGTCACCAAACCAGAGGTCAGTCCACCCACCACCCAGGTCACCAAACCAGAGGTCAGTCCACCCACCACCCAGGTCACCAAACCAGAGGTCAGTCCACCCACCACCCAGGTCACCAAACCAGAGGTCAGTCCACCCACCACCCAGATCACCAAACCCGAGGTCAGTCCACCCACCACCCAGGTCACCAAACCAGAGGTCAGTCCACCCACCACCCAGATCACCAAACCAGAGGTCAGTCCACCCACCACCCAGATCACCAAACCCGAGGTCAGTCCACCCAGATCACCAAACCAGAGGTCAGTCCACCCACCACCCAGATCACCAAACCCGAGGTCAGTCCACCCAGATCACCAAACCAGAGGTCAGTCCACCCACCACCCAGATCACCAAGCCAGAGGTCAGTCCACCCAGATCACCAAACCAGAGGTCAGTCCGCCCACCACCCAGGTCACCAAACCAGAGGTCAGTCCACCCACCACCCAGGTCACCAAACCAGAGGTCAGTCCACCCACCACCCAGGTCACCAAACCAGAGGTCAGTCCACCCACCACCCAGATCACCAAACCAGAGGTCAGTCCACCCACCACCCAGGTCACCAAACCAGAGGTCAGTCCACCCACCACCCAGGTCACCAAACCAGAGGTCAGTCCACCCACCACCCAGGTCACCAAACCAGAGGTCAGTCCACCCACCACCCAGGTCACCAAACCAGAGGTCAGTCCACCCACCACCCAGGTCACCAAACCAGAGGTCAGTCCACCCACCACCCAGGTCACCAAACCAGAGGTCAGTCCACCCACCACCCAGGTCACCAAACCAGAGGTCAGTCCACCCACCACCCAGATCACCAAACCAGAGGTCAGTCCACCCACCACCCAGATCACCAAACCCGAGGTCAGTCCACCCAGATCACCAAACCAGAGGTCAGTCCACCCACCACCCAGATCACCAAGCCAGAGGTCAGTCCACCCAGATCACCAAACCAGAGGTCAGTCCGCCCACCACCCAGGTCACCAAACCAGAGGTCAGTCCACCCACCACCCAGGTCACCAAACCAGAGGTCAGTCCGCCCACCACCCAGATCACCAAACCAGAGGTCAGTCCACCCACCACCCAGGTCACCAAACCAGAGGTCAGTCCACCCACCACCCAGGTCACCAAACCAGAGGTCAGTCCACCCACCACCCAGATCACCAAACCAGAGGTCAGTCCGCCCACCACCCAGGTCACCAAACCAGAGGTCAGTCCACCCAGATCACCAAACCAGAGGTCAGTCCACCCACCACCCAGATCACCAAGCCAGAGGGCAGTCCACCCAGATCACCAAACCAGAGGTCAGTCCGCCCACCACCCAGATCACCAAACCAGAGGTCAGTCCGCCCACCACCCAGGTCACCAAACCAGAGGTCAGTCCACCCACCACCCAGGTCACCAAACCAGAGGTCAGTCCACCCACCACCCAGGTCACCAAACCAGAGGTCAGTCCACCCACCACCCAGGTCACCAAACCAGAGGTCAGTCCACCCACCACCCAGGTCACCAAGCCAGAGGTCAGTCCACCCACCACCCAGATCACCAAACCAGAGGTCAGTCCGCCCACCACCCAGGTCACCAAACCAGAGGTCAGTCCACCCAGATCACCAAACCAGAGGTCAGTCCACCCACCACCCAGATCACCAAGCCAGAGGTCAGTCCACCCAGATCACCAAACCAGAGGTCAGTCCGCCCACCACCCAGATCACCAAACCAGAGGTCAGTCCGCCCACTACCCAGGTCACCAAACCAGAGGTCAGTCCACCCACCACCCAGGTCACCAAACCAGAAGTCAGTCCACCCACCACCCAGATCACCAAACCAGAGGTCAGTCCGCCCACCGCCCAGGTCACCAAACCAGAGGTCAGTCCACCCAGATCACCAAACCAGAGGTCAGTCCGCCCACCACCCAGGTCACCAAACCAGAGGTCAGTCCACCCACCACCCAGGTCACCAAACCAGAGGTCAGTCCGCCCACCACCCAGATCACCAAACCAGAGGTCAGTCCACCCACCACCCAGGTCACCAAACCAGAGGTCAGTCCACCCACCACCCAGGTCACCAAACCAGAGGTCAGTCCACCCACCACCCAGGTCACCAAACCAGAGGTCAGTCCACCCACCACCCAGGTCACCAAGCCAGAGGTCAGTCCACCCACCACCCAGATCACCAAACCAGAGGTCAGTCCGCCCACCACCCAGGTCACCAAACCAGAGGTCAGTCCACCCAGATCACCAAACCAGAGGTCAGTCCACCCACCACCCAGATCACCAAGCCAGAGGTCAGTCCACCCAGATCACCAAACCAGAGGTCAGTCCGCCCACCACCCAGATCACCAAACCAGAGGTCAGTCCGCCCACTACCCAGGTCACCAAACCAGAGGTCAGTCCACCCACCACCCAGGTCACCAAACCAGAGGTTAGTCCACCCACCACCCAGATCACCAAACCAGAGGTCAGTCCGCCCACCGCCCAGGTCACCAAACCAGAGGTCAGTCCACCCAGATCACCAAACCAGAGGTCAGTCCACCCACCACCCAGATCACCAAGCCAGAGGTCAGTCCACCCAGATCACCAAACCAGAGGTCAGTCCGCCCACCACCCAGATCACCAAACCTGAGGTCAGTCCGCCCAGATCACCAAACCAGAGGTCAGTCCGCCCACCACCCAGATCACCAAACCAGAGGTCAGTCCGCCCACCACCCAGGTCACCAAACCAGAGGTCAGTCCACCCAGATCACCAAACCAGAGGTCAGTCCGTCCACTACCCAGATCACCAAACCAGAGGTCAGTCCCCCACCACCCAGGTCACCAAACCAGAGGTCAGTCCACCCAGATCACCAAACCAGAGGTCAGTCCGCCCACCACCCAGATCACCAAACCAGAGGTCAGTCCACCCAGATCACCAAACCAGAGGTCAGTCCGTCCACCACCCATATCACCAAACCAGAGGTCAGTCCTCCCACCACCCAGGTCACCAAACCAGAGGTCAGTCCACCCACCACCCAGGTCACCAAACCAGAGGTCAGTCCGCCCACCACCCAGATCACCAAACCAGAGGTCAGTCCACCCGCCACCCAGATCACCAAACCAGAGGTCAGTCCACCCATCACCCAGATCACCAAATCAGAGTTCAGTCGACCCACCACCCAGATCACCAAACCAGAGGTCAGTCCACCCACCACCCAGATCACCAAACCAGAGGTCAGTCCACCCACCACCCAGATCACCAAACCAGAGGTCAGTCCACCCACCACCCAGATCACCAAACCAGAGGTCAGTCCACCCACCACCCAGATCACCAAACCAGAGGTCAGTCCACCCATCATCCAGATCACCAAACCAGAGGTCAGTCCACCCACCACCCAGATCACCAAACCAGAGGTCAGTACGCCCACCACCCAGATCACCAAACCCGAGGTCAGTGCTGCCCCCTGTCGGACGGGTCCGACGGGCTGCGAAGGGAGTGCGAGTCGGAGTCGGGGGCGGTAGAATGGATCTGAGTCCGTGACGAGGGTATTACGGGCTTAGGAGCACTATATTGCGAGACGCTGTATTGTGAGTAATGGCTTAGGTGGTACTGTGCTGTGATATATCCGCTGTGGCGAAGATTAGAGACAAGCCGGAGTCGGGCCTGGCATTCATCGGTCTCTCTTTTAGTGCCGAGTGTGAGACTGTGGTGATTCTTCGGTTTGTGGTCATTTAAAGTGATTTCCCTTGCGAGGAAGCTTCTTTTGTGTTCTCTTGTGTTTATAGCAGTAGTAAACGTACCGCCGAGTTGATTTAAAGGTTTGGACTCTGTTTCACACGCCGTATTTCCCATTTCAGGAGCCGGAATCCGATCAAAATGGCGGTGGTGATGCTGCTGAGGTGAATGGTGGAGAGAATGGGAAGGAGACCACAAATGGAAATGAGGAGGCGGAAGAGAAGAAGGAAGAGACTAAAGAAGAGGTGAAAGAAGAGAAGAAGGTTAAAAAGAAGATGAGCTTCCGCAGTTTTAGCTTCTTGCGAAAGGAGAAGAAGCAAAAGGAAGTGAAAAAGAAGAATGCAAAGAACGATGATGTGAGTACAAAATACATTATTTCTGCTTGATGCATTTTGCAGCCATATTGCTTAATGTTAGCGTTCTTGTTCCGCGAAAATGGTTTTCCTCGCGATTTGCCTCTCTCCCTTGGTTTGGGTATTCATTGATCTATATATCTAATCCATCGCTCTCGAATCCTCGTCGCCATCCATTACCTTGGTCGAGCCTGCTCATTGTCTGCGTGGAGCCTGCAGCGCCATCTACATTCAGCGCCATCTGCTCTTGGGCATGTCTCCAGTTTCGCCGTCAAGGGGCGCTGTAGTCTTTCCCAGGTGGCGCTAGTGGTGTGTGATGCTGGTAGGTTTATCCAGGAAGTAACATTTACGGACACGTGCCATCCTCAACACTGACTTGGCTTAACACACATATAGGCTTAGTGCGTGACGTGCTGTTATTGTAAGAACTACGAGATATCCTGTACGCATTGGCTGGGTGTTCGTAAAATTCCGACTTAGTACTACGTACAATATACATGTTTTGAATATGATGTTTCCGTTTTCAACTGTGCGTTTAGTTGAGATGCCTTCCCATGCACTGAATTACATTTTGCTTGTTGCGCTGCTAATTACGTGGAAATGCGCCCGACCTCCAGATCGGGAACCATAGCGTTCGTTGCTGGCCGGTTTGTGGGATCCGAGACTGGCAGATAGCCACGTGTCCGCTCCTTCGCGGCAGTCGCTATCGGCATTGCAAATCACCGAGCCCGACTACGGGGATATCGTACATGTGATCACGATGTGTGCCCGATAGATGGGCAGCCAGCCTGCCTGACAGCTCTCTGTTCTGCCGGGTTCCTGCCCCCCCCCCCCCCGCTGTCAGACCCGTGGCCGGCTGTCAGTCGGGGCCGGTGAGGGTTGCAATGCAGCAGGTCCGAGGCGGTCAGCCACGACAGGGCCGTTATCTGGTGTGTGGCGCCGGAAACACCTGTGCTGCCCCCTCCCTCCCTCCCTCCCTCCCTCCCCTCCCCTCCCCTGGCTCCGGACCCTGCCATGCGGCGCGGCCCACTCAGCCTCCAAGGCCGTGACAGACCCCCGGATCCTCCGGTGGCGCCGACCGCCAGGGCACGGCACGTTTATCAGGTGGTTTCACAGCGCGGCGAGGGGCCGAAAATGGACCGGGCGTGACGTAGGCCGCAGTACCTTTACATTATCGAGTTTATTTCGATGGCCGTGTTTCTCGTAGCGGTTTGTAATGTAACTACATTCCGGCACTTTTGAGGGACTATTTGTTTCAAAACTTTCAAAACAAAACAAAAGTTTCCAAAGATCCTCCCTGAACAGATCAAACTATGTTTCCCTTTTGAACTTAAGGGCATAATCCTGTGTCCAGATTCCATCTTTATTTTGGGACCTGCTCAGTGCTCAGTGCTCAGTGCATTACATGTACGTCTTCTCAGGAACATGTTCTATGTTTTTTCCCTGGAATACAGACCATGTTTGATAAGGTGTAGTAGACATCACGGTTTCCTTTCATTCTCCCTTCATGGTATCAGGGACAGCGTTCTGTCTAATTTGAACTGCGGCCCTCCCCACAAATACTTCTTGGCGGGGGGGGGGGGGGTAACCGGGCATTTGGTCTGGACGATTGTTTCTCTTTTAGAGCGGTATTTTTGTGATATTATCCGTATAATTTTCTCACGTGTGAAATGACTGGCATGATCGGATACCTTTGCATTCCTGTGTTGATACGTTGAGCCCGGCGAGCCAGCTTTGCTTCGCTTCCATGAACTATAGATTTTGAATTTAACCACGCCATTATTAGGTTGTGTTTTGGGTAATTACTGTTTTCTTGTGTGATATAAGCGTTCTTTTCCAAGTGTTATCTTCACATATCTTGTTGTATAAAGCCGCAACATGTGCCAGCCGTAGGAAGGTTGACAACTGTTATCAATTGGTTGTCAATGGATGGAAACATAGGCTGGCACGGCAAACATTTGCGACATTGTTTTGTTATATTTCCGGCGTATGGTCAGTCATGATAAGATTGACAGGTACCAGTAACCAGGCAGCAACGGATACAACGCTTATGTTTCCATATTTTACGACAACTACCATAGATGAGACTACATACGTCTGAATCAACAAACAGACAACATGTGCAATTAACTTATTAAAATCGCGAAAGACTGAGATATGGAGGCAGCTACAAGACCTCCCTGAAGAACAACTGAACGCCGGGTACGACTGTTCACCCCTTCCGGACATAAGGTTGCGTTGCAGTGACCCCCGGACCTGCCGGTACAGCGCTGCCGCCGCCGTCTGTACCAGGTGTACCGGCCGGACCTCCGCCGGGTCCTCACTCCCAGCTCCCAGAACCGCGAGGAGCCGCGCCCGAGACTTTCCTGCTGGACGGCGGTGTGCCCCGGCAGGCCCCCGCTGGCCAGCGCCTGCCGTGCTCCTCCCGGGCGCCTGCCGTGCCGCCTGGAATGCCGTCCGGCGCCCCGTCGGGCGCTGATGTGAACAGATAGCCGACCCTGGTGGTGGCGGCTGCCCCGAGCGGCACGCGATGCTGCCGTCCGGGCCACGTCAGCCGCAGTGGCAGGGTGCCCCGCAGCTGCAGCCGCCGCAGCTCCGCCGCAGCTCGATCAATAAACATCCGACGGCTGCAGGGCGGCGGCGGTGGCGGTCCACCAGGCAACACGGCTGTGACAGCTCACTCAGCACCGCTGGCCGCTGATGAGCCCCGCCCGGCCGTGTGTGTCTGGAGGCCGGCCGACAGTCGCTGGCCGGCCCCCTCGCTCCCCGCCGCGCCGGTCCCCCGCCCGCCGCCCCGCCGACTGTGTAGTCTGCCCCCGGGGGGCCGCCGCCGCTGGAACCAGACCACAAACAAATATGACGCGCCGCGCATCGCCGACATTCAAACTCGTGTCATGTGTGGTTCGCAGCTGGGGGAACCGAAAGAGAGGAAAGACCGAGTGGACAGACGGGCATTGGTGATGAGCGGGCACCGCATCGGTTTCTGTGGCGGTCCGCGGCCGCTTGACAATGGCCTACGAGAAGTACCTGCTCCTTACCATTGCACACATACTGCGACAGCGAAGTAATTCACCCACAGCAAATAGAGGAGCCTTGTCAGGTCTTGTCTTGAAGTGAAGAATATAACTTTTACGATAGTTATTTCCAGGCACCGCGATCAGCTCTACTCTAAGTCGCACCCAAGGGCTTTGTGACATTTCAAATCCAATTAGTTTCACGGTACGAGGTCTGAACTTCTCAGCCGGTACGGGCACGGCCCGCTGTCGCTGGCTCCCGCCTCAGCCCTGGGGACTCCCAGGGCTGGGTCAGGTGCCGTCTGTTGCCTGGGGACGGTGAGGGCTGGGCCAGGTGCCACCTCAGCCCTGGGGACTCCCAGGGCTGGGTCAGGTGCCACCTCAGCCCTGGGGACTCCCAGGGCTGGGTCAGGTGCCGCCTCAGCCCTGGGGACTCCCAGGGCTGGGTCAGGTGCCGTCTGTTGCCTGGGGACGGTGAGGGCTGGGCCAGGTGCCACCTCAGCCCTGGGGACGGTGAGGGCTGGGTCAGGTGCCGCCTCAGCCCTGGGGACGGTGAGGGCTGGGTCAGGTGCCACCTCAGCCCTGGGGACGGTGAGGGCTGGGTCAGGTGCCGTCTGTTGCCTGGGGACGGTGAGGCCTGTGTCAGGTGCCGCCTCAGTCCTGGGGACAGTGAGGGCTGGGTCAGGAGCCGCCTGTCGCCTGGGGACTCCCAGGGCTGGGTCAGGTGCCACCTCAGCCCTGGGGACGGTGAGGGCTGGGTCAGGAGCCGCCTCAGTCCTGGGGACGGTGAGGCCTGTGTCAGGTGCCGGTTCAGTCCTGGGGACGGTGAGGGCTGGGCCAGGTGCCGCCTCAGCCCTGGGGACGGTGAGGGCTGGGTCAGGTGCCGCCTCAGCCCTGGGGACGGTGAGGGCTGGGTCAGGTGCCGCCTCAGCCCTGGGGACGGTGAGGGCTGGGTCCGGTGCCGCTTCAGCCCTGGGGACGGTGAGGGCTGGGTCATGTGCCGGCTCAGCCCTGGGTACTCCCAGGGCTGGGTCAGGTGCCGTCTCAGCCCTGGGGACGGTGAGGCTTGTGTCAGGTGCCGGTTCAGTCCTGGGGACGGTGAGGGCTGGGCCAGGTGCCACCTCAGCCCTGGGGACGGTGGGGCCTGGGTCAGGGCCGCACCCTGTCTGCACTATGCACGCAGTCGGTAGCCGCTATCAGGAGCTGGGTGCCGGGTCCGAGCCGTATCTACGGTACACGCCCGCCCGCCGCGCCTTGTCCCTCCGCTGCCTTGCAGGGCTGAGCCGTCCTTTTCACGGACCCTGCCTCTATGCCGTGCGGTGCTGAGCCGTCTTTCTTGCAGACCTTACACCGGCGCGCGGCGGCCGGTCTCACGAAGCCATGTGCCGACCGACCGGGCCGTCACTGCAGAGGGTCCCGGTGTCTGTGTCTGGCCGCCCAGAAACATCCGATCCACGGCATCGCTGCGTCTCAATATCATATTTCGCACACAGCTATGTGTATATAACTGTATGTATATCTGTATTTAACCAAGTTATATATGTAAATGCCATACTGCAGTTATCCGATGACTCATCTGAGGGGCCGGCGGGCCTGTCGCCGGATAATTGTAGATATATATACGATCCGGCGTACGATCCGGCGTCAGCTGGCATCGGCCCGCTGGGACGTGCGTCGTCTTATTTACGTCTCAAATCTGACGCAGTTGACCCGGGAATCGCCGTCATGCTCGCGGAATAATGACTATGGTTGGCAGCAGTGATGCCATTCACTTTTTTCCGAGATCCCAAGATCCTTACTCAAATATCCCAAGATTGCCACTTCCTAGCCCAAGATTACAAGGCACATATCCCAGGAAATATCCCAAGGTCGTATGCAGAATCGGAGGTGAAAATTGGACAAGGAAGTGTGTTTTTCCCAGTTGAATTGATCATAGGCTGACAGGATGGATGTGTTTCAGGAATAGTGATTTGACACTGACTACAATGTGTCGACGTCGATAACTCCATTTTAGATAATCGTCTTAGCCAGGGTGTTAACGATTAACCATTACGGTTTGCTCGACTTACACTGCAAGTTGTAGGTATCAATTTACCCCACCACTGGGGCAAGTTGTGACAATTACGCTACTGTGATGAAAGCGTCCGCACAGTCTTAAATTATGCAAGTGAAATGACACTTTCAGTGTTGACCCGCACCCTGGTGGACCTCGTGAGACAGCTTCGATGGCCCCCACGAACTCGAAAACTAAAAGGGTTAGAAAGGCGCAGATTTTTTTGACAGCTCTCCACAAGAACATTCGGAGTTACCTCGGTCATGTTTTGGCTCAGGTCAAAATTGAAGTCACCAGTGGTCATCAAAGGTCAAATTTGCATAGTTTAGGACTTTGCTCCAGAAACCCTCAAATATCTTGGAAACTATTAGAGCTATGTAAGAACAAACGAAAATCAATCGAAAGCTCTTGAAAAATTCAATCCCTAGGGGGTGTGTCCACAAAGATTAGCTCAGGTCAATAGTTCAGGCTCCAGAGGTCAAAATGACATTTTCTTCTTAAAGTAAAAATGTCCATAACTATTTATCTGTTAAGGATAGGACAATAATGTTAATGGCATCGTGTTTGGCTCGTCCAGGCGCTTCGAACCATATACATAGTGAACGGATAAGGTAAAGTCCAAAATTTGACCCTGGGTCAAGGTCATTTGTTGACCCAAGTAGGTCATGTTGCATGCGAGGGGACGTGTTTCGACGAGACAAACAAACAGTGGGGTCGGTTGCACGTCTATCTTTATTATATCAAGAGTTATTGACAAAAAGTGCTGATGACTTCAAATTACCTCAGCAGACCTCTCAAAGGTTACTGAGCAACAATTGCACCTGGGTCATCAATCAGGCACGTAGCCAAGGGGAGGGCGGCGGGGGCGGCCGCTGGGGGGCAAAGGGTAGTTTTGCCCACCCCCAGATTTTAGCCTGCTCAATCTGGGGGCAACATGACCCTTCCCCTCCCCAGGATTTAAATTTGAGGGGGATTTTGAGTGCCCTGCGCCCCGCAATCCGCCCTCTGAAAGACCAGAGGGCCCCTTGGACGTTCAAAAGAGCCCTGTGCATGTCAGAGGGGCCCCTGGCCAGACCGAAAGGGCCCCTGAGCAGGTCAGAGGGCCCCCTGAGCACGTCGAATGGGCCCCCTGAACACGTCGAATGGGCCCCTAGCCAGCACAGAGGGGCCCCTGGGAAGGTTGAGAGGCCCCTGAGCATGTCGACTGGGCGACAAAGCGGCTAGCGCAGTCCTTTGCGAGGTCATAAGGGCCCCTGAGCAGGTTGGAGGGCCCCTGGACAGACCAGAGGGCCCTTGGGAAGTTAAGAAGGCCCCTGTGCAGGTCAGAGGGGCCCTGACCAGACCGAAAGGGCCCCTTGGTGGGTCAGAAGGGCCCCTGAACATGCCGAATGAGCCCCTAGCCAGCACGGAGGGGCCCCAGGGCAGGTCGGAGGGCCCTCGGAGCATGTAGGCGACAAAGCAGCCAGCGCAGTCCCTTTCTAGGTCGAAAGGGCCCCTTATAAGGTTAAAGGGCCCCTGGAGAGACCAGAAGGCCCCTGGAAAGTTAAAAGGGCCCCTGCGCAGATCGGAGGGGCCCCTGACCAGACCGAAATGACCCCTGGGCGGTTAAGAAGGGCCCCTGAACATGCCGAAGTGGCCCCTGGCCAGCACGGAGGGGCTCCAGGGCAGGTCGGAGGGCCCCTTGAGCATGTCGGCATGGCGACAAAGCAGCCAGCGCAGGACGACCAGAAGAGTCGCTTGGCCGATCGGAGGGGTCCTGGGCAAGTCAGAGGGGCCCCTGGCTAGACCGAAAGGGTCCCTGGGCCGGTCGGAAGGCCCCTTGAACATGCCGGATGAGTTCCTAGCCAGACTGGAGGGGCCCCTGGGCAGGTCGGAGGGGCCCCTGAGCAGGGGCGGCGGATTGCGGGGGCAGGGTACCCAAAATTCCCCCCAGTCGAAAATCCTGGGGGGCAAAGGGTAGTTTTGCCCACCCCCAGATTTTAGCCTGCTCAATCTGGGGGCAACATGACCCTTCCCCTCCCCAGGATTTAAATTTGAGGGGGGATTTTGAGTGCCCTGCGCCCCGCAATCCGCCGCCCCTGCCCCTGAGCATGTCGGCAGGGCGGCAAAGCAGCCAGTGCAGTCCCTGGCCAGGTCGGAAGGCCCTCTGAACAGGCCGAATGGACCCCTTGACACACACGAGGGGCTTCTTGGAAGGTCAGAGGAGTCTCTGGTGAGACCGGAAGGGTCAAAGCACGTAGAGATCCCAGATGAAGATTAAATACAAAGAGGACTTACTCCACAATACAAATATTAAAAGCGGAGCTTTCGGGTATATTGTAACACCCTTCGTCAGGGTGCTACAATATACCCGAAAGATCCGATTATATTTTTTCCTGTAGAGTAAGCCCTCTTTGTATTATATATATCACCCACTCCACATCATGTCTTTTCGCTTCGCGGATCCCAGATGTGTCCCTGAACAGGTCGGAAGGGCGTAGAAAAGGTCAGAGGGGCCCCTAGACGATCTGAAGGGACCTTGGGCCTTTCAACAGTAAGAATACAGTTGTACAGGGAATAAAACTTAAAATTTTCGCGCCGCTCCGCAGCGCAATTTAACTACAAATTCAATTATATGCGGGTTAGGAAAAAATAGGTCAGTTTCTCGGCGCATTTATGTGTTATGTTGCTACTTTCCTATATTATTGTGCAAAAATAGTTCGCTTTAGCACTTTTTCCCCGCACCTTTAAACGCACAATATAGCAATTGTAGAGGTCCGCACCATACGCAATGCGACGCATTGATGAGAAAGCAACCCAGGGCATAATACTCAAAATTTTCGCGCCGCTCCGCGGCGCAATTTGTTTTAGTTCCAGGTCTTGAGCTTAAAAAAATATTCCGAGTTGGTATAGCTGATTCCAAATTCGTGTCGCTGGTTCCAAAGTTGATGAGGCAGTTTGCTAACTCCAGCTCCTAAACGTTGGTATGGCCCATGCCATACCTGTCATACTGCATTTTCCAGCTTTGTAACGTGCCTTTTCATGCGTTTTTTTTTGGGGGGGGCCTTTCAACGCTTGGGAAGGGGCCCTTTCAACGCTCGGGAAGGGGCCCTTTCGAGGCGCCCCCCCCCCCCCCCTGGACGAAATCCTGGCTACGTGCCTGTCAAGAATGGGCTAAAATCAAATGACCCTAAAATAATTGGACTGACCTAATGCATATTCTCTGAAAAGGAAGCATTTGTATATTTTCCTATTGACGTATAACATGGAGGTCACGAAATTGACCTGACCTTGGGTTACCGATATAAAACCTGAGATATACCAATTGTAGATACTTATTCCCTGATTAACTTAGGTGAGTTTCAAATTGGTCAAACCCTGTGGCTTTGGCACGACCACAAATTTGTTTGAGGTAATTGGTCACTTGACGTGACCTGGTAACCTGACCTGAGATGACTCAACGTTAACACTTGCACACAATGTGGGTAATTGATGCCCGAACAGCTGTGCCAAATTTGGCGTCGCTGCGCGCCGCTGAAAATTTAGGTTATCTTGCCTGAAACTCCCTTCCCGGAGCACGCGTCGGATGGATGAGTTGATAAGTGGTGAACACGAAATATGGCGGTCGTTAACCCGCGAGTGACTGGGGGGCTATTTTTTGCCCCCCTCCCGTTATTTTGCAATAACTCCTAAACGAACACTGGTATCGTCACCAAACTTGCAGTACCTTCTCTCACATCAATTCTACACATGTTGGCAAACGTAAAAATATGAGGCTATGATAGGTCAACCGGAAATGACGTCAGAGTGACGTCATGTTCTTCGGTTTTTGTTGCAAAATAATGGTTTGCGGAAAACGCTGTCAAAGGTACGATATTTGAGATAAACTAAATTGTTATAAATCAAATTACTAACAATAGACCAGGCTATCAAACTGCTATCTCGGATTTTTGAGTTTTTCGAAATTCAAAATTTTGAGAAAGCCAAATACATTTTTTTTTAACAAAATTTTCAAGAAAAATCAAAATTATCCAAAAACCGGAATATATGTGATCGAGACGTATGCGGTGAATATGTGTACCAAATTTAAAGTCGATATCTTTAAAAATGACCGAGTTATCACCTTAAATGACAAAAATCGACCACTTCTCACAGCATTACTATGCATAAAAAACGCATTTCCATTTTTGCTTTTTACTTATATTTATATGGAACAAACAATGTTCTAAGGTCATTTTTCGCGTTCTAGACGAAAAACAAACCCATACACATGTGTTACAACGCATAATGACCGTAATCTGCAGTTTGACCTCGTGACCTCGGATGACCTTGACCTGACCCAAGGTCATAAACAGCTTAGAAAGGTACTTAGAAGTGTCAGACACACGAATGATACCGATTTATCGACAGTTTATGCGTTTAATATAGCAATTTTGCGCGACAATTCCATCCATCGAGACCTTTTGACACGGTCAAACATTTTGTACTTGACCTGACCTGTGACGTCATCGGTGACCCCGAGGTCAACAAAATTATGTTTCCCTCGATAAATTTCACAGGGCTATCGAATGCCGTTTGAATTTTTGCATTCGGTCCAGTAGTTCCGGAGATCAGAGGGGGGGGGGCTAAAAATAGCCCCCCCCCCCCCCCAGTAAGTCGCGTTATGAAATATACCCCAGTAACTCGCGGGTTAAAGGGACTATCCCACCTTAACATTATATTTGAGTTGAGATAGTCATTGTAATGGCTTGGCATTGAAATTAAGTATGGTAGCAGTTAAAAAACCACAATGATCTAACCAAAAAAATATTCCCGTTTGATTTTGACATCTGTAAAAAAATAAGGCCCATGTGTATTTGAATAGGGCCTCTAAACCGACAGCGTCGTCTCTTTACCCAACTGGTAATGATAGTCGACTTGGAATATTTTCGTCTTCATTTCTCGATCCCCGGGTGGTTCGCAATCTAAGCCGGGTAGTTCGCTTTTTTTGCGCAATAGATGTTGAGAAAAAAAAATGTGCGATACATTTGGCAGCACGAAGGATTTCCCTGCTATTAAAAAAACATGACGTCACCAAACCAACTTTCCGCTTAAAACTAAAAGTTCAATATCTTCCAAGATAAACCATTTGTTTCGGAAAAAAGTTCACGAACATGTTCAGCTGACCTCGCCTGACATGTGGACATACAAGTAAGTGTGATTCGACAACTTTCACAATGGTGGGACAGTCTCTGTAACACTTAGCTACCATATCTTTTTCGTTGGCTGCCATATTTCCACCGAAGGAAGGATTCCACCTTGGGTATAGATCACCAAAAATGTTTTTGGTCACCAAAACATCATTTGTTAATGTTTGTTTAATCGACCTTCTCCTTGAATGTACCAAAGTAAGAAATTACACTTTGTTTTACATTTGCATTAACAAAGTTTAATTTTGCTGCCAAACTCAACAGAGTTGCAAAAATAATTGATTGATCTACAAAATGTTTGCCTTTATTTATTTATTTATTTTTGAATCGGGTAGGTTTTCAGCTGGGCTGGGTGGAGGATGTAGTCTCTGATTTTCACGAGCTGTGCTAAATGTCTATTCTTGTGTCGTGTATGTGAATGTGTTATTTTGATTGCAATACATCTGATGAAGGGCTGTGTCCGAATGCAAATGTAAAACAAAGTTTAATTTCTTACTTTGGTACATTCAAGGAGAAGGTCGATTAAACAAACATTTACAAATATATTCATGCTCCTTGCACAAGCACTACGAGAAATAACTGAAACCAAAACATCATGTTTCACTAAAACATTCCGTGTGATAGGCAGAGTACAGTTTGGCTTTACCGTTAAACTTGAACAGCAGATTAAGTTAAAGGGAAGTCTAACCCTGGGCATGCCTGGTGCCTGGTCAGTGGAAGTCTGCCGTCGTTATCCCGCTGTACAAGAAGGGCGACCGGCGTGACCCAGGCAACTATCGGCCGATTTCAATCATCCCCGTTGTGGCCAAATTGTGTGAGCGCGTGGTGTGTTCGCAGCTGATGACCTATCTGGACTGCAATGCTCTGCTCTGCCCGCAGCAGTATGGTTTCCGGCCCGGCATGTCCACGGGGGCGACTGTGCTCGACGCAATCACGTATGTCACTGACAACATTGACAAGGGCCTCGTGACGTCACTCGTGACGGCTGATACTTCGAAGGCATTCGACAGCGTCGAGCATGGCCGCCTCTTGGACAAGCTGGGCTGGTACGGGATTCGGCCGGACTGGTTTGCTGATTGGTTGAGGGGACGTAGCCAGGCTATCGGGTCGTGTCCAGTGAGTGTGACACACGGCGTGATCCAGGGCTCGATTTTAGGGCCCATCTTGTACCTCATATTCACGAATGACCTGGCTCAACATCTGTCACATGTGAAAGTCGTCATGTACGCTGATGATGTCCAGTTCCTTGACGCTGACACTCCACAAAACTTCCTGGCTATCAAAGAAAGAGTTGAAAGTGACCTCTCGGTAACTGTACAGTGGTTTACTCAGAATAGACTCAAAATTAACCCATCCAAAACTGAAATGATAATTTTGAAGTCTCAACGTCAAAAAACGAACACCAGTTTCTCAGTCCATTTCGGTAGTGATGAAATTTTTCCGTCACCAAGCGTCAAGGTCCTGGGAATCACAATCGACCCTCACCTTAAGTGGGATTCGCATGTCACGTCTGTCGTTCGGCGCTGCAACATGATACTTGTCAGCCTAGCCAGGATGCGAAACAGACTACCGAAAGACACAAAACGTATACTTATCGAAGCGTTGGTTTTTCCACATATCCGCTATTGTATCAGTGTGTGGGGTAGCTGCTGCATCTCTCAGAAAAAGCGCATTCAGAAAGTGATCAACTTCGGCGCGCGTATCGTTTCTGGCCTTGACCGAAGAGCTCACATTACTTACTGAGCGAGCTGGCGAGCTGGAGTGAGCGAGCGATTAATTACTGAGCGAGCTGGAGTGGAAATGTGTCGATGATATGGTACGTGTCAGCGATGTAGCCATGGTCCGTAGCCTACTTACCTCGGACAATGCACCACAAATTCTACGGAAAAAGTTGCTGCTCAGCTCTGACGTGTCAGTCCGCAGCACGCGTGCAACCGAGCGAGGGCAGCTGCGTCTGCCTCGCGTGCGAACTGAGTTTGCCCGACGCGGGTTTTTGTGTCGCGCCAGCAAGCACTGGAACGATTCGTCGTGAGTGTAGCAGTGTAAGTCGCGAGATGCCTCTATTTGCAAAGTTTTTTATTAGAGTTTTTTTCTGATTTTAATCTACTCCGATGTATGTTTTTGTATATGTATACGACGTGGTCACCATAAAACCCATGAAATGGAGGGACCTAATAAACTGTATGTGTATGTATGTATGTAACCCGATTTGATTATTTTTGAGTAAATCAGCCCATATCCCAAGAATTTTGCTTCAGATCCCAAGATCCCAAGTTCAATGCCTAAATCATTGAACTGGGGATCTTGGGACAAGATCTTGGGACAAATCCCAAGGAATGACATCACTGGTTGGCAGGCTTCGGCTCTTTAACCCGCCATTACACAATGGGCGGGCAGCGGCATTTAGCGCGACATAAGTCATTTTTGTGACTTTATACTCGATGCAAAAAGACTTTATACTCGATGGGGGGCGGGTCCCCCCCCCCCCCCCCCCTCCTGACGAAATTTCGCAATAGCTCAAAAACTAATAGCGCTATCAACGTGAAACTTTAGGTACCTTCTACATCAATTATACGTCTTCTGTGCAAAAATAAAGAAATTTCGTCGATTTTCTTTTCTCTCGAAATATAGCGAACAAAAATCAGCTAAACCTTAGCAGGCCGTACAAATGCCATATTTGAAGCAAAATGCAATCTAACAACGTCAAAAGATGGCAAATGGCAAGGGCTACAAAATGGCTATCTCGGATTTTGAGGGGAAAAAATGGTTTTTGACCCCCAAAAATAAAATAAAAACATTTTTTTAAACGCCCTCAAAATCAACATTTAAAAACATTTTCAAAAACCGGAAGATATCTTTAAAAAACCACATGTGGACAATACCCAAACCAAATTTAAAAGCAATATCTTTATTTTTGACGACTTTTTGCTCCCTAAGTATGAGTAACTCATGACGTCATATTTTGAAATAGCGTTTTTTTTTGCTTTTAGTGACCAGATACAAATAAATGTCAGCACTGTATTTCTGAGACAAAACTGGTCTAGACAAATGCCTTTTTATTTAGATTTATCATTTTCAAAATTTGACCTTGTGACCTGACTTTGACCTTATGGTGTCAAGTTGTGAAAATAACTGCTACTATCGAATTAGACGTGTAAAATAACCCATACAACATGAATCGCATGACTTTCCTAGACCTGACTTTTTGTGACCTGACCTAGACCTTGACCTTTGCTTACAATTTCACTTTTGCTTATGCGGGATATGTATTATACCTTTGAGAGCACTTTGTGCGATAATAGTCGCAATCTAAGTTTTGGGATGGAAAGTATGGCCCAAAACTCATCTCATTTTTTGCCTTTGACCTGACCTGACATGTGACCTTATTTTGAAACTTTCGTGTATGCTTTGGATGCGACTCATTGAGAGCTTTCGATTGCCACCTTGCGCGTCTCGCTGCGGTTATTGGTTCGGAAGATAACCGGGGGGGGGGGCGAAAAACACCCTCCCCCAGCCAATGACGTTCGGCGGAGACCTCAGTCAATGCCGGGTTAAACGTCTGTGAAATGTGTGAAATGTGTGAATGGTAGTATCGGTTCTCCCCTTGTTCTCCCGTATGTGTGGCTGGGGGATAGGCTCGCCTTATCAACGCCTTAACCTTGTGACCTTGTGTCTTGTGTTGGATCCCGATTAAGAGCAGGATGTGATCCCAATCCAGTCTGCATTTGGGGACTGGCGTGCGGGCTGCGAGGGGGGGGGGGGCAAATCCCACCCTAGCGGGGGCAGCTGTGGGTGGCACGGCTAATATAGAAGAATCTTACGACTCGTCGATTCTCTCAGACAAGGGGATTGAGATTGAGCTGTGAACACTGCAGAGTGGCGGGTGTCTTGGTAAGACGACTCAGGTGTTTGTCACCCAGCTATCTTCAAAGTGAGTCTCCGTTGTTGACCACGTGGCGAAAACGTACTGAAACGGATGCTAAGAGGCTGTAATGACTTTCGCTGCCACTTTCATGGACGGCAGCATCACCTAAAACGTGGTATTTGTACATGGAATCTTCTTAATCCCTGACTTCTTAACATTAAGCTCAGCCACAATCAGCACCGAAACAGTGTTGGCCGTATGAGCCAACTCACATAGTCAACTCCTTTTAAGGTCGCTTAATTTTATCTAAATTTTCCTGTAACTCGTCAATATATCAATATATTGCCCCTCATTTAGGTGTTGCATGTCAGTCGTACATTATTTGTACCAGACTGAGCTTACTTAGACTTACTTACCAGACTGATCAAGGTGATTTACCAGCTGACAATAGCTCATAACTTTATCGACGAGATTCTAAGAGTATACATGCTCCTATGTAATTGATTTGGGGTGTTTTCTCGAAAATCGCCCGCTGTTTATTTTGTGATTGTCGCCAGTTACGTGCAGGGCTCAATCGGTTCCGCCTCTCCACCTCCTTCCGAGGCAGACAAGTCGTGCTGGTCTGCACCGCTGCCGGCTGCCGCGGCCGGGTGCGCCTCCGTCTCCACTGAGTATACGGGCCGGACCGCGGCGCCATGACCCGACTTCTTGACGAGCCGTGACCTGTACCCGTGACGCACAGCTGCGGCGGTCACATGTCTGGGCCGGCAGGAGCGCAGGAGGAGGTTCTGCTCCCGTCTGTACTGGCCAGGCCGGCAGCCGACCACCAGCCAGGTGTCGGCAGTCACATGTCTGGGCCGGCAGGAGCGCTCTGCACTGGCCAGGCCGGCAGCCGACCACCAGCCAGGTGTCGGCAGTCACATGTCTGGGCCGGCAGGAGCGCTCTGTACTGGCCAGGCCGGCAGCCGACCACCAGCCAGGTGTCGGCAGTCACATGTCTGGGCCGGCAGGAGCGCTCTGTACTGGCCAGGCCGGCAGCCGACCACCAGCCAGGTGTCGGCAGTCACATGTCTGGGCCGGCAGGAGCGCTCTGTACTGGCCAGGCCGGCAGCCGACCACCAGCCAGGTGTCGGCAGTCACATGTCTGGGCCGGCAGGAGCGCTCTGTACTGGCCAGGCCGGCAGCCGACCACCAGCCAGGTGTCGGCCGGACCGGTCCAGGACGCTACACGGGGTATGGTCGGCTATTGGTCGCCGCCGCTGCCTGCCACCTCCGACCGTCGTTCGGCCGAGTTTCAGAGCCGCCGGAGGATGGCAGGCAGGCGTGACTGGGTCGGTATCTGGCGGTGTGGGGCTGATTTCCAGCTCTCCGCCTCTAGTTGGTCTCCACCCCCGCTGACGCAATGTGCCGTCAGGGCGGTCAGACCCGGGACAGCGGCGGTCAGACCCGAGGCCGACTGTCGGTGTCTGGGGACAGCGGCGGTCAGACCCGAGGCCGACTGTCGGTGTCTGGTCACGGCGGCGGTCAGACCCGAGGCCGACTGTCGGTGTCTGGTCACGGCGGCGGTCAGACCCGAGGCCGACTGTCGGTGTCTGGGGACAGCGGCGGTCAGACCCGAGGCAGACTGTCGGTGTCTGGGGACAGCGGCGGTCAGACCCGAGGCCGACTGTCGGTGTCTGGAGACAGCGGCGGTCAGACCCGAGGCCGACTGTCGGTGTCTGGGGATAGCGGCGGTCAGACCCGAGGCCGACTGTCGGTGTCTGGGGACAGCGGCGGTCAGACCCGAGGCCGACTGTCGGTGGCTGGGGACAGCGGCGGTCAGACCCGAGGCCGACTGTCGGTGGCTGGGGACAGCGGCGGTCAGACCCGAGGCCGACTGTCGTCAGACCCGGGACAGCGGCGGTCAGACCCGAGGCCGACTGTCGGTGGCTGGGGACAGCGGCGGTCAGACCCGAGGCCGACTGTCGGTGGCTGGGGACAGCGGCGGTCAGACCCGAGGCCGACTGTCGGTGTCTGGGGACAGCGGCGGTCAGACCCGAGGCCGACTGTCGGTGGCTGGGGACAGCGGCGGTCAGACCCGAGGCCGACTGTCGGTGGCTGGGGACAGCGGCGGTCAGACCCGAGGCAGACTGTCGGTGTCTGGTCACAGCGGCGGTCAGACCCGAGGCCTACTGCCGGTGTCTGGGGACAGCGGCGGTCAGACCCGAGGCCGACTGTCGGTGGCTGGGGACAGCGGCGGTCAGACCCGAGGCCGACTGTCGGTGGCTGGGGACAGCGGCGGTCAGACCCGAGGCCGACTGTCGGTGTCTGGGGACAGCGGCGGTCAGACCCGAGGCCGACTGTCGGTGTCTGGGGACAGCGGCGGTCAGACCCGAGGCCGACTGTCGGTGTCTGGGGACAGCGGCAGTCAGACCCGAGGCCGACTGTCGGTGGCTGGGGACAGCGGCGGGCAGACCCGAGGCCGTCTGTCGGTGGCTGGGGACAGCGGCGGTCAGACCCGAGGCCGACTGTCGGTGTCTGGTCACAGCGGCGGTCAGACCCGAGGCCGACTGTCGGTGTCTGGTCACAGCGGCGGTCAGACCCGAGGCCGACTGTCGATGTCTGGTCACAGCGGCGGTCAGACCCGAGGCCGACTGTCGGTGTCTGGTCACAGCGGCGGTCAGACCCGAGGCCGACTGTCGGTGTCTGATCACAGCGGCGGTCAGACCCGAGGCCGACTGTCGGTGTCTGGGGACAGCGGCGGTCAGACCCGAGGCCGACTGTCGGTGTCTGGGGACAGCGGCGGTCAGACCCGAGGCCGACTGTCGGTGGCTGGGGACAGCGGCGGGCAGACCCGAGGCCGTCTGTCGGTGGCTGGGGACAGCGGCGGTCAGACCCGAGGCCGACTGTTGGTGTCTGGGTCACAGCGGCGGTCAGACCCGAGGTCGACTGTCGGTGTCTGGTCACAACGGCGGTCAGACCCGAGGCCGACTGTCGGTGTCTGGTCACAGCGGCGGTCAGACCCGAGGCCGACTGTCGGTGTCTGGTCACAGCGGCGGTCAGACCCGAGGCCGACTGTCGGTGTCTGATCACAGCGGCGGTCAGACCCGAGGCCGACTGTCGGTGTCTGGTCACACCCGGCGTTCAGACCCGAGGCCGACTGTCGGTGTCTGGTCACACCCGGCGTTCAGACCCGAGGCCGACTGTTGGTGTCTGGGTCACAGCGGCGGTCAGACCCGAGGCCGACTGTCGGTGTCTGGTCACAGCGGCGGTCAGACCCGAGGCCGACTGTCGGTGTCTGGGTCACAGCGGCGGTCAGACCCGAGGCCGACTGTCGGTGTCTGGTCACAGCGGCGGTCAGACCCGAGGCCGACTGTCGGTGTCTGGTCACAGCGGCGCTCAGACCCGGGCCGACTGTCGTTGTCTGGTCACACCCGGCGGTCAGACCCGAGGCCGACTGTCGGTGTCTGGGTCACAGCGGCGGTAAGACCCGAGGCCGACTGTCGGTGTCTGGTCACAGCGGCGGTCAGACCCGGGCCGACTGTCGTTGTCTGGTCACACCCGGCGGTCAGACCCGAGGCCGACTGTCGGTGTCTGGTCACAGCGGCGGTCAGACCCGGGCCGACTGTCAGTGTCTGGTCACACCCGGCGGTCAGACCCGGGCCGACTGTCGGTGTCTGGTCACAGCGGCGGTCAGACCCGGGCCGGCTGTCAGTGTCTGGTCACACCCGGCGGTCAGACCCGAGGCCGACTGTCGGTGTCTGGTCACATCGGCGGTCAGACCCGGGCCGACTGTCGTTGTCTGGTCACACCCGGCGGTCAGACCCGAGGCCGACTGTCGGTGTCTGGGTCACACCCGGCGGTCAGACCCGAGGCCGACTGTTGGTGTCTGGGTCACACCCGGCGGTCAGACCCGAGGCCGACTGTCGGTGTCTGGTCACAGCGGTGGTCAGACCCGAGGCCGACTGTCGTTGTCTGGGCACAGCGGCGGTCAGACCCGGGCCGACTGTCAGTGTCTGGTCACACCCGGCGGTCAGACCCGAGGCCGACTGTCCGTGTCTGGTCACAGCGGCGGTCAGACCCGGGCCGACTGTCGGTGTCTGGTCACACCCGGCGGTCAGACCCGAGGCCGACTGTCGGGACCGTTCCGCTGGATGTCGGAGGCGTGTCCCGCGGACCGCGGTCCTGCGGCTGGACGGTCCGTGGCGTGTGTGGGTGGTCCCGCGTTGCCTGCTGACCGGTCTGGGGCGTGTCCCGAACTGTTAGCACTGCACCCTGTCCTGGGTACCCTTGGGAGTACCAGCTTACCGCCCAGATCCCACCACTCCCTACCCAGGGGATACCCAGGGAGCAGCTTCACCTATCAGCCCGCTCCGAGGCGCCGCTGATATCGGTCAGCACTGCCGAGCGGCTCACGCAACTGGGGCGGCGGCGGCGTGCGTCATGTCGACTCACTGCCGGCGACGCTGCCCACTCTCCCCGGCGAGGCATTCCTTCTCTGAAGGATTGCATCAATGGTTTACAGCTAACTGTGCTCCGTGGCGCGGCCGGCCGCCACTGATAGCTCGCGCGGCCTTGCGTCAGCCAGTTTGTTACGTTCCGTTGCGAGGCGAGCGTGACGTGTATTTAGCCTGATGATTGACACGCTATCTGTTGGTGTTTCCGTGGGACTGTATACTGCGCAGTGATGACGGAGGTCCCAGCCGTGTTCTCCAGTGTTTCGAGCCATGTGGGGCAGAGCTGCGCAGTTGATCGTCAACAATCGGCACCGCTTCTTGCAATGGTGGGCAATCACGCGAGCCGGCGACGCTCCATGGCCGATACGGGTCTGGCGATACGGGTCTGGCTGCCGTCTACTGACGGGGCACAGATTGCTGACATGACCGGGCTGTGTGCCCTGACTTCCCTGGCCCCTCCCCTGACCCCTCTCCTCTCTGACCCTTTTGTGGCCAGGATGCGTCGCGCAGTGGGTAACGGTAGAAGGACGCGGACCCTTGAAAAGCCCGGCCTCGGCCACCTACCCCTACCCGCCCGGGCTGTATCGCTCAGTGGGTAACGGTAGCGGGGCAGACTGCAGAGGCCCCTGACCCCCGCCTGACCCTGCCGGGCTGAGTCGGGCGGTGGATAACGGTAGTGGGAGCGGCGGCCAGGCCAGACCCTCCAGGGCAGCTGGTGTCGGCAGATAGGCCCGGAATCCGCCGGTCTGCCGCCGCCGGTCTGCCGCAGTCTGGGGCCGGGTATCGGGTGTCGGTCGAGGTATGATCGCTGTAGCCGTGATAAGCGGCGTGTACGGCTACCGAACCGGTCCGATCCGGATCGCCCGGAGGCTGGAGAGGGGGCTGCAGCCCGGAGGGAGGGAGGCTGGGACAGCTCTGCAGAGCTGACCGGCCGCTGGAGTGATCACTGACGAGTGATGCCACTGGGTCAGGCTAATTGTCTCGGCCGTCAGCAGGTACAGCTGCGATGGAGGGGTCCCGCCTGCAGCAGGTACAGCTGCAATGGAGGGGTCCCGCCTGCAGCCGTGGTGGATGATTAGGTGATGTGGCGGTGGTGTCTGCCGTCAGCAGGTACAGCTGCGATGGAGGGGTCCCGCCTGCAGCCGTGGTGGATAATTAGGTGATGTGGCGGTGGTGTTCGTTGCTCTGCGGATGCTGCGAATGAGTCACATTTCGTGCCGGGGATGGTTTAGAAAGGCTTGAGGGTTCTGGACGATTTTTCATCTATGAGAGTCGGCAGTTTTGGTTTAGGACTTTTGCCTGGATGTATGTTAAAGGGAATAGTTCACCTTTAACATGGGGTTTTGGACTGAGATAGCACATTTGTAGAGCAGATCTAAAAATGGGTTGTAGTGAAATAATTCCTCCCTACGTTAAGTAATTTCGACACAGGACTAGTGGGCCCGGCTTCATATCCGCTGTTCCGGGCCACAATCGGGACATGAACGCTCGCCGGCGGAGGCAGGCACACTATCTGGCACGTAGTCTCTGATCACGACGCCTCGTTAATATCCGCTCAGCCGCCCGGGCGGCGCGGTGGCCACTTGTCAGAGACTGTACTTGGCCTCAGGCGGAGCCAGAACGCCAGCTGCTCTCGTACGATTTCTCGTGAAATGCAAAGAGAAACTTACTTCTTTCTCCACATATATCCATCAGTTGTCCAAACGAAGGTCATATTCGTAGTTTTGAGCTCAGAGCGCGTTCTGTCCGAACAGAGACCTCCATGAAGCTCGCCGGGCACCGGAAAACTGTAACACTCCCAGACACAATGATTTCCAACATTGTCGTCCTCAGGTTTCGGCTCGCCTGGGGGCAGTACTCAGTAGTGACCTGTTTTGACGACATTGTCGTTCTCAGGTTTCGGCTCGCCTGGGGGCAGTACTCAGTAGTGACCTGTTTTGACGACATTGTCGTCCTCAGGTTTCGGCTCGCCTGGGGGCAGTACTCAGTAGTGACCTGTTTTGACGACATTGTCGTCCTCAGGTTTCGGCTCGCCTGGGGGCAGTACTCAGTAGTGACCTGTTTTGACGACATTGTCGTCCTCAGGTTTCGGCTCGCCTGGGGGCAGTACTCAGTAGTGACCTGTTTTGACGACATTGTCGTCCTCAGGTTTCGGCTCGCCTGGGGGCAGTACTCAGTAGTGACCTGTTTTGACG
Organism: Chirona hameri; assembly: GCA_036785665.1. Taxonomy (NCBI): domain Eukaryota; kingdom Metazoa; phylum Arthropoda; class Thecostraca; order Balanomorpha; family Balanidae; genus Chirona; species Chirona hameri. The sequence goes on from JAXIVJ010000049.1 coordinate 196,474, forward strand.
ACATTGTCGTCCTCAGGTTTCGGCTCGCCTGGGGGCAGTACTCAGTAGTGACCTGTTTTGACATTGTCGTCCTCAGGTTTCGGCTCGCCTGGGGGCAGTACTCAGTAGTGACCTGTTTTGACGACATTGTCGTCCTCAGGTTTCGGCTCGCCTGGGGGCAGTACTCAGTAGTGCCCTGTTTTGACGACATTGTCGACCTCAGGTTTCGGCTCGCCTGGGGGCAGTACTCAGTAGTGACCTGTTTTGACGACATTGTCGACCTCAGATTTCGGCTCGCCTGGGGGCAGTACTCAGTAGTGACCTGTGTTGACGACATTGTCGACCTGCGGGCTGCGGCTGATGTCTGCTGTGACTCGGAGTTAGATTGGCCGACTTGGCGACCCAGCCATCTAGCGAAGGTCGTCTCCGCCGCCGCCGCCGTGCAAGGCGTGCTCTGTTATCACCCCCCCCCCCTCCCTCTGAGATGAACCTCGGCGGCCGTCTGCGGTTCTCATGACGGAGGGGGAGGGGCAGGGAGACACATGACACCGACCAGGGCACCGTCTAGCCTCAGACGCGGGGTGTGGTTCTCATGACTGGGGAAGGGGAAGGGCGACACATGACACCGACCACGGCACCGTCTAGCCTCAGACTCGGGGTGCGGTTCTCATGGCGGACGGGGGGGGGAAGGGAGACACATGACACCGACCACGGCACCGTCTAGCCTCAGACTCGGTGTGGTTCTCATGACGGGGGGGGGGAAGGGAGACACATGACACCGACCACGGCACCGTCTAGCCTCAGACTCGGTGTGGTTCTCATGACGGGGGGAAGGGGAATGGAGACACATGTCACCGACCACGGCACCTCAGACTCGGTGTGGTTCTCATGACGGGGGGAAGGGAGACACATGACACCGACCACGGCACCGTCTAGCCTCAGACTCGGGGTGTGGTTCTCATGACTGGGGGAATGGAGACACATGACACCGACCACGGCACCGTCTAGCCTCAAACTCGGGGTGTGGTTCTCATGACGGGGGGAAGGGAGACACATGACACCGACCACGGCACCGTCTAGCCTCAGACTCGGGGTGTGGTTCTCATGACGGGGGGAATGGAGACACATGACACCGACCACGGCACCGTCTAGCCTCAGACTCGGGGTGTGGTTCTCATGACGGGGGGGAAGGGAGACACATGACACCGACCACGGCACCGTCTAGCCTCAGACTCGGGGTGTGGTTCTCATGACGGGGGGAAGGGCGACACATGACACCGACCACGGCACCGTCTAGCCTCAGACTCGGGGTGTGGTTCTCATGACGGGGGGAAGGGGAAGGGCGACACATGACACCGACCACGGCACCGTCTAGCCTCAGACTCGGTGTGGTTCTCATGACGGGGGGAAGGGCGACACATGACACCGACCACGGCACCGTCTAGCCGCAGACTCGGTGTGGTTCTCATGACGGGGGGAAGGGGAAGGGCGACACATGACACCGACCACGGCACCGTCTAGCCTCAGACGCGGGGTGCGGTGGGGCAGAAACAATGTCACACCCTTGCCGCCTGGTGTCTGACCCGAGTGTCTACATAAATAGTTGTTACTGAACTGGACAGGTTACACCCAGACATTGTTGTTTTTTTTCGTTTTTCGTTTCGGTTGTACAAGCATTACACGACGGCTGTTTTATTTCACTAGTAAGTTTGCGTCATGAATGAACTCAATAACGAAAAGAGAACTAAAATATGTTCAAATATGGGGAGGGCAGTATGGTATTTTCGGTAATGTAAACTCGCCTAGCTGTTTCTTTTTTTTGCTACCAACTACACGAATTAGGTACGCCAAGGCCAACTGAGTTTTATCGTTTGTTTTGCATTGTAACAAAACATAGTATGCCAGATAACGTTCCCCGCTCGGGTACACGTCACGTTGTAAATATGTGGAGTTGGAGAACCTTAAGCTGAATCTAATCACGGTCGCCCAGGTCTATCTATCGGATGGAGGCTCCGGGATCCATCCGTTGATAACTTCGCCTTTGCGCTGGTAATGAGTCGACTCTCGGCTGCTATGTTACCCGTGGTGTTGGGTTGTGTGTGAATGTCTGAATAGTTGATAACCTCGCCTTTGCGCTGGTAATGAGTCGACTCTCGGCTGCTATGTTACCCGTGGTGTTGGGTTGTGTGTGAATGTCTGAATAGGATAACTTCGCCTTTGCGCTGGTAATGAGTCGACTCTCGGCTGCTATGTTACCCGTGGTGTTGGGTTGTGTGTGAATGTCTGAATAGTTGATAACTTCGCCTTTGCGCTGGTAATGAGTCGACTCTCGGCTGCTATGTTACCCGTGGTGTTGGGTTGTGTGTGAATGTCTGAATAGGATAACTTCGCCTTTGCGCTGGTAATGAGTCGACTCTCGGCTGCTATGTTACCCGTGGTGTTGGGTTGTGTGTGAATGTCTGAATAGTTGATAACTTCGCCTTTGCGCTGGTAATGAGTCGACTCTCGGCTGCTATGTTACCCGTGGTGTTGGGTTGTGTGTGAATGTCTGAATAGTTGATAACTTCGCCTTTGCGCTGGTAATGAGTCGACTCTCGGCTGCTATGTTACCCGTGGTGTTGGGTTGTGTGTGAATGTCTGAATAGTTGATAACTTCGCCTTTGCGCTGGTAATGAGTCGACTCTCGGCTGCTATGTTACCCGTGGTGTTGGGTTGTGTGTGAATGTCTGAATAGTTGATAACTTCGCCTTTGCGCTGGTAATGAGTCGACTCTCGGCTGCTATGTTACCCGTGGTGTTGGGTTGTGTGTGAATGTCTGAATAGTTGATAACCTCGCCTTTGCGCTGGTAATGAGTCGACTCTCGGCTGCTATGTTACCCGTGGTGTTGGGTTGTGTGTGAATGTCTGAATAGTTGATAACTTCGCCTTTGCGCTGGTAATGAGTCGACTCTCGGCTGCTATGTTACCCGTGGTGTTGGGTTGTGTGTGAATGTCTGAATAGGATAACCTCGCCTTTGCGCTGGTAATGAGTCGACTCTCGGCTGCTATGTTACCCGTGGTGTTGGGTTGTGTGTGAATGTCTGAATAGGATAACCTCGCCTTTGCGCTGGTAATGAGTCGACTCTCGGCTGCTATGTTACCCGTGGTGTTGGGTTGTGTGTGAATGTCTGAATAGTTGATGACTTCGCCTTTGCGCTGGTAATGAGTCTACTCTCGGCTGCTATGTTACCCGTGGTGTTGGGTTGTGTGTGAATGTCTGAATAGTTGATAACCTCGCCTTTGCGCTGGTAATGAGTCTACTCTCGGCGGCTATGTTACCCGTGGTGTTGGGTTGTGTGTGAATGTCTGAATAGTTGATAACTTCGCCTTTGCGCTGGTAATGAGTCGACTCTCGGCGGCTATGTTACCCGTGGTGTTGGGTTGTGTGTGAATGTCTGAATAGTTGATAACTTCGCCTTTGCGCTGGTAATGAGTCCACTCTCGGCTGCTATGTTACCCGTGGTGTTGGGTTGTGTGTGAATGTCTGAATAGGATAACTTCGCCTTTGCGCTGGTAATGAGTCGACTCTCGGCTGCTATGTTACCCGTGGTGTTGGGTTGTGTGTGAATGTCTGAATAGTTGATAACCTCGCCTTTGCGCTGGTAATGAGTCGACTCTCGGCTGCTATGTTACCCGTGGTGTTGGGTTGTGTGTGAATGTCTGAATAGGATAACCTCGCCTTTGCGCTGGTAATGAGTCGACTCTCGGCTGCTATGTTACCCGTGGTGTTGGGTTGTGTGTGAATGTCTGAATAGTTGATAACTTCGCCTTTGCGCTGGTAATGAGTCGACTCTCGGCGGCTATGTTACCCGTGGTGTTGGGTTGTGTGTGAATGTCTGAATAGTTGATAACCTCGCCTTTGCGCTGGTAATGAGTCGACTCTCGGCTGCTATGTTACCCGTGGTGTTGGGTTGTGTGTGAATGTCTGAATAGTTGATAACTTCGCCTTTGCGCTGGTAATGAGTCGACTCTCGGCTGCTATGTTACCCGTGGTGTTGGGTTGTGTGTGAATGTCTGAATAGTTGATAACTTCGCCTTTGCGCTGGTAATGAGTCGACTCTCGGCTGCTATGTTACCCGTGGTGTTGGGTTGTGTGTGAATGTCTGAATAGTTGATAACTTCGCCTTTGCGCTGGTAATGAGTCGACTCTCGGCTGCTATGTTACCCGTGGTGTTGGGTTGTGTGTGAATGTCTGAATAGTTGATAACTTCGCCTTTGCGCTGGTAATGAGTCTACTCTCGGCTGCTATGTTACCCGTGGTGTTGGGTTGTGTGTGAATGTCTGAATAGGATAACTTCGCCTTTGCGCTGGTAATGAGTCGACTCTCGACTGCTATGTTACCCGTGGTGTTGGGTTGTGTGTGAATGTCTGAATAGGATAACCTCGCCTTTGCGCTGGTAATGAGTCTACTCTCGGCGGCTATGTTACCCGTGGTGTTGGGTTGTGTGTGAATGTCTGAATAGTTGATAACCTCGCCTTTGCGCTGGTAATGAGTCGACTCTCGGCTGCTATGTTACCCGTGGTGTTGGGTTGTGTGTGAATGTCTGAATAGTTGATAACTTCGCCTTTGCGCTGGTAATGAGTCGACTCTCGGCTGCTATGTTACCCGTGGTGTTGGGTTGTGTGTGAATGTCTGAATAGTTGATAACTTCGCCTTTGCGCTGGTAATGAGTCGACTCTCGGCTGCTATGTTACCCGTGGTGTTGGGTTGTGTGTGAATGTCTGAATAGTTGATAACTTCGCCTTTGCGCTGGTAATGAGTCGACTCTCGGCTGCTATGTTACCCGTGGTGTTGGGTTGTGTGTGAATGTCTGAATAGTTGATAACCTCGCCTTTGCGCTGGTAATGAGTCGACTCTCGGCTGCTATGTTACCCGTGGTGTTGGGTTGTGTGTGAATGTCTGAATAGTTGATAACTTCGCCTTTGCGCTGGTAATGAGTCGACTCTCGGCTGCTATGTTACCCGTGGTGTTGGGTTGTGTGTGAATGTCTGAATAGTTGATAACTTCGCCTTTGCGCTGGTAATGAGTCGACTCTCGACTGCTATGTTACCCGTGGTGTTGGGTTGTGTGTGAATGTCTGAATAGGATAACCTCGCCTTTGCGCTGGTAATGAGTCGACTCTCGGCTGCTATGTTACCCGTGGTGTTGGGTTGTGTGTGAATGTCTGAATAGGATAACCTCGCCTTTGCGCTGGTAATGAGTCGACTCTCGGCTGCTATGTTACCCGTGGTGTTGGGTTGTGTGTGAATGTCTGAATAGGATAACTTCGCCTTTGCGCTGGTAATGAGTCGACTCTCGGCTGCTATGTTACCCGTGGTGTTGGGTTGTGTGTGAATGTCTGAATAGTTGATAACTTCGCCTTTGCGCTGGTAATGAGTCGACTCTCGACTGCTATGTTACCCGTGGTGTTGGGTTGTGTGTGAATGTCTGAATAGTTGATAACTTCGCCTTTGCGCTGGTAATGAGTCTACTCTCGGCTGCTATGTTACCCGTGGTGTTGGGTTGTGTGTGAATGTCTGAATAGTTGATAACTTCGCCTTTGCGCTGGTAATGAGTCGACTCTCGGCTGCTATGTTACCCGTGGTGTTGGGTTGTGTGTGAATGTCTGAATAGTTGATAACTTCGCCTTTGCGCTGGTAATGAGTCGACTCTCGGCTGCTATGTTACCCGTGGTGTTGGGTTGTGTGTGAATGTCTGAATAGGATAACCTCGCCTTTGCGCTGGTAATGAGTCTACTCTCGGCTGCTATGTTACCCGTGGTGTTGGGTTGTGTGTGAATGTCTGAATAGGATAACCTCGCCTTTGCGCTGGTAATGAGTCGACTCTCGGCTGCTATGTTACCCGTGGTGTTGGGTTGTGTGTGAATGTCTGAATAGGATAACCTCGCCTTTGCGCTGGTAATGAGTCGACTCTCGGCTGCTATGTTACCCGTGGTGTTGGGTTGTGTGTGAATGTCTGAATAGTTGATAACTTCGCCTTTGCGCTGGTAATGAGTCGACTCTCGGCTGCTATGTTACCCGTGGTGTTGGGTTGTGTGTGAATGTCTGAATAGTTGATAACTTCGCCTTTGCGCTGGTAATGAGTCGACTCTCGGCTGCTATGTTACCCGTGGTGTTGGGTTGTGTGTGAATGTCTGAATAGTTGATAACTTCGCCTTTGCGCTGGTAATGAGTCGACTCTCGGCTGCTATGTTACCCGTGGTGTTGGGTTGTGTGTGAATGTCTGAATAGTTGATAACTTCGCCTTTGCGCTGGTAATGAGTCGACTCTCGGCTGCTATGTTACCCGTGGTGTTGGGTTGTGTGTGAATGTCTGAATAGTTGATAACTTCGCCTTTGCGCTGGTAATGAGTCGACTCTCGGCTGCTATGTTACCCGTGGTGTTGGGTTGTGTGTGAATGTCTGAATAGGATAACTTCGCCTTTGCGCTGGTAATGAGTCGACTCTCGGCTGCTATGTTACCCGTGGTGTTGGGTTGTGTGTGAATGTCTGAATAGTTGATAACTTCGCCTTTGCGCTGGTAATGAGTCGACTCTCGGCTGCTATGTTACCCGTGGTGTTGGGTTGTGTGTGAATGTCTGAATAGGATAACCTCGCCTTTGCGCTGGTAATGAGTCGACTCTCGGCTGCTATGTTACCCGTGGTGTTGGGTTGTGTGTGAATGTCTGAATAGGATAACCTCGCCTTTGCGCTGGTAATGAGTCGACTCTCGGCTGCTATGTTACCCGTGGTGTTGGGTTGTGTGTGAATGTCTGAATAGGATAACCTCGCCTTTGCGCTGGTAATGAGTCGACTCTCGGCGGCTATGTTACCCGTGGTGTTGGGTTGTGTGTGAATGTCTGAATAGTTGATAACTTCGCCTTTGCGCTGGTAATGAGTCGACTCTCGGCTGCTATGTTACCCGTGGTGTTGGGTTGTGTGTGAATGTCTGAATAGTTGATAACTTCGCCTTTGCGCTGGTAATGAGTCGACTCTCGGCTGCTATGTTACCCGTGGTGTTGGGTTGTGTGTGAATGTCTGAATAGTTGATAACCTCGCCTTTGCGCTGGTAATGAGTCGACTCTCGGCTGCTATGTTACCCGTGGTGTTGGGTTGTGTGTGAATGTCTGAATAGTTGATAACTTCGCCTTTGCGCTGGTAATGAGTCGACTCTCGGCTGCTATGTTACCCGTGGTGTTGGGTTGTGTGTGAATGTCTGAATAGTTGATAACTTCGCCTTTGCGCTGGTAATGAGTCGACTCTCGGCTGCTATGTTACCCGTGGTGTTGGGTTGTGTGTGAATGTCTGAATAGTTGATAACCTCGCCTTTGCGCTGGTAATGAGTCGACTCTCGGCTGCTATGTTACCCGTGGTGTTGGGTTGTGTGTGAATGTCTGAATAGGATAACTTCGCCTTTGCGCTGGTAATGAGTCGACTCTCGGCTGCTATGTTACCCGTGGTGTTGGGTTGTGTGTGAATGTCTGAATAGTTGATAACTTCGCCTTTGCGCTGGTAATGAGTCGACTCTCGGCTGCTATGTTACCCGTGGTGTTGGGTTGTGTGTGAATGTCTGAATAGTTGATAACCTCGCCTTTGCGCTGGTAATGAGTCGACTCTCGGCGGCTATGTTACCCGTGGTGTTGGGTTGTGTGTGAATGTCTGAATAGTTGATAACTTCGCCTTTGCGCTGGTAATGAGTCGACTCTCGGCTGCTATGTTACCCGTGGTGTTGGGTTGTGTGTGAATGTCTGAATAGTTGATAACTTCGCCTTTGCGCTGGTAATGAGTCGACTCTCGGCTGCTATGTTACCCGTGGTGTTGGGTTGTGTGTGAATGTCTGAATAGTTGATAACTTCGCCTTTGCGCTGGTAATGAGTCGACTCTCGGCTGCTATGTTACCCGTGGTGTTGGGTTGTGTGTGAATGTCTGAATAGGATAACCTCGCCTTTGCGCTGGTAATGAGTCTACTCTCGGCTGCTATGTTACCCGTGGTGTTGGGTTGTGTGTGAATGTCTGAATAGTTGATAACTTCGCCTTTGCGCTGGTAATGAGTCGACTCTCGGCTGCTATGTTACCCGTGGTGTTGGGTTGTGTGTGAATGTCTGAATAGGATAACTTCGCCTTTGCGCTGGTAATGAGTCGACTCTCGGCTGCTATGTTACCCGTGGTGTTGGGTTGTGTGTGAATGTCTGAATAGTTGATAACTTCGCCTTTGCGCTGGTAATGAGTCGACTCTCGGCTGCTATGTTACCCGTGGTGTTGGGTTGTGTGTGAATGTCTGAATAGTTGATAACTTCGCCTTTGCGCTGGTAATGAGTCGACTCTTGGCTGCTATGTTACCCGTGGTGTTGGGTTGTGTGTGAATGTCTGAATAGTTGATAACTTCGCCTTTGCGCTGGTAATGAGTCGACTCTCGGCTGCTATGTTACCCGTGGTGTTGGGTTGTGTGTGAATGTCTGAATAGTTGATAACCTCGCCTTTGCGCTGGTAATGAGTCGACTCTCGGCTGCTATGTTACCCGTGGTGTTGGGTTGTGTGTGAATGTCTGAATAGGATAACTTCGCCTTTGCGCTGGTAATGAGTCTACTCTCGGCGGCTATGTTACCCGTGGTGTTGGGTTGTGTGTGAATGTCTGAATAGTTGATAACTTCGCCTTTGCGCTGGTAATGAGTCGACTCTCGGCTGCTATGTTACCCGTGGTGTTGGGTTGTGTGTGAATGTCTGAATAGTTGATAACTTCGCCTTTGCGCTGGTAATGAGTCGACTCTCGGCTGCTATGTTACCCGTGGTGTTGGGTTGTGTGTGAATGTCTGAATAGGATAACCTCGCCTTTGCGCTGGTAATGAGTCGACTCTCGGCTGCTATGTTACCCGTGGTGTTGGGTTGTGTGTGAATGTCTGAATAGTTGATAACTTCGCCTTTGCGCTGGTAATGAGTCGAATCTCGGCTGCTATGTTACCCGTGGTGTTGGGTTGTGTGTGAATGTCTGAATAGGATAACCTCGCCTTTGCGCTGGTAATGAGTCTACTCTCGGCTGCTATGTTACCCGTGGTGTTGGGTTGTGTGTGAATGTCTGAATAGTTGATAACTTCGCCTTTGCGCTGGTAATGAGTCGACTCTCGGCTGCTATGTTACCCGTGGTGTTGGGTTGTGTGTGAATGTCTGAATAGTTGATAACTTCGCCTTTGCGCTGGTAATGAGTCGACTCTCGGCTGCTATGTTACCCGTGGTGTTGGGTTGTGTGTGAATGTCTGAATAGTTGATAACCTCGCCTTTGCGCTGGTAATGAGTCGACTCTCGGCTGCTATGTTACCCGTGGTGTTGGGTTGTGTGTGAATGTCTGAATAGTTGATAACTTCGCCTTTGCGCTGGTAATGAGTCGACTCTCGGCTGCTATGTTACCCGTGGTGTTGGGTTGTGTGTGAATGTCTGAATAGTTGATAACTTCGCCTTTGCGCTGGTAATGAGTCGACTCTCGGCTGCTATGTTACCCGTGGTGTTGGGTTGTGTGTGAATGTCTGAATAGGATAACCTCGCCTTTGCGCTGGTAATGAGTCTACTCTCGGCTGCTATGTTACCCGTGGTGTTGGGTTGTGTGTGAATGTCTGAATAGTTGATAACTTCGCCTTTGCGCTGGTAATGAGTCGACTCTCGGCTGCTATGTTACCCGTGGTGTTGGGTTGTGTGTGAATGTCTGAATAGTTGATAACTTCGCCTTTGCGCTGGTAATGAGTCTACTCTCGGCTGCTATGTTACCCGTGGTGTTGGGTTGTGTGTGAATGTCTGAATAGGATAACTTCGCCTTTGCGCTGGTAATGAGTCGACTCTCGGCTGCTATGTTACCCGTGGTGTTGGGTTGTGTGTGAATGTCTGAATAGTTGATAACTTCGCCTTTGCGCTGGTAATGAGTCGACTCTCGGCGGCTATGTTACCCGTGGTGTTGGGTTGTGTGTGAATGTCTGAATAGTTGATAACTTCGCCTTTGCGCTGGTAATGAGTCTACTCTCGGCTGCTATGTTACCCGTGGTGTTGGGTTGTGTGTGAATGTCTGAATAGGATAACCTCGCCTTTGCGCTGGTAATGAGTCGACTCTCGACTGCTATGTTACCCGTGGTGTTGGGTTGTGTGTGAATGTCTGAATAGTTGATAACTTCGCCTTTGCGCTGGTAATGAGTCGACTCTCGGCTGCTATGTTACCCGTGGTGTTGGGTTGTGTGTGAATGTCTGAATAGTTGATAACTTCGCCTTTGCGCTGGTAATGAGTTGACTCTCGGCTGCTATGTTACCCGTGGTGTTGGGTTGTGTGTGAATGTCTGAATAGGATAACTTCGCCTTTGCGCTGGTAATGAGTCGACTCTCGGCTGCTATGTTACCCGTGGTGTTGGGTTGTGTGTGAATGTCTGAATAGTTGATAACTTCGCCTTTGCGCTGGTAATGAGTCGACTCTCGGCTGCTATGTTACCCGTGGTGTTGGGTTGTGTGTGAATGTCTGAATAGTTGATAACTTCGCCTTTGCGCTGGTAATGAGTTGACTCTCGGCTGCTATGTTACCCGTGGTGTTGGGTTGTGTGTGAATGTCTGAATAGGATAACTTCGCCTTTGCGCTGGTAATGAGTCGACTCTCGGCTGCTATGTTACCCGTGGTGTTGGGTTGTGTGTGAATGTCTGAATAGTTGATAACTTCGCCTTTGCGCTGGTAATGAGTCGACTCTCGGCTGCTATGTTACCCGTGGTGTTGGGTTGTGTGTGAATGTCTGAATAGTTGATAACTTCGCCTTTGCGCTGGTAATGAGTTGACTCTCGGCTGCTATGTTACCCGTGGTGTTGGGTTGTGTGTGAATGTCTGAATAGGATAACTTCGCCTTTGCGCTGGTAATGAGTCGACTCTCGGCTGCTATGTTACCCGTGGTGTTGGGTTGTGTGTGAATGTCTGAATAGTTGATAACCTCGCCTTTGCGCTGGTAATGAGTCGACTCTCGGCTGCTATGTTACCCGTGGTGTTGGGTTGTGTGTGAATGTCTGAATAGTTGATAACTTCGCCTTTGCGCTGGTAATGAGTCGACTCTCGGCTGCTATGTTACCCGTGGTGTTGGGTTGTGTGTGAATGTCTGAATAGGATAACTTCGCCTTTGCGCTGGTAATGAGTCGACTCTCGGCTGCTATGTTACCCGTGGTGTTGGGTTGTGTGTGAATGTCTGAATAGGATAACTTCGCCTTTGCGCTGGTAATGAGTCGACTCTCGGCTGCTATGTTACCCGTGGTGTTGGGTTGTGTGTGAATGTCTGAATAGTTGATAACTTCGCCTTTGCGCTGGTAATGAGTCGACTCTCGGCGGCTATGTTACCCGTGGTGTTGGGTTGTGTGTGAATGTCTGAATAGTTGATAACTTCGCCTTTGCGCTGGTAATGAGTCTACTCTCGGCTGCTATGTTACCCGTGGTGTTGGGTTGTGTGTGAATGTCTGAATAGGATAACTTCGCCTTTGCGCTGGTAATGAGTCGACTCTCGGCTGCTATGTTACCCGTGGTGTTGGGTTGTGTGTGAATGTCTGAATAGTTGATAACTTCGCCTTTGCGCTGGTAATGAGTCGACTCTCGGCTGCTATGTTACCCGTGGTGTTGGGTTGTGTGTGAATGTCTGAATAGTTGATAACTTCGCCTTTGCGCTGGTAATGAGTCGACTCTCGGCTGCTATGTTACCCGTGGTGTTGGGTTGTGTGTGAATGTCTGAATAGTTGATAACCTCGCCTTTGCGCTGGTAATGAGTCGACTCTCGGCTGCTATGTTACCCGTGGTGTTGGGTTGTGTGTGAATGTCTGAATAGTTGATAACTTCGCCTTTGCGCTGGTAATGAGTCGACTCTCGGCTGCTATGTTACCCGTGGTGTTGGGTTGTGTGTGAATGTCTGAATAGTTGAGCAACTGGGTGCGTTTTGTGTGATATAGTTTGCCACCCCTGTCATTCTGGTCATTTGTCTTGCTATTGCAAGTCATCTTCAATGTTTAGATAGGAAGATGGATGTATTATCTCAAGTTGAATTGTTGAAATTGCCTCTAGAAAGTATACCTACCCTTTGATTGAAATTGATTAATTTAGATAAATGAACGCGTATTATCCTTGTAAAGCATGTTAAGGTTATTGTTTCACTTCTTGAAAGCCGCGTGGGTATGTCATTACCCTATGATGACAGAGACTGTATTGCAACTGAGTTGAGATCATCGAGCCGAGCTGCCCCCGGGTCAGGCGGAGGGCGGCTCCACAGAGCCGGGAAGGAACTGCCACGCCCCTCCGGTCTGACAATCTGTCGCAGTGGTGCGGAGATGTCTGCTGAGGTCAGCCGGGGTGAGGAGCGGCCACCAGCCTGCGGTCACCACACTGTCAACAACGGCCACGTGGTCAGCGGCTTTTCCCGCGCTGAAATGCCGCGTCATGCAGGGGCTGTAATCAGCAGCAAGACCAGGACGAAAGCAATCGAGACCAAAGCATAGTTTGACACCGATCTGTTCGATGACCGGCTGGTAGTTGAGTGGTGGGTTTGCCAGTTTACAGTGGTGAGTTTACCAGTTTACAGCATTCGCCGAATTAGGACACTGCGCCTTGAAAATGTGTAGTCTGAAGACCTGCGCCCTATCTACATATGGACTTGTGGTTTCCGTGTAGTGGTCTGAGACCGGACGTCATCGTTCTGTCTAATGGCAGCCTGTGGTCTTGTTCGCATGCTCTCGTTCCGCCCATGCCTTGATGTCATTTCTTGATGTGTATACTTTCTAGAGGCAACGCATGTCTTGATGTCACCATCAAAGCATGGCACCACGACATGATTTAGAACACCTGACCCCCTCCGACTCTCCCCCGTCCCGCCGCCGCCGCCGCCGCCGCCGCCGCCGCCGCCGCCGTTCGCCGCTCAGACCCGCTGCTCGGCCAGTGAAGCTGTCCATCCCGCCAATGGGATTGTCTGCTGAGCCCATGCTTAACTCCTCTGCAGACAGCCGTGGGCCGTACGGACCATACGGACCGTACGACCCACGGCTGCCTGCCGGGGTCGGCGGCAGGACGGTCGGGCGCGGGTCGATAGTGCAGCCGGGTCCGGTCCGTGACAATAGTGCAGCCGGGTCCGGTCCGTGACATGTGGCCGGCGTGGAGCTGCAGCGGACTCTGCGGACAGCAGCGGGGAACCCCGACCCGCCGCCCTGCCGACAGCAGAAATGGCATGGGTAGGGTAACCACACAGGGCAGGCCCTGATGTAACGACTTCAGTGACAAGCTGGTCTGGCTCGTTAATGGTACCATTGGCAAACGAGCGGTATGATTGCAGGCCGACGGGGTGCGCTTGGGGAAATACTATCGTGTCTCCTATTTCGATACATGACTTGTTGAGGAGTTTACGTCTTCGGGCCGAACTGGCGGTGCTGAGTTGAATCTGTTGTTGAGTCTCGGGGCCAGTGCAGCGTCGGATGTCCGGTGAGGTCCAGTGAGGTCCGGCGAGGTCCGGTGAGGTCCGGCGAGGTCCGGTGGGGTCCGGTGAGCAGTGATGCCATTCCTTGGGATTTGTCCCAAGATCTTGGGATTTGGGCATTGCCCCTGTGATCTTGAAATCTGAAGAACAATTATTGGGATATGAGCTGATTTACTAAAAAATAATCAAATCGGGTTAGACTTTTCTTTAACATCTTCTGCTGTTCAAGTTTAACTCCAATCTGCCTACCACACATGTGTTGGTGACCCAATTTTTGTTTGGTTATCTCTACCCAAGGTGGAATTCCTTCCTTCGGTGAAAATTGTCGGCCAACGAAAATGATATGGTAGCCAAAAGTGTTTACGACCGCCATATTTGGTGTTACACCACTTGTCATCAACTCATCCGTCCGACGCGTGCTCCTGGAAGGGAGTTTCAGGCAAGATAACCTGAATTTTCAGCGCCGCCAAATTTGACACAGCTGTTCGGGCATCAATTACCGACATTGTGTAAAGGTGTTGATGTTGGGTCATCTCGGGCCAGGTCACCAGGTCACGTCAAGTGACCTTACCTTCAACATTGTTTGTGGTCGTGCCAAAGCCACAGGGTTTGACCAATTTGAAACTCAGAGAAGTCAATCAGGGAATAAGTATCTACAATTGGTATATCTCAGGTTTTATATCAGTGATCCAAGGTCAGGTCAATTTCGTGACCTCCCCATTATAAGTCAATAGGAAAATATACAAATGCTTCTTTTTCAGAAAATATGCATTAGATCAGTCCAATTCTTTCAGGTCGTGTTATTTTAGCCCATTCTTGATGACCCAGGTGGAATTGTTACTCAGTGACCTTTGATAGGTCAGCTGTGGTCATCTGAGGTCACCAACACTTTTTTGCCAATAACTCTTGATAGAATAAAGATAGAGACGTGCGACCGATCCCACTGTTAGTTTTTCTCTTCGAAACGCGTCTCTCGTATGCAACATGACCTACTTGGGTCACCAAATGACCTTGACCCGAGGTCAAATTTCGGACTTGACCTAATCCGTGCACCATGTATATGGTTCGAGGCGCCGGGACGAGCCAAACACGGTGGCGTTAAAATTATTGTCCTATTTTCATCAGGGTAGCTACCATAGTTCCCGATATATATTTGTTTTTAATATAAGTCCTACAACTAGAAAATCGAACATTTGATGACCTCTGGTGACCTCAATATTGACCAGAGCTTTAAAAAAATCGAATGTCCTTGTCGAGAGCTTTCGAACATTTCTTTCCGCGTCTTTCTAGGGCTTTTGGTTTTCGAGTTGGAGGGGGTCATTTCGCCTCCTCCTGCCCCCCCCCCCCCCCCCCCCCACCCCCACTAGGGCGAAGTTGTCTCAGAGGCCCACCACTTGCAGAATTAAAAACTGTGCGCGGACGCTTTCATGACCGTAGCGTAAATGCAACAACTTGCCGTGTAAGTCGAGCAAGCCGTAACGATTTATCGTTTCCGCCCTGGCTAAGATGATTCTCTAAAATGGAGTTACGACGTCGACACCTTGTCAGTGTCAAATCGCTATTACTCAAACACGTCCTGTCAACCCATGACCAATTAAATTGGGAATAACCCACTTTCTTGCCCAATTTTTCACCTTCGATTCTGCATACGACCGTGGGATATTGCTTGAGATATGTGCCTTGCAACCTTGGGATATGAAGTGGCAATCTTGGGATATTTTGAGTAATTATCTTGGGATCTCGGAAAAAAGTGAATGATATCACTGCCGGTGAGGTCTGCTGAGGGCCGCTGAGGGCCGCTGAGGGCCGCTGAGGGCCGCTGAGGGCCGCTGAGGGCCGCTGAGGTCCGGTGGGGTCGGCTGAGGTCCGGTTGGGTCCGGTTGGGTCCGGTGAGGTTCGGTGAGGTTCGGTGAGGTCCGGTGGGGTCGGCTGAGGTCCGGTGGGGTCGGCTGAGGTCCGGTGAGGTCCGGTGGGGTCGGCGATGGTCGGTGAGGTCCGGTGAAGGCTAGTGGGGGGGCATGTGAGGACCGGCGGCGACACCGCCGGCCTGTCGGTCATTACACAGATGGTTTCCGCCGGCCGGTCTGCCGGTCCCGAGTGGCCACAACTGGCGCGTCTGGTCCGACAGCCTGTCTCGTGCCCAGTCCCACCTGTGTGGCCCGGCCCGAGGCGCAGTGCCGCCCCAGACCCCGACCGACCCGTCCGACTCAGACTCCGCCCGACCCGACCCGCGCCGCGCAGACATGGACAAACTCACCACCTTCTTCAAGGATGTCGACACCAAGATCAAGTCGAAACTGAGCTCCAGCTTCTGTCCCAGCGAGGAGGTAAGTCAGTTCACTGTTCATCCATCCGTTAACTGTCCATCCATTCGGGGCTTCTCCTGCCGCCGCCAGTCTCTTGTGTCTGGATGGAGTGGTGTTTTAGACGGGCGTGGCCGGCTGGTCAGTCTGTGAGCGCCGTGTTTCTATATACACGGCATGGCGCGTCTGTCTGGCGGCGGCTGGTGTCGTCTGGCTGACGGCGGCTGGTGTCGTCTGGCTGGCTACAGCGGAGTCAGTGACGGGTGGCTGGCTGAGTCGTCTGGCTGGCTGAGTCGTCTGGCTGGCTGAGTCGTCTGGCTGACTGCAGCGGAGTCAGTGACGGGCGGCTGGCTGAGTCGTCTGGCTGGCTGAGTCGTCTGGCTGGCTGAGTCGTCTGGCTGACTGCAGCTGAGTCAGTGACGGGCGGCTGGCTGAGTCGTCTGGCTGGCTGAGTCGTCTGGCTGACTGAGTCGTCTGGCTGACTGCAGCTGAGTCAGTGACGGGCGGCTGGCTGAGTCGTCTGGCTGACTGCAGCGGAGTCAGTGACGGGCGGCTGGCTGAGTCGTCTGGCTGGCTGAGTCGTCTGGCTGGCTGAGTCGTCTGGCTGACTGCAGCTGAGTCAGTGACGGGCGGCTGGCTGAGTCGTCTGGCTGGCTGAGTCGTCTGGCTGACTGAGTCGTCTGGCTGACTGCAGCTGAGTCAGTGACGGGCGGCTGGCTGAGTCGTCTGGCTGGCTGAGTCGTCTGGCTGGCTGAGTCGTCTGGCTGGCTGAGTCGTCTGGCTGGCTGAGTCGTCTGGCTGACTGAGTCGTCTGGCTGACTGCAGCTGAGTCAGTGACGGGCGGCTGGCTGAGTCGTCTGGCTGGCTGAGTCGTCTGGCTGACTGAGTCGTCTGGCTGACTGCAGCGGAGTCAGTGACGGGCGGCTGGCTGAGTCGTCTGGCTGGCTGAGTCGTCTGGCTGACTGCAGCTGAGTCAGTGACGGGCGGCTGGCTGAGTCGTCTGGCTGGCTGAGTCGTCTGGCTGGCTGAGTCGTCTGGCTGACTGAGTCGTCTGGCTGACTGCAGCGGAGTCAGTGACGGGCGGCTGGCTGAGTCGTCTGGCTGGCTGAGTCGTCTGGCTGACTGAGTCGTCTGGCTGACTGCAGCGGAGTCAGTGACGGGCGGCTGGCTGAGTCGTCTGGCTGACTGCAGCGGAGTCAGTGACGGGCGGCTGGCTGAGTCGTCTGGCTGGCTGAGTCGTCTGGCTGACTGCAGCTGAGTCAGTGACGGGCGGCTGGCTGAGTCGTCTGGCTGGCTGAGTCGTCTGGCTGGCTGAGTCGTCTGGCTGGCTGAGTCGTCTGGCTGACTGCAGCGGAGTCAGTGACGGGCGGCTGGCTGAGTCGTCTGGCTGGCTGAGTCGTCTGGCTGACTGCAGCGGAGTCAGTGACGGCGTCAGGCCGTGTCTGCGTCGCGGCCCGCCCTCGGTCTGCCGGCCGGGTCTGCCGGGCCCATCACAGTGTTCGGAGAGAGCGCTGCAGGGGCGGCCTTGCCGGCTATGGTGAGGGAAGGCTGCTCATCGGACGCCAGCCAGACCGTCGGCCGCTCCTTCCTCATCATATGTGAACCGGTGACTCAGACCAGCAGCGATAGTGCAGCAGAAAACAGAGGAATTATTGATGCCGTACGTAGAAGGACATGAGATAAGCATACCCATGTCGGAAGCCTAAAGTCGAGAATAATGTGAAGGGTGCGACATTCGATAAAGATTGACTCCGTGTGCCGACATTTTGTCAGCTGACAGCAAGAAGCACTATCGTCTAACTTTGTTCCAAATTCGGTGAGCTGTCGTTTAGAGTACCCCTGTTGTGCGGCCATCTGCATGACACGTCGCGCCGGCGTCGCGCCCTCGGCGGAGTCGTCGAGTCCCACATCACTTAGCAATGCGACGGAGCACACGATAGCCAAAGAGCCGTGCAGGGTGTGGGTAGCAGGGTAATGTTCGGTAACCTAAGCCGGCTGTTAACAGATCAGCCGCCACAGAGCGGAATCAGTCAGTGGCCGGCTCATGGCACAACAGAGCGGAATCAGTGGCCGGCTCATGGCACAACAGAGCGGAATCAGTGGCCGGCTCATCAACAGAGCGGAATCAGTGGCCGGCTCATGGCACAATAGAGCGGAATCAGTGGCCGGCTCATGGCACAACACAGAGCCAAGCTCGCTGAGAAGTCAGACGCCTGCATCAAGGTACTCACCGCCATCCGTTGAAGGTGGCTCCGAAAAGCATTCAAAGGGTATTTATTAATGCAAATGTCCGTTGTAGAAGCTACTTTGAGACGGTTGGACAGATGCTATAGCCATAATATGGAAATGGGTGATTTTGTCTTATTCATTAGGTACTGGCTTAGGTATGAGCGTTCGCAATTGTCTGCGGACTATAAAGAAATGACGAATTAGTTATAATTTTCCTCGATTCTAAGCATCCACCCTGAGTTACCAGACGGAACATGGACTTACCGTGCATCGGTATCAATTCTAGTAGTTTGAGAGTTTTTGGCTGTTACTAAGGATGTGTTCGTTAGCGATCGGTGTTTTCCATGGATTACAGAGCCGCAAACCACAATGGAGCACATCCCGTTCCCAGAATATTTGCGTAGTGCCCTCCACTGTCATTGAATGTCCATTCAATGAGTCGTTTTATACACTCAGTAGGTCCCTCTCCCTGCGCTGTCTCCATGGGTGGGGCGTGCAGCAATCGGCCGGGGCTCAAATGAGCGACATTTGTGGCATCTACAAATTGCCTCGATCGGCCGCATGCCGTGCTGCGTGTCAGTGAGCATGTTATTTCGGGAGTTTGATCTATTTGCGCCACCCTCTGGAATGCGCATACTTGTCCCGAGACGGCACGCGATGTCACCCCCTCCGTCCGCCGAGACTCCAGCGCCACTGCGCACAGCTGTGTGACGCAATCCCCCTGTTTATGGAACCCGGGTCTCTGGGAGATTGCGTCCTCACTCGGAGCCTGCCCCCCCCCCCCCCCCCCAGAGACCGCGGTCATCGCTGCATTCCTGACGGTGCAGTGCCCCTTCCCGTCTGTCAGGGTCAGAGGGGGGGGGGGGGGGGGGCAGGGGTGTGGGTGGTGCCGGCAACACCCCTGGGACCCGCCCGGGACACGGCGGGGATGGAGCCGAGCGGGCCCCCGCCGCCGCTGCAAAGATGCAGCATTCCGACCGGCCGCCCAGACGGAACAAATAAACACGAAGACTGGGACTGGGACGGGACGGGATGGCAGACAGGGCGGAACGCTGATCGATGCAGAGGGGGCGGTAGTCTTCAGCGACCCCAGCCCCCGGGGCAGCAGGGTCTGACCCCGGCCCCGAGGGTCACCGGGGGTCTGACCCCGGCCCCGGGGCAGCAGTGTCCGTCTCCAGCGCCCGGGGTGTCCGCGTCTGTCCGCGGCGGCCCCGGGGCAGCAGTGTCCGTCTCCAGCCCCCGGGGTGTCCGCGTCTGTCCGCGGCGGCCCCGGGGTGTCCGCGTCTGTCCGCGGCCTCGCCCCGAAGGTCAGCTCCTAATGATGCTGGCGCCTCAGACGGCCGGCCCGATCCGACGTCTGCAGTCAACACACGGCCACCGCAGCCATCGCAGCCTCACTTCAGAGGGGTGGCATTAGTGAGGACGTAGCGTCATTAAGGCACGTGACCCGCGCGATAGGTATGACTGGTATGACAAATAGCAATGGACCCTGGACCCTTTGTGCTGCTCGTGCTGCTCGTGCTGCTCTCTTCAGAGCGATTGTTTTATCACAGTACTTTTTTGTTAAAGGGTACTCCGAATGAGTTCTGCAGGCTCGAACGATAGCCGCTAGGTCCTAGTATTCGATAGACGAAAATATAGAACATCATGTCCATATTATTGGCTATAATACTGTGTCGATGAAATCTCATCAATTTGTCACCACTCTGTTAGATACATATTTACGTTTGTAACTCGTTGCGCCGTATTTTAAAATAGCCAGGCTCATTGCTTACTGATCGACAGTGGCACTCAGTTAATTTAATTGA
This sequence comes from Chirona hameri, assembly GCA_036785665.1. NCBI lineage: Eukaryota > Metazoa > Arthropoda > Thecostraca > Balanomorpha > Balanidae > Chirona > Chirona hameri. The sequence continues at coordinate 216,264 of JAXIVJ010000049.1, forward strand.
CGGCCGTATATTTCTGCACCGACTCGTCGTGCCTTATTGCCCAGCTGGCCCCGCCAGCAGGCCCCGGCGTCATGTCATTCAACACCCCGAGAAACGCACCCGTATGATGCAAGGCTGCAGATGTAAAACATGACACACAAATATTCGAGAATGAATTTTGGAAACTTCCTAGCTTATGCAATGAAATGCAGTGCAATCTAAGTTTATCTTCGTCGTCTCTGTTTTTTTCTTCAAAGAAGTCCCGAGGTACCTGGCAATGTTAGTTTGTTTTGCCCGTGCAATCTCCCACAGACCCCACGCCGGCGTGGGGGGGGGGGGGGGACGCCGCCGGCGCCGTGGTGCCGGCACAGCTGGTTTTGCTCCCAGAATTGTCCCTCTCCCAGCGCCCCGGACTCCACCCACACCTGGGCAGCTCCGTCCGTCCGTCTGTCTGTCTGTCTGTCTACTATCGGGTGTGACAGCGGCCTCCCCCGCCGCCCTGCCCCGCCAGCCGTCACCGCCGCCCGGTCACCGCTGGCCGTCTGTGCTGACTGGGAGGCCGCACGGTCACCGCCGGCTCACACTCGGCCGCACTCCCCCCTCACCCGCCGCCGCTCGCGGCACGTGGTGCACGGATCAGAAATAATCGATGGCATTAGCGATGTCCATTGCAGTCGGCGCCGTGTCCGGGGAACTGCACACCTGTGGTCCTGTGGGCAGCTGAAGTCGCGGAATTAGGCCGCCCCGGCAACGGACCGGACCAGGCCGGGCCTCCGGAGGGGAGGGGCGGGGGCGGCGTTCCGGACTGGAATGTTGTCTGCACGGTCGTCGCCGTGGCCGCCCGTAAACAGCAGACGCCGGTGCCGGGGCCCGTCTGGGCGCCGGGGGCCGCCCTGTATGGAGTGAGGCGGCGGTACCGTGGCCCGGGCGGCGACAGGCCCGGCCGACAGACCGACCCGCTACCGCTGCTCAATGGCCGACCAGCCCGTCGTGCCGCTGCAGGACGACCATGCCACCTCTGTTGGTCCACGCCCTACGGGCTCCGATCACCGAGATGTGGCAGCCTGGTTCAGAGAGGGCACCGGAAGTGTGGTATGGGAGTCTCCGTGGTCAGGAGCGCAGTGATTGGGCGGCGGTGGCGCCGGGCTCAGTTCCGGAGACTAGTTGGGCCCCAGCTAACTGTCCTCCCACTCTACCACCCAGGTACGTAGCCAAGGGGGGGGGGGGCGGTGGGTGTGCCCCCCCCCCCTAAATGCCAGGAGGGCCCTTTACCACGCGAAGCGTGGTCCTTAGAGTTTAGAGCACTTCAGAGGCCCTTCAGGGCCACCAGGGCCCTCTCTGAAAGACTAGAGGGCCCTTTGGACGTTCAAAAGAGCCCTGTGTATGTCAGAGGGCCCCTGGTCAGACCGAAAGGGCCCCTGGGCGGATCAAAGGGCCCCTGAACACGTCGAATGGCCCCTAGCCAGCACAGAAGGGCCCTTGGGCAGGTCGAGAGGCCCCTGAGCATGTCGGCAGGGCGACAAAGCGGCCAGCGCAGTTCCTTGCCAGGTCATAAAGGCCCCTGAGCAGGTTGGAGGGTCCCTGGACAGACCAGAGGGCCCCTGGGAAGTTAAAAGGGTCCCTGTGCAGGTCAGAGGGGCCCCTGACCAGAGCGAAAGGGCTCCTAGGTGGGTCAGAAGGGCCCATGAAAATGTAGAATGGGCCCCTAGTCAGCATGGAGGGTCCTAGGGCAGGTATGAGGGGCCTCCGAGCATGTAAGGCGACAAAGCAGCCAGCGCAGTCCCTTGCCAGGTCGGAAGGGCCCCTTGGAAGGCTGGAGGGCCCCTGGAGAGACCAAAGGGCTCTTGGAAAGTGCAAAGGACCCCTGTGCAGATCGGAGGGGCTCCTGACCAGACAAAGGACCCCTGGGCGGGTAAGAAGGGCCCCTGAACATGCCGAATTGGCCCCTAGCCAGCACGGATGGGCCCCTGAGCATGTCGGCAGGGCGACAAAGCAGCCAGTGCAATCTCTGGCCAGGTCGGAAGGACCTCTGGACAGGCTGAATGGGCCCCTTGACACACAAGAGGGACTTCTTGGTAGGTCCGGACTCCCTGGTCAGACTGGAAGGGCCAAAAGCACGTAGAGATCCCAGATGAAGATTAAATACAAAGGGGACTTACTCTACAGGAAAATATATTAAAAGCAGAGCTTTCGGGTATATTGTAACAACCTTCGTCAGGGTGTTACAATATACCCGGAAGCTCTGATAAGCTCTGATATTAATTTGTATTGTAGAGTAAGCCCTCTTTGTATTTAATATATATCACCCACTCCACATCATATCTTTTCGCAGATCCCAGATGAGTCCCTGAACAGGTCGGAGGGGCCCCTAGACGATATGAAGGGACCCTGGGCCTTTCAACAGTAAGAATGCAGTTGTCCAGGGAATAAAACTCAAAATTTGCGTGCCGCTCCGCGGCGCAATTTAACTACAAATTAAATTATATGCAAGTTAGAGAGAAAAAAAATCGACCCGTTTCTCGGCCCATTTGTTAGGTTGCTACTTTCCTATATAATTGGGCAAAATAGTTAACTTTAGCACTTTGTTTACCGCACTTTTAAACGCACAATAGCATTTTAGAGGTCCGCACCATACGCAATGCGACGCATTGATGAGAAAGCATATCCAGAACATAAGACTCAAAATTTGCGCGACGCTCCGCGGCGCAATTTGTTTAAGAGTGCCAGGTCTTGAGCTTAAAGGGAGTGTGCCTACTGTTTTGGAATGTCAAAAATATTTTTCATACGGTAAGTAGCTATTGGTTTGATTGTTGTATATGATGAAATTCACATCTGGAGCCCCTTTAGTTGAATTTTCACTTATATTTTTCTTTTTCTTTTTCGATATCTATAAAACGATCGTCACTATGGTGATGTTATGTAAAACGGCGCACATAAGACAATACAATTACGGTCACATCATGTAAGATAGAAAGACAAGTTTTGCACAGCACGGACAGCTGGAGCCCCTTTAGTTGAATTTTCACTTATATTTTTTTTTTGATATCTATAAAACGATCGTCACTATGGTGATGTTATGTAAAACGGCGCACATAAGACAATACAATTACGTCACATCATGTAAGATAGAAAGACAAGTTTTGCACAGCACGTTCTTGCCACTGTGAACTTTATTATGTGCAAGTTCCGTAGCTCTAAATTGATATCTTCTTCAAAAAAATGGCCATCGGCCATCATCGAAATGGCCATCATCGAAAAACATGATGGCCGTCCAGTTTCTGTTCGGCTGCTGCTGTCAGCGTGCACGAGCTGTTTTGTTGAATTGCTATTGGCCGGCGCTAACAATATGCTAGCAGTTTAATCGATAGTTGCAGTGCTTCTAGTAGCGGAAGCCCTCTGGAGTCTACCCGATAACTGTTCGCTCCCAGCAAGTTCCTAGAGTCTTTGGAATATCTCAGCAACCAGGGCGAATCTGGAGAAACGAAGTCATGGGTCAATTCAGAAAATTATGTTATAGACCAGTGTCAGTAACTCCAAATAAGCGATGTGAGTAGGCACACTCCCTTTAAAAGATATTCCAAGTTAGTATAGCTGATTCCAAATTGGTGTCGCTGGTTCCAAAGTTGATATGGCAGTTTGCTAACTTCAGCTCCTAAAAGTTGGTATGGCCCATGCCATTCCTGTCATACTGCATTTTCCATCCTTGTAACGTGCCTTTTCATCCATTCTGTTTGGCCCTTTCAACGCTTGGGAAGGGGCCCTTTCAACGCTCGGGAAGGGGGCCCTTTCGAGGCGCCCCCCCCCCCCGGACGAAATCCTGGCTACGTGCCTGCTACCTCCCCTATGACTGGCACACATTCCCTCGCTGACTGCCATGGCCGATGAGTAAGGTCAGGTCGGCCAGTTTCTCTCCCTCAGCTTGGCTGGGATGTCACCAGTCGCTGGGTACTGCTGTACCGTTGGAACAGAACTTCAATCAGGCCGCTCTCCCCCCTCTGCTGGCCGTCCCAGCGTCAGCCGGCAGCCACCTCCGTCGGCGCCGTCGCGGCAGTACCGATACACGGCCGACTTCATCGAGTCGACCGTGTAGCGGTACTGCCGCTCCTGCGGCTCCCCAGTGCCGCTTCACCGGCAGCCGGTGCGTTGACGGAGCTGGTGTTAGTGTTCTGTCTGCGCCAGCCGGCGCCGCAGTCTCCCGGCCAACACGCACCCAGTAGTGGGTACCCACCCCGCCCCCGAGCGTGGCGGGGCAGCGGCGGCCGGCGGTCGGCTCGCTTGGTTACTGCATAGCGCCACCGTTAGCCGGCAAAATGAGCCAGCCGCCGGCGTTAATGGCAAACACTGCCTGAAATACTCTCCATCCAGGGCAGATTCTGGACTCGCCTCCCACGGAGGAGGTATCGCTTTTTGCCGCTGTCATGGGCCTGACCTTGGCGCCCCCGGGATGGCTCTGCCAGACTACGGCGGTAAATCATGCAAACTTCCCATCTGATGTAATTTAAGCAGCTCAGTTTCTTAAAGTTCCTTTTTGTCGCCAGCATTCCTCCTCATTCCCCGTCTGCTACCACTACCCCCGCGGTAGAAACTCAGTGGCCATTCCTCCTCATTCCTCACCACTACCCCCGCGGTAGAGAATCTGTGGTCATTCCTCCTCATTCCTCTTCTTCTACCACTACCCCCCGCGGTAGACTCATTGGCTCAGTTACGGGCAACCTTCACTGGATGTAGACGTCCCAGTTTGAACCGGATTTTGTTGACGGCTGGGCTGATTATTATTATTATTATTATATGTTTTGAGGGCGGATGATTTTGATAGCCGTTCTGGAAACCCTGTCCAACGTTCTGCGGTATGCTACCTAGAGATAGACCAGATATGAATGACCAGAATGGGTGACTGGTTGGTATTTAAACAGTACACCACTACGCTATTGCGCACTCGTCTGTCTCTGCCGTTGTTTTCCCGATCATGGGTTGGTCAGGATCGAAGAAGGGCCAATTAGGGGTCAGTAAGGGTCAGTAGGAGCCAATCAGGAGCTGTTCAGGGGCCGAAAAGGGACTGTGAGCCAATGAAGAGTAGACCGGGGTCAGTCAGTCCCTTTGTTGACCTGACTTATCCCCTGTTTCACGTCTGCTGAGGGCCGGTGAGAGCTGGCTAGGGGTCAGTCCCGGGTCCCCTATGGGCTGATAACACTGTGCTGGGGCTGGCCAGGTTCACTGTAGACTGGCGAGACCGGCAGTGAACCTCTGCGTTGACCTCTGTGGTTGGCTGCGGGTCGGCGGCCGGTGACATTTCCGGCCGGTACGGACACCAGACGGATCCGGCTGCCGTCCCGACGTCACGGCACGGCACGGAGCTGTCACACGGCCCGGCCCTGCTCGGCGGGGCCGGGTGCCAGGGGGGCTGTCCCCTGTCGGCTGACACTGGCCTCCGCCCGGCCGGCTACCGTGTGTGTGTGTGCGGCGCGGCGGTGCGTAGCGGCGTCCGTCCGTCCGTGTGACCCTGACGTGGTAAATGGATCTGCCGGCGTCTGGGGTTTGAAGTGTGGTCGGCCTGCGTCGATCGGCCGCCCGCCGGGTATTTAGCAGTGCCGTGACGGCTCGTAGGTTTGGCACGCGGCGTCACACAGCGCTTCTGGCGCCTCTGACATGGACGAAACAACGGACACGTGGCGTCACACAGCGCTGCTGTCGCCTCTGACATGGACGAAACAACGGACACGCGGCGTCACACAGCGCTGCAGTCGCCTCTGACATGGACGAAACAACGGACACGCGGCGTCGCACAGCACTGCAGTCGCATCTGACATGGACGAAACAACGTACACGTGGCGTCACACAGCACTGCAGTCGCCTCTGACATGGACGAACAACTGACACGTGGCGTCACACAGCGCTGCTGGCGCCTCTGACATGGACGAAACAACGGACACGCGGCGTCACACAGCACTGCAGTCGCCTCTGACATGGACGAACAACGGACACGTGGCGTCACACAGCACTGCAGTCGTCTCTGACATGGACGAACAACTGACACGTGGCGTCACACAGCGCTTCTGTCGCCTCTGACATGGACGAAACAACGGACACGTGGCGTCACACAGCACTGCAGTCGCCTCTGACATGGACGAAACAACTGACACGTGGCGTCACACAGCACTGCAGTCGCCTCTGACATGGACGAAACAACGTACACGCGGCGTCGCACAGCACTGCAGTCGCCTCTGACATGGACGAAACAACGTACACGTGGCGTCACACAGCACTGCAGTCGCCTCTGACATGGACGAAACAACGTACACGTGACGTCACACAGCATTGCAGTCGCCTCTGACATGGACGAACAACGGACACGTGGCGTCACACAGCACTGCAGTCGCCTCTGACATGGACGAAACAACGGACACGTGGCGTCACACAGCACTGCAGTCGCCTCTGACATGGACGAAACAACGGACATGCGGCCACTGGCGGATACAGCCTCCCAATATGGGGGGGGGCTAATTTCACTGGGGCCTTACGAACCCCAGGGGCGACCTAAAGGGTAACCCCATTTTTTCCCCCTTGCGGACTTAGGAGATTTTTTCCCGCTATACTATTCTTACGTGTAAGGACGTGTCAATTAAGTGCAAAAATAAAATTGATGGATATTTGTCTCCATTTTTTTGTATTACATGCTATTTTATATACAAAGTATTTATTCGCTAATACCTTATGACTGAATAAAGTTAGAAGGGCACGGTAAACGTCATTTTGTTATCATCAAGACGCGTTGGATGCTGTGCAGCATGACTTCTTTCTGACATTTGATGACCTTGACCTAAGGTCAAGATCACGGCGGTCACCTTTCGAAATTTGACCTACACGGCGATGTTATATATCTTTGAACTTGTCTTGAAGATAGGAATGCATTGGTATTAAAATAATTGCGCGATCGTTGATTATAAAGCAAACTGAGACATTTTGGGGCTTCCTTTACACCGAGAAGGAAGTTATGAAGTTACTATTCGACATTCAAATGAATTTAAATGTTGCCATTGACGATCAGGCGTTATTTAAGCACAATCGAATTCCTCGCAACAAGACAAGTTTTAAGATATATAACATCGCCACAAAGGCCACAATTGGAAACCTAACCTTGAACCTTGACATTGGCCTTAGGTGAAAGTCACCAAATGTTAGAAAGAGGTCATACTGCATATCATTCAACGCGTCTTGTCAAAAATAACAAAATGGTGTCCATTTTACCTTTTTATCTTTATTCAGTCAAAAGTTATCGGAGAATAACATCTTGCACCAAACAAAACGGCAAAATTTTACATATTTGAAGACAAATAACCATCATTTTTTTCTAAGTACTTTATAGAGTTTAGTGCTTGTGCGAGGAACATATTTGATATAATTAATAAACTAAAAAACATGACCTTTTCCTCAAATGTGAAAATCCAATGTTATCCAAATGTTATTATTATGTTGTAATATTTCGGCCACAGGCCTTTATCAAACAGTAAAAAAAACTTAAAAACAAGACGCGTTTTTTACTGTTTGATAAAGGCCTGTGGCCGAAATATTACAACATAATAATAACATTTGGATAACATTGGATTTTCACATTTTCGAGGAAAAGGTCATGTTTTTTAGTTTATTAATTATATCATTTTTTTTTCTGTTTGAACGACACTTCTTTACACTTAACAATAATAAAGTCAAAATAGGAAATACATTTGGCTTGGGTATCCAAAAAAGATTCAAAATTTCAAAAACAAATACTAACTTTGAAATTTAAGGTCAAGGTCATCAAATGTCAGAAAGAGGTCATGCTGTAGAGCATTCAACTCGTCTTGATGAGAACAGCAAAATGACGTTTACCGTACCAATCTAGTTTTATTCAGTAAAAAGTCATTAGCGAATATCATATTTTTTGATAGACAAAATAGCATGTAAAATGACAAAATGAGATATTTGGAGGCAAATATTCCTAAATTTCATTTTTCACTTAATTGACACGTCCTTACACGTAAGAATAGCCAAGCGAAAAATTAGAAACACGTTTGAGAAAAGGTATCCCAAAAAGTTGTACAATTTCGAAAACTTACTAAATTTTGAAGTTTTCGAAAATGAAAAAATATATATCACCATGTTATACAACAGCTCATTGTCATTATAATGACATACATCTATATTGCTTCATAAATTCCCCGCCATATGGGCTGACAAAGATTAACCTGCACCGTGACCTTATACAAATGTCCGAGGCAATATCTCCTGAACCACTGCTTGCATTGCAATACAACTTTCACAGCTCACTTAAGCGGCCTAGGTTACCCCATATACCAATTTTGGCCATAATCGGTGACATGACTGTGTCATTTTGCACTTCGTTTTTGTCGATTTGTCGTGGAATACCCCAGCTACAAAAAGAAGACCATTGGGATTGTGTTTAACTGAACCTAATTACCCTACTTAATACTAGTAGACGTATTTCACACAACATAGGCACCTATGTAAGGAAATTCACTCACTCGCTCCTCTGCCACCCAGCAGGCAGCAGGAGACCAAAGGCTGCGACACTGCGTCTAAAATTATAACTTACGTTGGCTGTGAATCACTCCAAAATAGCGTCAGACGCGCCACTTTCCCTATCCCTACTGCTACCAAAATGCTAGCAAATAGAGGAAACACGAATGAGGCAAAATAAATATATTTCTTTCGCAAGAAGTTATTTTTCGCAAGCAGTACCCATTTTCATCGCCATTTTCAGCGGATTTTGGGGGTGGGCTAATTTCTATTGCCGCCCCTGTCTAGCTTGGAATGTGGGGGGCTTTTGCCCCTGTCGCTCCCTTTGATCCGCCAGTAATTCCATACAACATAGGTACCTATACAAGGAAATTCACTCACGCGCTCCTCTGCCATCCAGCAGGCAGCAGGAGACCAAAGGCTGCGACGCGCGCTGCGTGTAAAATTATAACTTACGTTGGTCGTGAATCACTCCAAAATAGCGTCAGACGCGCACTTTCCCTATCCCGACTGTTACAAAAATGCTACCAAATAGAGGAAACACGAACGAGACAAAAACAAGATTTCTTTCATTCGCAAGAAGTTATTTTTTTTTCGCAGGCAGTACCCATTTTCATCGCCAGTTTCAGGGATTTTGTTTTGTTTTGTTTGGGGGGGGGGGCTAATTTCTATTGCCGCCCCTGTCGAGCTTGGGATGGGGGGGGGCTTTTGCCCCTCCCCCTCCTGGATCCGCCAGTGCACGCGGCGTCACACCACTGCAGTCGCCTCTGACATGGACGAAACAACTGACACGTGGCGTCACACAGCACTGCAGTCGCCTCTGACATGGACGAAACAACGTACACGCGGCGTCACACAGCACTGCAGTCGCCTCTGACATGGACGAACAACGGACACGTGGCGTCACACAGCACTGCAGTCGCCTCTGACATGGACGAAACAACGTACACGTGGCGTCACACACCACTGCAGTCGCCTCTGACATGGACGAAACAACGGACACGTGGCGTCACACAGCACTGCAGTCGCCTCTGACATGGACGAAACAACGGACACGCGGCGTCACACAGCACTGCAGTCGCCTCTGACATGGACGAAACAACGGACACGTGGCGTCACACAGCACTGCAGTCGCCTCTGACATGGACGAACAACGGACACGTGACGTCACACAGCACTGCAGTCGCCTCTGACATGGACGAAACAACGGACACGTGGCGTCACACAGCACTGCAGTCGCCTCTGACATGGACGAAACAACGTACACGCGGCGTCACACAGCACTGCAGTCGCCTCTGACATGGACGAACAACTGACACGTGGCGTCACACAGCACTGCAGTCGCCTCTGACATGGACGAAACAACGTACACGCGGCGTCACACAGCGCTGCAGTCGCCTCTGACATGGACGAAACAACGGACACGTGGCGGGCCAGTCCGACCGCCTGGCATTCCTTCACCGTTGTCAGAGGTGATTCATCAGAATCGTATGAAGCTTTATGGCGAAATTACACCAGGATTGGAATTTGTGCTCAGTGTTGTCGAGCTTTCGTCATGCATTACATTTGTAACGGTCGGTAACGGTCGGTAACGGTCGGTAAGGTTTGTAATGGTCGCTAAGGAGTAATCACGAACCTTTGCTGAAATGTAAGCCATTTTAATTTAAGTAGCATCAATAATTGTCTACCTCCAGTCTCACACATGATATTTTACTCCATCGTATGCATATATATATATATATATATATATATATATATATATATATATATATATATATATATATATATATATATATATATATAAAATGCATAGCAAACTTAGTTATGTTTTGAGAGGGGGTACGGTGTCCCTTATCATTTCCCCCCCCCCCCTACGGCGACGCCCTTGGTTGCTGGTATTAAGTAAAGGAATCTAGGGTATTGCTTACAGTTTTTTGGCAATACGTTGCACTTGCAATCCAAGTCAGAGATGCGATATGTAAAAGTGAACACACTTTCCATTCGTCATGCTTCAGTCCAAACGAACCGCACAGATGTATCATGTTCGAATTATGCCTGAATAATCGAATTATGCCTGAATAATCCCAGGATTCAGCCATATAAGAAGTGCACAGAATGTTTGCTCCCTGTCCACGTTCCAAGTGCTTGTTAAATATGCTCGAGCAGTAGCGCCTGAAGCTTCTCGAAAGTTGGACTTTAGAAAGACTGAAGAAAGGGGTTCAATTCATTGAACATTGAATCCAATTCAATTAATTGCCATTTTATTTTCTTCGTTTTAGCTTCATGCAACGCCATCAGACTGAAGTAATAAGGAATTCCTCCGAACTTAGGACATCAGACTGATGTAATAAGGAATTCCTCCGAAGGTGGGGTCAACTGCCCGAGGCCTGCCCACTGTACATTTACGAACGTATTTTCTCCCTGCCTGATACCACAACAATGAACGGTGGATTCGCAAATAATTAAGCATATTGCGTCGAACGCATTTGGCGCGGAGTGCCTTTTCAACGTAACACAATGCATTCGTATTGTGTGGATGTTACTGCTTACACTTGGAGAGCATGTGTGAGGAGGGTGAACTGGTGTGAAGACGTTCAGCATCTGATCCAGGGACGATAGTGGTCGCCGATCGGTGTGTCTGGGACGTTCAGAATCTGATCCAGGGACGACAGTGGTCGCCGATCGGTGTGTCGGGGACGTTCAGAATCTGATCCAGGGACGACAGTGGTCGCCGATCGGTGTGTCGGGGACGTTCAGAAGCTGATCCAGGGACGGCAGTGGTCGCCGATCGGTGTGTCGGGGACGTTCAGAATCTGATCCAGGGACGACAGTGGTCGCCGATCGGTGTGTCTGGGACGTTCAGAATCTGATCCAGGGACGACAGTGGTCGCCGATCGGTGTGTGTCGGGGGGGGGTCGCCGATCGGTGTGTGTCTGAGGGGGAGGGTCGCCGATCGGTGTGTGTCTGGGGAGGGGGGGGGGGGGGTGGCGGTAGGCGTGTATGGACAGTGGTCAGTGATTGATCACTGTATCAATGATTTGATCTGATCAGTGATCACTGTATCGAGGGGCGGCGGTGGCAGCGGTGGCCGGCTGGGTCATCTCTGCCTGTGTGTGACGGCGGTCAGGGCGGGGCGTGGCAGGCCTCGAGGTCGGGTTTGTGTACGGCGGCGGCGGCGGGGGGCGGCACGGGCCGGCCGGTGGGAGCCCTTAAAAGGCCGGCGGCGGGCCGACCAGTCCTCAGTCACGGACTGCCCCAGCGCCCCGCTCCGCACCTCGCACTGCACTCTCCACTCTCTCTCTCTCTCTATCTCTCTCTCCAGCCAGCACCATGTCGGACCCCGCCGAGGTGAGAGTCGCCGCCTCAGGCCTGACCCGTAAGGGTTTGACCTGGTCTGACCCGGTCAGGGCTGGCCTGGTCTTCCTGACCAGGGCTGGTCTTCCTGACCAGGCCCGAACGACGGGTCAGTCAGGTCATTCTGACTGGACGGCCGGCTGGCAGGTCAGGCAGGTTAGTCTGACCTGGTGACCCAGTTCGCAGGTCGGCTCATCCCGCCCAGTCTATTGACGTCCTGGGAGGCAGTCTTTTATTCGATGTATTCTTTCCGTGGTCTATTAATTTCTGATGTTTTCTTCTGCAAAGGGGGTGTGTTTCAGTGTCGCTTTTATAATGGTTTCGCTACCATTTAATTAAGAGTTGGTCAATATCACGATTGCTTAATTAACTATAAGCAACCATTAAAACGTACTGGAGCGCTTTAGTGAATGCCAGGTAAATGCCAGGCTCAACTTTCGGTTGCTTTCTCTCCCTATTGAGACCTTTTATTGCATTTCTATTTTAAGCTTTTGTATTATACTAGCAAATAGGCCTTTTTTGGTCTCGATTCCACATTCTCCAATGAACTACTCCAATTTTCCTTTTGTTCTCTCGGCACATCATGTATGCCGTTGTAAATCATCATCCAGCTGTCGGTTGAGACCACGTAGGACATGTTTCCCCTCCCTGGTCCCTTGGTCCCCGCCCTGCCTCCGACCCAGCCCCTGCCCCAGTCGCCCACGGTCACCACCCACGCTGTCGCGGCCGACGAGACGGAGCCAGCACGTGATTCAGGTGTGACGTACTGCTGCTCCGGCGCGTCGGTCGGCGGTGGCGGCGGCGGCGGCGCGGCGCAGGCTAATTCGGTCCGGCCGCGCCGCTGCTGCTGCTGCTGAGACGGCGGCGGCGGCGGCATCGGTCAGTCTCTGATCAGCCGGCGCCGACCGACCGACACACCGTCTGACCTCCTGCCGCAATGGAGGACTGCTGGCGCTGGCTGCTGACCCGGCTCGGCCGGAGGGTGCGTCCGCTGGCCCCGGCTCCATCGTGGTCCTGTGCTCCAGTGGTCCTGTGCTCACGTGTGGTTTCTACGTGTTCCGGTGTGTGATGTGTGAGCCGCCGCGGTGGGTAGCTGGTGACGCCACGACTACCAGAGCAGGTTCAGTCTGTCGGGCCGCCGCTGCCCCGTCTCTATGCTCCGTCTCTGCCCCATCTCTCTGCCCCGTCTCTGCCCCGTCTCTCTGCCCCGTCTGTCTGTCCCGTCTCTGCCCAGTCTCCCGGCCCCGTCTGTCTGTCCCGTCTGTCCGCTCCTGCTCTATGTCGTCTCATCTCTGCCCAGTATCTGCCGTGTCTCTCTGCCACGACTCTCCCAAGGCAGTGAGGCCGAGGCAGAACAGTCGGTGGGCCAGCCGGCCGGTCGGCCGGTGGTGCGGTGTTTCATCTCTGCCGGCTCCGTCGGCCCTGCAGTATTGCGACGCTGCACGTCTGGCGGCGGCAGGGTGTCTGAATCGACCGTATCCCGGCTTCCTGGGACGCCGTCAGCTGCTGCCGCCGCTACTGCGCCGCAGCCACGGCTTACATGCAGATAACGCCCCCCCCCCCCCTACACGGCGTCTCTGGCTGGCTGGCTGGCTGGCTGGCTGGCTGGCTGGCTGGCTGGCTGGCTGGCTGGCTGGCTGGCTGCTGGCTGTCTGTCTGTCTGTCTCAGATAGTGGCCCAGCCTCACAGGGGACGTGAGACATATTTCTGGCTGTGTGTCTGCCTGCCGACACCGGGCCGGACCACGATCGATTGGCAGCCACCCGATCGTTATTTATACCCCGTCCTCCGCCGCCGCCGACGCTGTCTGCTGTCTCCTTCCGGACGTTTTTTTTTCTTCTTCTCGACGGAAGTGAGCTGGCAGCCAGCTAGCCGGCGATCCGCCGCTGATGACAGAGACACTGACTGAGCGGCTGACTGCCGCTGACGGAGCAGCTGACTACCGCTGACTGAGCAGCTGACTGACGCTGACGGAGCAGCTGACTGCCGCTGACGGAGTGTCTGAGACATCCTCTGGCAGCCGCTGACAGTCTGATTGAATGTGATGGAGACGCTGGTGCGGTCTGACACGGCCAGACAGTCGGTGACTGACCGCGGACCCCGCCCCTGTCTGTGTGTCTGTCTGGTGGACTAAGATCTGGGTGACTGAGCTCATGTCTGACCGTGTCTGTCTCTCTGTCTCTCCGGCAGACCAAGGTTGCCGCTGACGCCGTGCCAGAGGAGAAGCCAGCTGAGGCTGAGGAGACGGCCGCCGCCACCGAGCAGCCCAAGGTAGGAGACGCCACGCTCGGTAACACCATGCCGCCGACTAAAATATAGTACAGTGTTTGGAAAAGTTTGAAGAAAAAGACTTTCACTACTAGTACCACGGTTTAGAGGTTTACGATTGTTGCTATTTTCCGTACATTTTAAGTAACCTTTTCCTCTTTCAACTTCAAACTTTTCCAAATAAAAAGTAAGCGTACTGGCCGCGGCTGACCCGGAGCCGGGTGTCCCTCAGGCCGAGGAGTCGGCGGCGCCCGCGGAGGAGAAGGAGGGAGGTGACGCCGCGCCTGCCGCCGAGGAGGTAAACTAGCACGCAGCACTGCCGTCTAAACGTCTTTCATGGCCCCGGCTGGCTGCCATCCCCGCCCAGCCCCACCAGCCCACCCCACCCCACCCCACCTACCCCACCTACCCCACCCTACCCTCACCTGAGCGCCCACGGCCGGCCTGCCCACTGGCCGTGGGCGCTCAGGTGAGCCATCCGTCAACTAGAGGTGCGTGCGGTGGCGGTTAGATGGCAGCACCACTGAAGCCGGGACGTTCGTCGGCGCCGCTGCGGGCTCCGCTCGGCCTCCCGGCACGAGAGGCGCGCTGGCTGCATGCTACGTTGTCTTGCCGCGGCCTCAGTGCGATGGCCGCGTTTTTGTTGCTCTTGTGGAGCTCGTTTGCACAGTTTTGTTGTAGATCAGTCGGTTTTTGTACGCAGGGTATGCTTTTCACTAACCATACCTAAATACATGGTACACAGCGGCTCGGCTTTTGTTGGTGTGGACGCTAGAAACCTCTGATGCTGTGACAGCGTGACGGTAGTTTGTAGAGTTTTACTTTCTTCTTAGACCTTTCAGTTGTAGTTTTCACCTAGATTCTCACACCATGTTTTTGTCCCATCTATTGCAACGTTTGGTCCTGTCCCCCCGAACAACCAGCCTTCTTGCAATGTTACTTCCATGCTATAGGCTCTATTATCAAAACACATCTGGACTTAATTTACTGTCAAACTATGCGTCTGTTGGTCGAAACAGCATCTTTATATAAAACTGCTTTCTTACTGCTTTCTGAAGGCAAACATGTGCTTTACTGACTGCTCCTATTCGGAGCCAATGCTGTTTCAGGCGCTTAACTAACCATTACCACCGTGAGCTTACCCCCTAGCAGGGTTGGCAGTGGGTGGCAAAAAGTGTTTTGCCATCGGTTTTACCGGTTAAAACCAGCTGGCAAAAGCCTTGGTGGCAAAATAAATATGGAAAAAGTGGCAAAAACTGGGCCAAAACTGATAATTTTTAACAGATCAATTTAAGCATTCTAGGGCATAGCTCATCCTATTTAAGTAGGTTTTGTTTTGTTGCTTTCCAAGTTACATTGAAAATAACAGTATTTCCACAATATGTGTTAAGATGGCAGTGGACCCAATAACTACCTTGCTGATGCAAGTTGCCTACTCTCAACCCAGGTACCCAACCCAGCTGCTCTGCTATGTTCACATCATAACTGTTGACATGCCTGTTCTTTAAGACAAAACTACATAATTGTCTCCTTTATGCAAACATATGCTATTATCTATTGTGTGGCTAAAATACCTACGCCATTGGAGTTATACCCCCCCCCCCCCCCCCCCCACACACACACACACACACACACACACACACACACACAAATGAATGACAAATCCCTTGCTCAACCAGCATAGTCACTTTAACTAAGGCGTCAGCGCCGCCACATTCCGACGTGGTGCCCAATGTACAAACTACAGACACTACATTCTTTGGAAGTGTCACTCCAAAAAGAAACCTAAAGCCTATTATTGACTGTATAGTTTCATTGTCTTTCCATATTGTTCGTCATGACCTTCCATATATATAAATATATATATTTGTCCCAGCCAGCTCAGTTTAGGTCAAATAGCACTCCTTGTCAGACACATTATACAGGCCAGTGAAAAGAAGTTGAGCTGCTGAGCTAAGAAAGTCTGGTTAATGCAATAATTGCAGTTCCACAAATGTATTGCAATTGGCATTGCACTTAGAATGGCTCAACAACATAAGAATATTCACTTCTTTCACACACAAAATTATGAACAAAGCAATAAGACAGTTTTCGTTTTTGCCACTTTTTGCCGGTAAAAACCGAGTTAAACTGGCAAGTTGCATAACCCCCTTTTTGCCGGCAAAAAGTACAACTCTGTCCGCTAGCCTCGCCTTTTTCATTGGATCGCGAGGCGAAAGTGCTCAGGTCTCTGGTTTCAATCGATTCTGAATCTTCGATTTGGTCCTTTGAAAAGTTAAATGTAACTTCATCTCACTGCATACCTAAGTACATGAAGCCTTAACCCTATTAGTGGCAGGGGGGCAGATTCTGCCCACCCCTTAGTTTTTTTTTTGCAGATATCTCTCGAACGGCTAGCAGCAGACCCATGACATTTTGGGACTTTTCCTAGAATTGAATTCCGCATATGGAGTCAAAATTTTGAGTTCCTAACATCAACAGAGGCGGTTCCAGGGCCCGGTTTTGGAGTGTTTTTTTTTCGGCGACATTTGGCGATAACACGGAGATGCGAACTTCACAGCTTCTTCCTAACTGCCTGAAGTATAAAGGAGTTACATAGGTTTACGGTGATTGAAGCAAATGCAAATTAGTTGATTTTAGTGAACTATAATAAATATTGCACGGCGCCTCGGTTTCAGGGACTTGAAAAGGGATGTTTACAGGAAGTGATTTTGTATATATTTTGCCTCCCTTTTTCGCTAACCTGGCACCGCCTATGGATGCAAATATGCGTTATACCTGTTGTGTCCGATGTCAATAGCGCACGATTTCATTTATTGAAGAAAAAAACTGTTTTGTAAGCATTTATTTTACCCCAAAATTTAGTGACCTTGAAATGCCTATGATTTTTCAATTTGCAAAAGTCACCCTCATATATCAATCCCCAATTCAATCTATATCGATTCCCATTAGTTGCGTTCAAATCGGTTGATAAACATGACAGCTGTGTTGGATCACAAATACCTCTAATATTTGTAGTTTGTGCCCCCTATCAAACATTTCAATTTGGTTTCTTATTCAGAAATGTAGATCGTGTTGAGAGGAATCAAACGCCGTTTGATTTTTGCAAATCGGATGGGTAGATCTCGAGATTTCCGGGGGCGGAATCCCCCCCCCCCCCCTTCCACTAATAGGGGTAGCCAGGAGCCTGCCACTAATAGGGTTAAAGGAAATAGTTCAACTTCAACATGGGTTTTGAACTGAAATAGCAGTTTTGTAGCCCGTGTTGAGAAATCCTTATCTGGAACTTTTCTTGGCTGAAAAGACTCTCCAGCCGAAGATATTTGACTTTTTGGCGAAGGAATACGGCGCATATATGATGTACCGTACCGTCTGAAAGTGCCAGCACTGCCATGGAGCATGCGCAGACCAATAACGCACACCATAAAATCAATAATTTACAACCTTCTGTCCTGAATTGGCGCGATGTAGGACCATTTTTAAACAGAAAAAAAGAAACTGTATTAAAAAATATAATAAAATCGTGTTCTGAAGAAGAAAAAATCCGAAGGTGAACTATTTCCTTTAAGACGGTTCGCGGCAAATTCTCCCGCAACAAAGCTCGCCTTCGATAACAATTGCGAGAAGTATGGTGATTTGACCCCCCATTTTATCATCATGCCCGCACACTGCTCCCAACTAAAGGATTCGTGGATCCACCTTATTCTTAACTTGACTGACAGAACATCCATAAGACGGGCAGAACATCCAAAACTTGACGGACAGAACATCCATAAGAACCTGGTGTAGATCACTATCACCAATAAATATATAAATATCAATATGTACAACATAGCAAGATCAAAAATAATATCAAAATGTAGTGACTAAGACTCTTGCGCATATACAGGCCTTCGGATCTTCAGCACTGGCGTTTTACTGACTGGCAAGCATATTATTGCAGCAAGATACTCTTACTTTTAACAGCATCTTCAGTGGGTTTGTCGGCTAGACAATTACGAGCCTTTCCCGCTGGCGGAGATAGATACCCCCATGGTGCCGACCTTCCACTTGTCAGTCATGCGAAGTCACTAACTGTGGCGTACCCAGGATTCACTCCAGGAGCAGACTGGTTATTGATTCACCTTTTTTGGAAGGATTCAATCACGATTCATTTTGAAATATGAATGATTCAGTCACCGCTTGATTCATGGATAACCATTTTGAGAAATGATTCTTTCCAATTCAAAGAATCAAAACATCTTTTGGTCAAATCACGTTTGACTCACCATTGAAATAGCATTGCCCAGTCTTTTTGATTCAATCAGCTTTGTTTCTATGCGGGTTTTGATTCAATCATGATTTATTAATTTGAAGAAAAAAACGGTGGTGAATCGATTCTTCTTTGATTCAAGATATTTTTTTTTATTATTTGATTCATATTTTGATTGCACGATTCCAATCGATTCAATCCGAGTCGAATCAATAACCAGTCTGTCCAGGAGGGGGCAATTTTTGCTCAGGGGGCATAAGGTACCCCCATAAAAAAAACTCACCGGATTTGGCCCAGTATATTTTTTAATGGGCATATTTTCAACATTTTTCCTAAACAAAATAAACAAATCATTATTATTGTCAACCAATTCAACCAAAGGAGGCACGTACGGACCTTCAGGGTGGGGGGGGGGGGGGTGCAATTGCCCCGTTCCCCCCTTGTGTACGCCTATGGTCACTAAGTTATCATTGCCAGAATTTGCCTCGACATTAATAAAATTCAAAAATACCTCTCAACAATGACGTTATGTTCCCTTGACTGGAAGGACTCATGATAACAAGTTTATATCCACCAACACGCTAAATTAGCCTGCCACGTGCCAGTTCCTTTAACTGCTGTAACCGGGGAGATAAGACAAAAGCGTCTGAAATCACTCACTGCTTACTCTTTCTTCTGCTTGCCATGGCTGAGGACGGGCAACTGGCCAACTATACAGCCAACCAGACGGTATGAGTCATCGCTAGTTGCACCGAGACCGCTGCTGTAGCAGCTGCCACCTGGCAGTCACCAATAGGGTGACCTCGTGACATCAGTCGCCGACTGCTCACTTGACACTGAAGTCAGACGCTTGATTCTGGCGATTCTTGATTCTGGATTCTGTTACTGTAGACCGTGCTCTATAGAGTATGTCAGCAACAATCGGGCACGGAGCACCTACGCTGGATATGACTCACTGATGGATATCTTGTCATCACTTTCTGTTGAAGTTGATAGAATGCCTCCCCCTCGGCCTGCATTGCGCGGCGGTCAGAAGCCGACTATCCCGGGACATATCTGGCCTGGTATGTCTGCTGCCAGCTGGCGCCTGGCCGGGCGGGCCAGGGTCAGTGGCGAGGTCACTGGTGGGTTTTGTCTCTGGTCCAGACATGTGCGGAATCCCCCCCCCCCCAAAAAAAAAAAAACGGATCCTGGAATCCGATTCTTAGGATCCGATGGGTGTACCAAAAGGCTTAGGGCGGGGAGGCGCATCTGAAAGAGACAACTCCAGTTGGAACACACCCTCGCATCGACGCTCAGTGTTGAAGTCGGGGAGGGCAGCTAGCTCGTGCAGACGTCCAAACTGAGAGCCCTCGTGGGCCTTTGGCACCGGAAATAGTTACCGATCGATTACGCTGGCAGCTCGTAGCCGACGCAAGGTCATTTTAAGGTAGAGGAGCGGTATGGCCATACAAAGGTTCTCCCTTTTCTGGAAAAGGTCATTTTTGGCCGTAAGGTCTGTGAAGTACTCCTTTGGCTTCTGGAGGGCACATGCTCACTGCTGGCCTGCAAAGACCCCTGCTTACCTTGGGATGTCCCTGCTGACCAGTGAAGGTCCCATGCCGAGCTGAAAAGGGCGGTCTGCTGATCTGTGAAGTGACTTGTTGAATCTCTAGATGCTAGTGAATTTCTGAATGAAATTGAGCCCCGTATCTCGCGTCTGGCATGATCCTGTGATCAAACGTAGATGCAAGGATATGATCAAAACAATAATCTACAGATGATCCCGGGAGAGCTTTTCGGTCCAACAGAGTCCTGCAAGACGCAATACAGTGGCTTAAGTAACTCGCGGCCAAATTTATCGACAGATATAAGATCCGATCACGTCTATTGAAAACATGTGACAAAATTGTCTCGAGTCTGAAAAACTTTTACCTAAAAGAATGTTCTTATCGGATCCATTGGATCTGTCACGAGGATTGAGAGGCAGATCTAGAACCCGGTGGATTCCTTGACAGAAATAACGGGTTTGATCTTAATGCACTCATTCGCATTTTAAACGGATCCAGGATCGTATTGGATCCGGGATCCTGGACCTGAACATGGAGATCCTGACCAGCATCCGTGTTTAGGATCCCGGCACGTATCTGGACTCGCTGATCTGGAAAAGCCACATTACATTAGCGATGTGCTGCATTAGCCACATTAGCGACATTAGCGACATTAGCGACATTAGCGACATTAGCGACATTAGCGACATTAGCGACATTAGCGACATTAGCGACATTAGCGACATTAGCGACATTAGCCACATTAGCCACATTAGCGACATTAGCGACATTAGCGACATTAGCGACATTAGCGACATTAGCGACATTAGCGACATTAGCGACATTAGCCACATTAGCCACATTAGCGACATTAGCGACATTAGCGACATTAGCCACATTAGCGACATTAGCGACATTAGCGACATTAGCGACATTAGCGACATTAGCGACATTAGCCACATTAGCGACATTAGCGACATTAGCGACATTAGCGACATTAGCGACATTAGCGACATTAGCGATGTGCTGCATTAGCGACATTAGCGACATTAGCGACATTAGCGACATTAGCCACATTAGCGACATTAGCCACATTAGCGACATTAGCGACATTAGCCACATTAGCGACATTAGCCACATTAGCGACATTAGCCACAGCGACATTAGCGACATTAGCGACATTAGCGATGTGTGTACGAGCTCCTGTCACCTTGTGAAGGACTTCTATTGAGTTGTGCCTTGTGTATGGCTCCCGCTGGCCCACAAATGTGAGCCGGTGAAAGGTGGTGATCACCTGGCAAGGATTGCTGCCGGCGTTATATGCATTATAA
Organism: Chirona hameri; assembly: GCA_036785665.1. NCBI lineage: Eukaryota > Metazoa > Arthropoda > Thecostraca > Balanomorpha > Balanidae > Chirona > Chirona hameri. Next base: position 237,491 of record JAXIVJ010000049.1, read on the forward strand.
TGTCTTAGTTATCTGGATGCCGAGAAGCTCGATCAGGAAATGTACGCTGGTTGGTTCTGCAGACCTGTCACCACAGACCTCAATATCGGACCTGTCACCACATACCTGTCGATATCGGACCTGTCCCCACAGACCTGTCAATATCGGACCTGTCACCAGACCTGTCACCACAGACCTGTCAATATCGGACCTGCCCCCACAGACCTGCCCCCCACAGACCTGTCAATATCAGACCTGCCCCCACAGACCTGTCAATATCAGACCTGCCCCCCACAGACCTGTCAATATCAGACCTGCCCCCCACAGACCTGTCAATATCAGACCTGCCCCCACAGACCTGTCAATATCAGACCTGTCACCACAGACCTGTCAATCTCAGACAAGCGTGTGAACGTCGACGTGTTGGTCCCTGAGACTCTAGCAGATGGGTTGGCCATTCAAAGATTCTGGCGGCTCGATTCGCCAGCCAGTTACAGGAAGTGCAACACCCGCCAGTCGCAAACCCGTCATCTGAGCCCACCACTGACGAACTCTGGCATTTCATTCGGCCAGTCTGACACAGCCAGAGGGCACGCCCGGCATCCCGTGACCTCTCTGCCGCCCCCGTCATCGCCCCCGCCCCCGGCCCCGGCCCCAGCCCCGCTGGCAGCGGCTCGGTCTGTTGGCGCCATCAGTAGGCAGGGTGGCGGCTCCTCGCCAGCTCCCACATCCGCCCGCGAGCGACGCGCGCCTCTTGGTCTGATGACGTCATCACGGGGCGGAGTTGCGTCATCAGTGGGCAGACATGCCGTGGTAACCGGGCGGCGCGCCCTCGTGGTCGGCAGCTGCCCTTTTCTCATCAGATTTGGGAGCGGCGCTCCCGCCTATGAGACACTGGCCACTGGGAATCGTCGCCCTTTAACACGGAAGCCTGGGTGGACCTCGTGGGCGTGAGAGACGCGCTGCTGGCGAATGGCGTGTTCAGTTAGGGTGCAGTGTGGCTAGCGAGGCCTTTTTCACCTGCAGCATAGGTGCGGTTTACAAGCCAGCCAAACCCGAACCCGGTGCAGATATCTGGTCACGTGGTCGACAGGGATCGTGATAGTCCCCAGCTACCTCACCTTTCCCCAGGTCCACCCACTCCCACACCCACACCCACTCCACCCATGCGCTCATACCAACGCACTAATCTGTAAATCACTTCACTCTATATGCTAAACTTATGTAACTCATTATTCAATTATATTTTGCGTTATGCTTTTCTGTTGTATTTTCTTCTTTCCCTTCGCTCGCATTTATTGATAGGTATTTGATCTGCACCAGGCGTTTAAATGTTTAGGTTGAAATGGTGTTCAGTTGCTGCGTTTTGCGCTGCCTAATTCTCCATCGTTATAACTGAATCAAATAATGGATTTTTCCCATTTTCCGCGTCCTGTATCAAAACTGATTTGTTTATCCGTGTGACCTACAACGACATTATCGTTCGCAGAAGGCAGCGGAAGAGCCGGCCATCACGAAGGAGGAGGCGGCTCCCGTAGCAGCCGAGAAGGAAGCCCCGGCTGCGGAGGAGAAGGAGGAAGCGCCAGTAGAAGAGAAGAAGGAAGAAGCGCCAGTAGTTGAGAAGAAGGAAGAAGCGCCAGTAGTTGAAGAAGCGCCAGTAGAAGAGAAGAAGGAAGAAGCGCCAGTAGTTGAGAAGAAGGAAGAAGCGCCAGTAGTTGAGAAGGAAGAAGCCCCAGTAGTTGAAGAGAAGAAGGAAGAAGCGCCCGCAGCTGAAGAGAAGGAAGAGGCACCCGCGGCTGAAGAGAAGAAGGAAGAGGCGCCCGCGGCTGAAGAGAAGAAGGAAGAGGCGCCCGCGGCTGAAGAGAAGAAGGAAGAGGCACCAGTGGTTGAAGAGAAGGAGGAAGAGGCACCCACGGTTGCAGAGAAGGAAGAGACACCAGCGGTTGAAGAGAAGAAGGAAGAAACACCAGCGGCTGAGAAGAAGGAAGAGGCACCCACGGTTGAAGAGAAGAAGGAAGAGGCGCCCGCGGCTGAAGAGAAGAAGGAAGAGGCGCCCGCAGTTGAGAAGGAAGAGGCCTCACCTGAGCCTGCGGCTGAGGTAAGTGTTTTGTGAAGAAGGAAAGGTGTTGCTCCACTTGCACTTCTTTTTGTGTCCTTTTGCGAAAGGAAACAAATCGGCGATAACACTCACGGGAAGCAAAAATTAGGGGTTTAATTTGTTTCATTGGTTTCCATTGCTTCAGTAACAGCTTAGTTCAGTGGCGGATCCAGAGGGGAGGGTCATGAGCAGCCTTGGAATTTGGGCCATATTCTGGACTTTTTGGGTCCAAAGAATTTTGCTCTCTTCATATTTGTTCAGGAAATTTGCTCTCTTTTCGCCTGATCTTGCCGACATTGTAGTTAAAATATAATTCATTTTTCCTCACAAGGACTTAATATCTATTACAAATCCGGATTTTTTACTTTCCAAGTAAAATAATGATAAAATGAAAATCTTAACTTGCCTGACAATACAATTTTACTCTCCACCTATGGATTTTTACTCTCTGGGACCAGGTCCTGAAATGAAAAATCCAACACCGGGCCCATGAGGCCATGGTCCCCCGTGAGCCGCCTGGCCTCCGTAGGGGACTTGGAAGAGGGCCAATTCTGGTTTTGTAGAGGCCCATTTTGGCATATGAAAGGCTTATTTTGAACTAAAAGGGTTCCATTCTGGCCTACATTTGTCTCTAAAGTCAAAAGGGCCCATCAAGGATTGAGGAGGCCCACTAAGGCCTGAGGGGTCCACCAAAGCCCGGGGGCTCATTTTTCTACATGCCCCCCTCCTTGACCGAATAATGGATCCGCTACTGACTTAGTTTCTCTAAAGTTCGTGAAGTTCCCTTCTATTTTCAAGATTATGTTTTCTGAAGCGACACTGAGTCTGGTGTATCTTCGTGTTCTCTAGTTATTCTAACCGGCATTTCTCTGTCCTTTTCAGACACCGGCAGAGACCGAGAAGCCTGCCGAGAAGCCTGCCGAGAAGCCTGCCGAGAAGCCTGCCGAGAAGCCTGCCGAGAAGCCTGCCGAGAAGCCTGCAGAGAAGCCTGCCGAGAAGCCTGCTGAGGCTGAGCCGGCCGCGAAGACTGAGGAATAGCTGCCTCCCGCCGACTAGGAGCTGTTGAAATCGGACTGACCGACCCATGTCGGCCGGGCGGCGCGCGACGGTGGCGCCTCGCCGCGGACGCCGGCGGAACTGTCGAGTCCGCCGCGCGGCGCGGGGATTTTACCAGCGGACGTGACGCGAGCGGCGCGCCCTACTGTGTGTGATCTGAAACATGTGAGAATGCTCAGCGGACTCGGTCGGCACAGGGCATTCCAGCGAGGCCAGAGAGACGCGAGGTGAACACACTCGGGAGAGACGGGTCCGGCCCGTGGTCGGTACCGGCAGACCGGACGGACGGGACCGGACCGGACCGGACCGGACCGGACCGGACCGGACGGGTGGCGAGAGGCGGCCGGTGTGGCGCGGCGAGACTGAACTGTGACGTCGGTGGCGCTTCAGTCGGCCGGGTGACCCAGGCAGACCGTGGGCTTCCACCCACCCAGGGACGGACACAGGCGGACACTCACAGGCACGGCCCCTCACGGTGGGACACTCCCCGGCGCGCGCGGCCACCTCTGCTGCACCTGGGACGGCAGAGATCACTCCGAACGGCGGCGGCTGGCGCTGACGCCGGCTGTGGCGCTCCACATAGGCTGGCGCTGACGCCGGCTAGCTGTGCGCCACACTGGGCGGTGTCGACGCCAGCTGACGCTGTTCCACACCGACTGCGTGCGAGAGAAATTCGAAATTATTCCTGCCTGGTGCGAAGTGCGGCCGGGGGCACGACTGTCTGGTGTGGCGGTGTGGTTGCCGGTTCGGCGGTGAGTGGTGTGGTATGTGAGGTGAGTGGTGTGAGGTGAGTGGTACGGTCTGGCAGTGAGTGGTGTGGTGTGTGAGGTGAGTGTCCGGTCCGGTCTGGCAGTGAGTGGTGTGGTGTGTGAGGTGAGTGTCCGGTCTGGTCCGGCGGTGAGTGGTGTGGTGTGTGAGGTGAGTGTCCGGTCCGGTCTGGCGGTGAGTGGTGTGGTGTGTGAGGTGAGTGTCCGGTCTGGTCCGGCGGTGAGTGGTGTGGTGTGTGAGGTGAGTGTCCGGTCTGGCGGCGGTGAGTGGTGTGGTATGTGAGGTAGGCAGTGTGACGTGAGTGGTGAGTGGTGAGCGCTGAGGTAAAAGTGGCGAGCGGTGAGCGCACACCCGTGTCGGCTCCAGTGCAGGGCGAGTGTTGAACCAAAGCGTCTCCTGGTTGTGTGTATTCGTACTATTTGATAATAAAATATTATCCGAATTGTATGAAGGTGTTTGGTGTTCAATTTCATTCAGTGATCATGAGTGTGCACATAAGTCACATGCAAAACTAGATTGGCGTTTTGATAGATCGATATCGGCTACTAGTGACTTGCCACGAAATGCAAACGCCAATAATTCTGATTTGTTATACCAGGGTCGTATTCACGTAGACTTCGTAAGTGGATTTTCATTCGTAAGAAGATTTTGGTATTCACGTTGATAACTTTACGATTTTTCGTACGAACTGTTTGATAATTAAGAACATCCGTATTCACGTCGGTATTTATAAATTAACTTGGGAATTGACTTACGAAATATTTACGAACGGTTTGGAGATTCGATTTTTGTTAGGCCAGTTATAGGCGCAGCTTCCCAGAGGAACCTTCACTCTAGAAGACTCTGATAATAAACAAATAGCACAACATTACTTGCTGGTATTCTGTCAATTATCACTCGAACACTCTTAAACAACATTGCCGGCTGAGTGTCATGGTGCTTTGGATGGAGATACTTTATACCCAGATGGAAATGAGAGACACGTAAGGTCGCCGTCCACTGCACACACGGCTGTCGACCTAACGGCCGATTTTGCGCGCCAAATTTCAGGACATTGTCTTACACGTCTGGAAAGTCTGGAAAGTTCCAGGACAGTGAGCAAAATGGTTGATTTGTGTCTTGAAGCCCCCCCCCCCCCCCCCCGGGGGGGGGGGGGGGTAGGAAACCACTGGTAATATCCAATTTACAAACATAGTACAAAAAGGCAAAAAAACGTAAGCATGAATCTGAAGGAAATTCCAGTTGACCGTGTTTTTTGCCCAACAACTCACGCCATACCATTATAAATAGGTGTAAACCTTTCATTTTGTATTGCTACAACTTACAAGTACCTACTTTTTTCTGTACTTGCAACTTTTTCGTAACTAAGTCAAATTCCAGTTGTCCAAAGTCATGTTGTTTATACCGCAATGCTGTTTCAAATGTTCAACATGGGTTTTGAACTGAAATAGCATCTTTGTAGCACGTGTTGAGAAATCCTTATCTGGAACTTTTATTGGCTGAAAAGACTCTCCAGCCGAAGATATTTGACTTTTTGGCGAAGGAATACGGCGCATGTATGATGTACCGTACCGTCTGAAAGTGCCATGGAGCATGAAAGGCTTATTTTGCATGCTCCATGGTCTGCGCATGCTCCTGCGCATGCCATGGAGCATGCGCAGACCAATAATCCACACCATAACATTAATAATGTACGACCTTCTGTCCTGAATTGGCGCGATGTAGGACCATTTTTAAAAAGAAAAAAGGAACTGTATTACAAAATATAATACAATCGTGTTCTGAAAAATTTCCCGAAGGTGAACTATTTCCTTTAAGTAACTACGGCTTCAATAATCAACGGTGAATCCAGTGAGCCAATCGCTCCAGAGCCCCAAAACGACTGTAAGGAGCCGAAAATTAACCTTTCCTAATTCAAAACCAACTATTTTCACAAACCCACGTTTATACTTAACAAAATGACACGACATAAAATGTTACGTATTGCTCAACTTATCCCATTGTTGTGGTAATTTGATCCAACTCGTGGGGCAGGTTGAGCACGTTGGGCATGCAGACTGCAGAGCATGAATAGACCGAAGAAACTCGAGGTTGATTACACTATTTCCTTAGGTATATATCCATACAATGGCATCGCCAGTATTTTTAGGTTGAGGGGGATCTGTGTGGCAGACGTTAACACGTGCAACAACAAGGGGCGGAAGTCCTCCTTTGGTTTTTCGGAAATAGAGGAAAACGACGGCATTTCGCGCCGCCATTTTTGGCAAAACTGTTTGCCTATCAATTGTCCAAATCCTGTTACATGTTCAACCTCCGGCCTCCTCGGGTCAGGTCACTAGGTCAAGTCTAGTGATCCCACCTTCAACAAATGTAAGGTCGTGCCGCAGCCAGAGTGTTTGACCGATCAGCTGGAAACTCACAGGATGAGGATTTAATCAGGTCATAAATACCTACAATTCTGCTATTTCGGATGATTTTTATATCGGTGATCTAAGGTGAAGTCGATTTTGTGACCACCCAATTATAAGTCATTGGGAAACATGCATTGGCTTAAAGGAAATAGTTCACCTTCAACATGGGATTTTGAACTGAAATAGCAGTTTTGTAGCCCGTGTTGAGAAATCCTTATCTGCAACTTTTCTTGGCTGAAAAGACTCTCCAGCCGAAGATATTTGACTTTTTGGCGAGGGAATGCGGCGCATATATGATATACCGTACCGTCTGAGAGTGCCAGCACTACCAGGGCGCATGCGCAGACCAATAACGCACACCATAACATTAATAATTTACGACCTTCTGTCCTGAATTGGCGCGATGTAGGACCATTTTTGAAAAGAAAAAAAGAAACTGTATTAAAAAATATAATAAAATCGTGTTCTGAAAAATTTCCGAATGTGAACTATTTCCTTTAAAGGAAATAGTTCACCTTCAACATGGGATTTTGAACTGAAATAGCAGTTTTGTAGCCCGTGTTGAGAAATCCTTATCTGCAACTTGTCTTGGCTGAAAAGACTCTCCAGCCGAAGATATTTGACTTTTTGGCGAAGGAATGCGGCGCATATATGATATACCGTACCGTCTGAGAGTGCCAGCACTACCAGGGCGCATGCGCAGACCAATAACGCACACCATAACGTTAATAATTTACGATCTTCTGTCCTGAATTGGCGCGATGTAGGACCATTTTTGAAAAGAAAAAAAGAAACTGTATTAAAAAATATAATAAAATCGTGTTCTGAAAAATTTCCGAAGGTGAACCTTACAGGAAATAAGTTTACAGGAAATAGTTCACCTTCGGAAATTTTTCAGAACACGATTTTATTATATTGTTTAATACAGTTTCTTTTTTTCTTTTCAAAAATGGTCCTACATCGCGCCAATTCAGGACAGAAGGTCGTAAATTATTAATGTTATGGTGTGCGTTATTGGTCTGCGCATGTAAAAAATTCCCGAAGGTGAACGAAATAGTTCACCTTCGGGAAATTTTTCAGAACACGATTTTATTATATTTTTAATACAGTTTCTTTTTTTATTTTCAAAAATGGTCCTACATCGCGCCAATTCAGGACATAAGGTCGTAAATTATTAATGGTATGGTGTGCATTATTGGTCTGCGCATGCTCCATGGCAGTGCTGGCACTTTCAGACGGTACGGTACATCATATATGCGCCTTATTCCTTCGCCAAAAACTCAAATATCTTCGGCTGGAGAGTCTTTTCAGCCAATAAAAGTTCCAGATAAAGATTTCTCAACACGGGCTACAAAACTGCTATTTCAGTTAAAAACCCATGTTGAAGGTGAACTATTTCCTTTAAAGGAAATAGTTAACCTTCAACATGGGATTTTGAACTGAAATAGCAGTTATGTAGCCCGTGTTGAGAAATCCTTATCTGCAACTTTTATTGGCTGAAAAGACTCTCCAGCCGAAGATATTTTACTTTTTGGCGAAGGAATGCAGCGCATATATGATATACCGTACCGTCTGAGAGTGCCAGCACTGGTCTGAGCATGCGCAGACCAATAACGCACACCATAACATTAATAATTTAGGACCTTCTGTCCTGAATTGGCGCGATGTAGGACCATTTTTGAAAAGAAAAAAAGAAACTGTATTAAAAATATAATAAAATCGTGTTCTGCAAATTTTCCGAAGGTGAACTATTTCCTTTAAGGTGCCCAATTTTCACCAAACTCACGAACCTTTTGCAAAATACAAAGATCCATGTGACATTTTTGTCTTGCGACCTTCACGAGGTAAAATCTATTCACCCAGAGGTCATTCGTCATTTTTCTTCCACATTTTTCCCCGAATCAATATAGAGCAATGTGATTTTTACCATTGTGTTTAGCTTGTAGAGGTACCTCGATCGATGTGAAATGCAACCTTGACTTGACCTTAACCTGTCTTCGGGTCAGGTCAGGCGTAGGCCATCTTTCCCCACAGGCTTGTCTTACTTTCACCTTCCCTAAATAAGAAAGTTTGACTCTAATGGGACTTAAACCCTCGCCCGTGCAAGACAAAATCACTACGTGTTCGGATGGGGGAAGGGGGGGTACGATCCCCCTTAGCGTTTCGCCCCAATTGAGCTAGAGCTTCGATTAAAAGACGAGCGTGTTACTTGTGACGAGAGGAAGCCGCTAATATCCGATTTTAAGGTCTTGGGTCATTCGGTGACCTCTGCGGTCATGTCAACGACCCAAAAGTCATCAAAATTGTAAATGCGTATAAATTGTATTGTATTTGTATTTAACGACTTCGGCCCATCCACACACATTGTGGCTATTCTTAGCCCTAATTGAATTATATCGAGCTAGAATCGTGCATGAGCATATCATAATGTTTGATGGGTGCCAAATTCGTAATCAGCGTCACAAAATGTCCTAAAAACTGCCAAATTCCAAAAAAGGTCATGTCAGGTCATCTGAGGTCAGTGACCGCGGTTGACATGTGGAAGCGCATGACCCTAGTGGAACATATAATTTTGTAAAATGGATGCCAGATTTGAAATCAGCGTTACAAAATGTCCTAGAAACCGCCAGAAGCCCGAAAAATTAATCTGAGGTCATCGGAGGTCAATTACCTCAGTTGACCTCTGAAAAGGTCAATCGAGGTCACAATCTCAGTGGAAACCACAACTGTCGCCTGGAAACATCTGTGCATATGCTCCTGAACAACAAACACTCGGAAACTGCACAAGTTACAAGCATCGATACTGCGGGACGCCAGTTGCGCCTGACATGATCTTGATAAACAGGTCATAGGCCACGGGTCATGTGGATTAGAAATTAAAAGATTTCAGAGTATGTGTTAAATGTTTCAAAAGTAGGAAACTGAAAGTTCCATCGCAATCGGTTGGAAACTACGCGAGTTATTACAGAAAAACGGGGGGGGGCATTTACTCTCCCCCCCCCCTACCCGGGCGAGGGTCAAAGGAAATAGTTCACCTTCAACATGGGTTTTGAACTGATATAGCAGTTTTGTAGCCCGTGTTGATAAATCTTTATCTGGAACTTTTCTTGGCTAAAAAGACTCTCCAGCCGAAGATATTTAACTTTTTGGCGAAGGAATACGGCGCATATATGATGTACCGTACCGTCTGAAAGTGCCAGCACTGTTATGGAGCATGCGCAGACCAATAACGCACACCATAAAATCAATAATTTTCAACCTTCTGTCCTGAATTGGCGCGATGTAGGACCATTTTTTAAAAGAAAAAAAGAAACTGTATTAAAAAATATAATAAAATCGTGTTCTGAAAAAAATTCCGAAGGTGAACTATTTCACCTTCGAAATAATTCACCTTCGGAAATTTTTCAGAACACGATTTTATTATATTTTGTAATACAGTTTCTTTTTTTCTTTTCAAAAATGGTCCTACATCGCGCCAATTCAGGACAGAAGGTCGTAAATTATTAATGTTATGGTGTGCGTTATTGGTCTGCGCATGCGCCCTGGTAGTGCTGGCACTCTCAGACGGTACGGTATATCATATATGCGCCGCATTCCCTCGCCAAAAAGTCAAATACGGCTGGAGTCATTTCAGCCAAGAAAAGTTGCAGATAAGGATTTCTCAACACGGGCTACAAAACTGCTATTTCTGTTCAAATTCCCATGTTGAAGGTGAACTATTTCCTTTAAAGGAAATATTCACTTTCGGAAAAATTTGCAGAACACGATTTTATTATATTTTTTAATACAGTTTCTTTTTTTATTTTCAAAAATGGTCCTACATCGCGCCAATTCAGGTCATAAATTATTAATGTTATGGTGTGCGTTATTGGTCTGCGCATGCTCCATGGCAGTGCAAGCACTCTCAGACGGTATGGTATATCATATATGCGCCGCATTCCTTCGCCAAAAAGTCAAATATCTTCGGCTGGAGAGTCTTTTCAGCCAATAAATGTTGCAGATAAGGATTGCTCAACACGGGCTACAAAGCTGCTATTTCAGTTCAAAATCCCATGTTGAAGGTGAACTATTTCCTTTAATGGGACTCATTGACTCTAATGGGACGTCACGAAATTGACCTGAGCTTAGGTCACCGATTGCAGCTATATGATGGCGATGAAACTGCATGTATGGCGGTTGCAGATATATGAGCTAAAAAGTGTCGCCACGGGCCGACACGTATATATTGAGGGTTGGGCTGGGCCGGGCCGCTCATATTGAGTTTTCCCATACACCACGGAAAGACGAGCTCTCGTAATCATCATCGATTCCTCAGCTCAAAACTGTTATAGGGTGCTACAGCCTACAACGTCTCAAATGTTAGCATTTCAAACGTCTAAAACGTTAGTATGCCTTGTAAGTGCATACTACTGCATCTGCTGAGTTGAAAGTTTTTTTAACCTATGCATTATTTCCTTGGAGTAAAACTGATATCTACGTGTAAACAATACTCTCATCTGCCTAAACCAAAAACTCATCTTCTTTAAATCCCTTATAGCTTTTCAAAATTACTTACAACAAACCCCCATGCATAAGTTTACGAAGACTCAGTGAGTCTTCGTAACTCTGCAATACCGTTAACATTAGCTTCTTACGAACACCTTAGCATTTTGTGACGTGAATCGCGCTTACGTAAATCCGTAAGAAGATTCCTACGAAAACACCCGATGAGAATCGCAAAATGTCTTCGAACAAAATTTTATCGCAGGAATTTTATTACTGTCTGCGAAGTTACTTTCTGCGGTTGAAGTCTGCGAAGTAGAAGTTAAGAAGTTACTGTCTGCGAAGCGAAGTATCGTACGAAGTAGAGCGTTCGTAGGAAAATTCGTAGGAAAATTGACGACGTGAATACGGCCCCAGGCCTGAACATGCGATCACACGCCACACGCGTATGGTTCGGTTCAGCGCGAAATTTAAGCACCAAAGCTGAGAGATGTCGCAAAGCCACGTGCTCGGCGGCGAGCTGGCGCAGGAGTATGATCTTTACTTCCTGTGCCAGTGACCGGGGTTCGAGGCCCCAACAGGCTCCATGTATATTGTATAATGTGTGATCTGGCCGCCCCCTATACATTGGAACAGGGCGAGCGTGGCCGACGGCTTTAAGCCCGGTTTCCACCGCCACCGGTCAACAGCGGAAAGTACAAGTGCAAGCCGCGAGCCTCATACGGGAAGTATGAGGCTCGCCTAAAAATGAAAAAGTACGCACCACAGGGTTCGCCACCGTACACACCCTGTCCGGTGGGCGTATATATTGGAATGTAATATTGCGATCAGTGAAGACCCCGAAAAAGCAAGTAGGAAACTGCGGTGCGTTACCAAAAACCAGCGATTTGACGATCCACATAGACCAGGGTGTGGCAGGAAACAATATTGTAATAACATAATCGAACCTGACCTAACCTTTACAGCAATTACGGTCGCAGGGACCCACGTTCAGAACGTTCCGCTCGCATTCGCTCGCTGCGCTGCGGAACCTACGGGGGGGGGGGGGGCGTCTCCGGACCCCCCCCCCCAGACCATCTTGTAGACAACTGGTCCAAGGGATTCGTCAAATTGCTGGGTTTTTTTTGGCAACGCACCGCAGTTTCCTGCTTGCTTTTTCGGGGTCTTCACTGATCGCAATATTACATTCCAAATTACGCGTCCGGCGGCGGTGGGCACCGGGATTTCGTCGGCGAACGTTTTCGCTAGCACACTATGGGCCAGGAGCCCGATCTAGCCCGCCATAATTGATTATTGACCTCAGGTGGCCTTTTGCAGCCTTGGATCATTGGCATGGGCACTTGGAGCAAGTATTTTGAATTTGGAAACTATTGGGTACTAATGGTTTCCAAATACTATCGTCACTACCGTCACTAAACCACTACCGTCCAATCTCCACTTGAAGACGCCATTTCTGACATTTTCTGACAAACGACATTTCTGTTGTCAACAACAAAAAAATCTTACAAGCACGAAATACCCTCCTTTTAGTTTTAATTTTGATTTCACAGTGTAGCCAATGTTCCATTTTAACCTGACAACATGCACATTGCAAGATTCTTGCTTCATCCCATGCATTACATCATCGATCCCATTCATTACATCATCATTATATCCCATTCATTACATCCTCATTATATCCCATTCATTACATCCTCATTATATCCCATTCATTACACGGGCTAGATCGGGCTCCTGGCCCATAGTGAAGCGCTCGGAAACAGATACAAAGTTGAACACTGCTGAACTTTCGCTCGCTCGTCGCCGTTGTTACCAGATTTTAAACTTTTGGAGACATCGCAGTCACCAACTATCCTGTCCGTTCTTGACCGGTGGCGGTGGGCACCGGGCTTAAAGCCGTTATCGCGCGGGTTAACATGACAACGGACTTCAAGCCTTTTTGCCCGCTTCACAACCTCAAAACTTTAAAATGGCATTCTCGATCATAACATAAAGACAAGTCACAATGAGTATGTTATATGTATTGATAAAAATTTCCCTAAAGTCCAGACACCCGCGTATGACTAGATCGCGACACAATCAAACAGGAATCAACCACCAGCCAAGCTTCCAGCCGAGCCGAAATCGGTCGGGAACATACGACCCCTGATAGCTCCGACGGTCCCACGCGAAACACGACAAAACTGCAAATTATCGACAGCCGATATTGTGCACGGGTATGTCATTGTGCACTATTTCCGAGACCGACGCGACGTGACAAGGCAGGGCAGTGTGGCCCGACAGGCCGGGTCAGGGGTCAGGGGTGAAGCGGAGGCCACCGCAGGGTCGGGGTCGGCCCCGGCGCTACACAACACACCACAGTCCACTCGACCCTGCAGTCGGTCTCTGCATCACTGCCGACAGCCAGCCTCCCCTCCCGCCTGCCCGCTCCACGGCTCTGCTGCTGTTGCTCAGGTCACCCCCCCCCCCCCCCACACCCCAGATAGAGCAGTATGTGTGCCTACACACCCCAGACAGCCGCCCGCTTCGATGGTGCAGTGCTCTCTCATTGTGCGCACGCCGCACAGAACCCAACAGGATACAAATAGCTGACAATTAAATACGAAAACATATGAGCAGGCCAGACTGACTGCCGCCGGCTGCGGTGATAGGATTCACAGGCTATTATGACATGCGAACAAGCCAGTATCACATCCAGCAGCAGTAGACATCAACACACTGCGATGATGCAATCTAGTGCGTCTCGCCCGCAACACATTTTACCGATTGTTCGCCACACTGCCTTGTCTGGTCCGGTCTGAAAGCCTGCCACTGACCGAGCCTAGAAGCCGGGAGACTAGGAGCTTCCCTTGTTCTGCTGGTTCGATAGATAATGTGGCGAGATATGGGACTCACGGCCGGGGGTGACAGGAATGGTACAATACTGACAACTCAAGGTCGACGCAAAGGTAAAACTGTGCACCATTCGAATCAACTCACACAGACACCGGTAGCGAACCGCGAGATGGGAATGTAGTGATTGGACGACGAGAGAAAATCATACCACATGTGCCTCATGCACGCTAAAAACGGGCACGAATGCCATCAGAATACCTACAGCCTACGCGTCTGCCGTGATGTCTCGAGCCCTGAAGAAACTGCCAACATAAATGACTTCGTAGTCTGCCACAGAGTTCAGTAATGCCTCTGTATACACGAATCACGCATAAATGACTTCGTAGTCTGCCACAGAGTTCAGTAATGCCTCTGTATACACGAATCACGCCGTATGATACACCAGTGGTAAATCGACTGTGAATAGCCGGTGGAAATTGTCAGAACGACAGCCCCCTCCCCCTAAGCACACACAAGCACACACACACACACACTTACGCCGGCCCGCGGACTGACGTCACGCGGAAATCACACTGTGTGATTACCACACGCCGATCACACACGCCGATCACACACGGTCATCACACAGATATCACACAGATATCACACCTTCACCGGACCAGCAGGCTCGCCGACTCGCCGACCTCAGCGCAGAGGCGAGTCGGCTCCGACAGCGGCACGATTCGACCCAGTCCAGGAACGAGGGGACCGTAAACACAGGTACAGCAGAGGAACAGAGAGCCGGTTGTGACGGGTCAAAGGAACCAGCGCCTCTGCCGGCCCGCTGCGGCCCGCTGCGGCCCGCTCTGTACACTGACGTGTCCGCACTACGCGGCTTACCGGACCGACAGTGTTAGCGTACAGATAACTGCACAAGCTGTGCGCGCAGTACAGGTCCACCCCTACCCAGCACCCGGTGTGTGTGTGACCGGGGTGTGACCGGGGTGTCCGTTTGCAGTGATGTGACCAGTCAGGTGAGATCATGTGGCCCCGGCGTCCGGGCGGTGGCCCACACACTGCAGGTCCGACTGCTGACCCCCTGCGGTGGCTCCGTCTCTCCGGCTCTCCGTCGGCATGTCTTTCAGCAGAGGGGCGGCCGTCTGACAGCCGCCTGTCTTTCAGCAGGGGAGGGGCGCCCGGCTGACAGCCGCCTGGTCTGAGGGCCGCCCGTCTGACAGCCGCCTGTCTTTCAGCAGGGGAGGGTCGCCCGGCTGACAACCGCCTGATCTTCACTCCACCACCAGCCGCACGTCCGGCACAGGCTGTTGCGGTGAGCCCACTGCAAACATACAGTCACAGTCACACACGGGCACATATGTACTGCATACACCCATGCATGTGTCCACACAGAACATATCGTCGCCAACAGCAGTGATTATGGGCGACAGTGACGAGCATGTGTCTGAAACGACAGGAATAGATATCAGTACAGCTAACAAACAGGAAAAACAACAGGAGTAGATGAACGGCCGCGGTATCGTCGCAGTCCCCACTCCCAGGGGGGGTGTCATCCCGGGATTCCCCATGTATCGGCTGCCGAGCGGCTCAGCATTAGCGACGACGTCACTGGTGCTGTGGTCCAGTCGTGGCCAGCCCCCTCGCCGCAGCTGCGCTTTCGAGCGTTTTGCGGTCTTTTGACGGGTGTTGACGAGAGCGGCAATTTGAAGTCGTCGCCGTTAGATAAGTAAGTTATGTTGCAAGTCTATATTTTTTGTTTTGTTTTTAGCATATCTTGAACATTAAGCCAAAACAATGCCATTTGCAACATTTCCAGGTACAACGTATGGCCGTCTCACCTCTCAGCCAGACTAGAGCAGCGTATGGCCGTCTCGCCCCTCAGCCGGACCGGGACAGCGTACGGCCGTCTCGCCCCTCAGCCGGACCGGGGAAGCGTACGGCCGTCTCGCCCCTCAGCCAGACCGAGGCAGCATGTGGCCGTCTCGCTCCTCAGCCGGACCGCAGCAGCGTATGCCCGTCTCGCCCCTCAGCTAGACCGGGGCAGCGTATGGCCGTCTCACCCCTCAGTCAGACCTGTGCAGCATATGGCCGTCTCGCCCCTCAGCCATACTGGGGCAGCGTATGGCCGTCTCACCCCTCAGCCAGACCGGGGCAGCGTATGCCTGTCTCGCCCCTCAGCTAGACCGGGGCAGCGTATGGCCGTCTCACCCCTCAGCCAGACCGGGGCAGCGTATGCCTGTCTCGCCCCTCAGCTAGACCGGGGCAGCGTATAGCCGTCTCGCCCCTCAGCCAGACCGAGGCAGCATGTGGCCGTCTCGCTCCTCAGCCGGACCGCAGCAGCGTATGCCCGTCTCGCCCCTCAGCTAGACCGGGGCAGCGTATGGCCGTCTCACCCCTCAGTCAGACCTGTGCAGCATATGGCCGTCTCGCCCCTCAGCCATACTGGGGCAGCGTATGGCCGTCTCACCCCTCAGCCAGACCGGGGCAGCGTATGCCTGTCTCGCCCCTCAGCTAGACCGGGGCAGCGTATGGCCGTCTCACCCCTCAGCCAGACCGGGGCAGCGTGTGGCCGTCTCGCCCCTCAGCTAGACCGGGGCAGCGTATAGCCGTATCACCCTTCACCCAGACCGTTGCAGTGTATGGCCGTCTCGCCAGTCGCCCATCACACAGACCGGGGCAGCGTATGGCCGTCTCCCCCTCAGCATTAATTAAGGGAGGGATAATTATCCGTGGTAAACGTAATCTTAAATAGGATCGTACCTTAGGCGCAACTATCCGTATCCCGTTGGAAATATTCGCACCGCACCGAGCCGCGTGCGGCGACAGCCGAGTCGGACCACAGCACCAGTGACGTCACGCTAATGTTGAGTGATTGGGGCGCTAAAATCCCGGATGACTACCTCTCTTATACGGCCTTGCCCACTCCCATATAACAGAGACGTCAAACTGCTCATACCCCATAATGGATATAGAACGGCCCCGCGTGAGCGAGTGCCCGGAGCAGCGTGGTACGGCAACAGACACTGTCCGTAAGGTGCATGTTCACAGCTACACGTACCTGCTGCGGTTCCATTGCCGGTGCTGCTAGCGCCGGTGTTAGCGCCGGCGTTGGTGTAGACCAGTCCGACCCGGGCGTCGTCCGAGTCGCTGGCGTCATCCGAGAGTAGCTGTTCTTGCCAGCGCTGACGGCCCAGCAGGCCGTCCGAGTCCAGGTCCACGTGCCGCTGTGGAAAGCTGACGCCATCCCCAAGACTGTGGGAACAGACACGGGGTCCCACGGAGTCACACGGAGTCACACGGGGTCACACGGGGTCATACGGCATCACACGGGGTCATACGGGGTCACACGGGGTCACACGGGGTCACACGGGGTCACACGGGGTCACACGGGGTCCCACGGAGTCACACGGAGTCCCACGGAGTCACACGGGGTCATACGGCATCACACGGGGTCATACGACATCACACGGGGTCACACGGGGTCACACGGGGTCCCACGGAGTCACACGGAGTCACACGGGGTCACACGGGGCCAAACGGGGTCACAGTTACAGTCAGTGGCATGGGGCATCACGGTAAATTACTTCATTTTTGCGAACATGACATGGCATTGATGTGGGCCATTTGTCGTGTCCGTGTTGTGTCAGCTACAGTGCCTCTCCATCAGGACGTGTTGGATTAGCAAGTCATGAAGGGTGATCTGCTCACGTACACGCACGAGCCTCGTGTCAGAGCACAAACAGGACGTTATCAGGCGACGGGACGGGGCATTGAAGCTGGTATTACCGGTTCAAACCAGCCACAACCCACGGACTGAGGCGTGAATTACCATCAGTCATCACTAACAGCACTGATCTGCTATATGCTGTACCATGTTCATTAGCACCTCTCCAGCCACATCGTCAGCATCACGGTGACGAGCAATGCTGGCTCCACAGGACACCAGATCAACACACAGCTTGTAAGTTTGGTGGACTGACCACCGATTGATGCGTTATCCGCCATGTCCTGTCAGCGATCATCGTCAGCATCACGGTGACGAGCAATGCTGGCTCCACAGGACACCAGACCAACACACAGCTTGTAAGTTTGGTGGACTGACCACCGATTGATGCGTTATCCGCCATGTCCTGTCAGCCATCATCGTCAGCATCACGGTGACGAGCAATGCTGGCTCCACAGGACACCAGATCAACACACAGCTTGTAAGTTTGGTGGACTGATCACCGATTGATGCGTTATCCGCCATGTCCTGTCAGCCATCATCGTCAGCATCACGGTGACGAGCAATGCTGGCTCCACAGGACACCAGACCAACACACAGCTTGTAAGTTCGGTTGACTGATCACCGATTGATGCGTTATCCGCCATGCCCTGTCAAGAAGACTATCAATTCATCGTCGCCTAATAGGTACACAAAGTAATGAACCTACATACTACATATCGAAAGCTGCATGACCTGGCGTTTTTGTTTTCGCAAGTCATCGCCGCCAGTCTTCCTCCGGGCTCACCTGGAGAAGACGGGCAGGAACCACTTGAGCTTGGAGTCGCCGAACATCTCGCAGAAGTTGTTGTACCTGCCCATGTGGAAGCCGCGCTTGTCCGGGCCGGACTCGAAGATCGGCGGCCGGAACGTCTCTGCCAGAGGCGGCACAGAGGTCAGAACTGCAACATGACTCAGCTTTCCAGACACTGAATAGTGGCATGCCGAAGATATGTAATACAATACAACCAAAGCTAATGACCATCCCCCCGTACCTAGTGTGGACTGGTTACGCAGCACCAGGTAGCAGTGGTAGCTGAGTAGCGAGATCAGACTGACGCCGAACATGGAGGCCACGAAGAACAGGAACAGGATGTGGAACCGTGCCACGCCCTGCAGACCGTCCTGTAGACAC
This sequence comes from Chirona hameri, assembly GCA_036785665.1. NCBI lineage: Eukaryota > Metazoa > Arthropoda > Thecostraca > Balanomorpha > Balanidae > Chirona > Chirona hameri. The sequence continues at coordinate 256,015 of JAXIVJ010000049.1, forward strand.
AGGGACACGCGGCCGGTCAGACACACTGGCGTCTTGCGGACACGGACACGGACACGGACACGGACACGGACCCACGGGGACACACACACACGCCCACGCCCACGCACACGCACACGCACACGCACACGCACACACACACACACACACACACACACACACACACACACACACACACACACACACACACACACACACACACACACACACACACACACACACACACACACACACACACACACACACACACACACACACACACACACACACACACACACACACACACACACACACACACACACACACACACACACACACACACACACACACACACACACACACACACACACACACACACACACACACACACACACACACACACACACACACACACACACACACACACACACACACACACACACACACACACACACACACACACACACACACACACACACACACACACACACACACACACACACACACACACACACACACACACACACACACACACACACACACACACACACACACACACACACACACACACACACACACACACACACACACACACACACACACACACACACACACACACACACACACACACACACACACACACACACACACACACACACACACACACACACACACACACACACACACACACACACACACACACACACACACACACACACACACACACACACACACACACACACACACACAACCACACACACACGCACGCACACGCACACACGCACACGCACACGCGTACACACACACACACACACGCACACGCACACGCACACGCACACGCACACGCACACGCACACGCACACGCACACGCACACGCACACGCACACGCACACGCACACGCACACGCACACGCACACGCACACGCACACGCACACGCACACGCACACGCACACGCACACGCACACGCACACGCACACGCACACGCACACGCACACGCACACGCACACGCACACGCACACGCACACGCACACGCACACGCACACGCACACGCACACGCACACGCACACGCACACGCACACGCACACGCACACGCACACACACACACACACACACACACACACACACACACACACACACACACACACACACACACACACACACACACACACACACACACACACACACACACACACACACACGGACTGGACACACAACCAGTCGGAAACAGTGGCAGACTACCACAGCACCATAGATCGCGCAGGCATATGTTATATCGGGTCAGTTGAGGTTATCCAGAACACTCCTCCTGTCACCTTCCCCAAGCCCCAAACCAGCCCACCACACCAACACGCAAAGACTGAATACACCAGCGCTACTTACAACACCCGTGTTTGCCTAGGTCGCAAAGCATTGGTATTCTGCCGTGTAGAGACATCAGTCTCACCTCAATCACTCACCTTCCAAAACACGATGAAGTACTTCAGTGTACTGAGCGTCACGTACACACAGTATGTGAACGCGTAGCCCAGGAACAACACGAAGAACTTGTAGTTTGTGAAGCCGATACAGTTGTTCACCTGAAACGCTTCACCTTTAGTCGATCGAGCTCTATATGAGACAATAACTGATGCTTAATCCGTCAATGACATGATTAGCCATATGTTCGCTGACTTTGTACCACTAGATGTCGAAGGTGTCAAGAGTGACTGGGAGACGTCTAAAGTGATTAACTGGGAGAGGAAGGTGGTTCCAGCATCTGATTAGTGCGACATTATTACACGATCACCTACCCTGACACAAACAAACTGGTACATCAATATTGGAAGAGAAAATGTGGGGAAATGGGGCGAGCTGAAACATCGCCGTCCTCACATATTCACGGAATCGTCCTCGTCACTCGTCAGCGAGGAAGCAGCTCAGAACGTAAGGCACATGGACATAGGCATTCCACGCTGCATGGAATGATACAGAGCTACTTTCAACATTTCACCTCCAAGAACACCTCAAAACTTTCGTCATCCGAGACAGGCTGCTGGTCCCATTCGTGTATCTATCAATATGCATTACACCAGCTATTTTGGAATTGTTGGAGCAACTGAGAGGCAGACACAATCCCGGGTTCGGCGCTGCGATGCACCTACTTAGTCAGCCACACCCTGCCACCGGTCTCGCACTCACCCAGGGGCAGTGGTGGTCCATTTTGAGCACGCACTCGCCGCAGACGGAGCAGTGGTGACACCTGTCGGGCTTGATCTGTCGACACCGCTCGCAGTACCGCAGCGCTGTGGACAGGCGGACAGACGGGAGAGACACGCCGGTCAGCGTCCAGTGGGGCCACATCAGGCCGCTCCAACCGACCGCGCAGAAGGAAAACACAATCACGATCCGATATAGAGATCAGCGGCATTTGGCTGTATCATCCCACAGATACCTCAGCCACTCACAGACAGATGCATGTCGAAGCACAAGGTGTTCACGGCGTCAAATGATCAGAGCGTCCAGTCATAACACTTACTGCCGGACATGGTGCGGTTGTATGTGGGGAGACAGCCGTCGGCGGCGTGCCGGTCCAGGATCTGAATCTGAAGTCGGTTGTCCTCCGTCGACTCGAACCGCTCCAAGTCCGCAGAACTCAGCTTAAACTGGACAGACAGACAGCAGGGCGGTCAGAACTCTGCTATTTTGCGGCGGCGACTTTCCAGCGTCAGTTAATCACGCACTACAGTGGATCCGACACCTCCGATCTGCGGATCGACGCCGCAACACCGACTGAAGTGGCGTGCCACCCGAGTGGCGCAGGTGAGATGGTCCGCCAGCCGCCGTAATGACACGGCACGAACCACAGCCAGCCGCAGTGCGGCTGCCAAACAGAGGGGCGACAGAGTGGGCACCAGTCTCCTGCTAGCGGTGTGATACAGGCCGACTGCCGCCGCCAGCAACCTCGACCATAGTCCGCCGCACAGTGCGCTGGAAGACCCAGCGTCAGCCTCCTGCTAGCGGTGTAACTACAGGCCGACTGCCGCTGTCGCTGACACGACTCTCGCCGCGCAGGTCCGGTCCACCACCACTGCAGCCAGTCCATCGCGCTCTCAATCCCGGCATGCCGCTGACACGACTCTCGCCGCGCAGGTCCGGTCCACCACCACTGCAGCCAGTCCATCGCGCTCTCAATCCCGGCATGCCGCTGACACGACTCTCGCCGCGCAGGTCCGGTCCACCACCACTGCAGCCAGTCCATCGCGCTCTCAATCCCGGCATGCCGCTGACACGACTCTCGCCGCGCAGGTCCGGTCCACCACCACTGCAGCCAGGCCATCGCGCTCTCAATCCCGGCATGCTGACCTCGGCGGCGGCGGCGGCGGCGGCGGCGGCGGCGGCGGCGGCGGCGGCGGCGGCGGCGGCGGCGGCGGCGGCGGCGGCGGCGGCGGCGGCGGCGGCGGCGGCGGCGGCGGCGGCGGCGGCGGCGGCGGCGGCGGCGGCGGCGGCGGCGGCGGCGGCGGCGGCGGCGGCGGCGGCGGCGGCGGCGGCGGCTGCTGCTGCTGCTGCTGCTGCTGCTGCTGCTGCTGCTGCTGCTGCTGCTGCTGCTGCTGCTGCTGCTGCTGCTGCTGCTGCTGCTGCTGCTGCTGCTGCTGCTGCTGCTGCTGCTGCTGCTGCTGCTGCTGCTGCTGCTGCTGCTGCTGCTGCTGCTGCTGCTGCTGCTGCTGCTGCTGCTGCTGCTGCTGCTGCTGCTGCTGCTGCTGCTGCTGCTGCTGCTGCTGATGCCGGCCGCCCAGCTGCTGCGGTACAGCTGTCACTGGCGCCGCTGCCAGGGTCTGTATTTGCTGTGTCGGCCCGCGGCCCGCTGCCGGCTGCTGCGGTACGCTGCTGGCCTGCGTGGCGCCGCCGGCCGACAGTCTCCTGTCCGTCCCGCGCACCTCCGACCCCCGCCGCTGTCTCAGTCCCTTCGACAGGTCAGCCGACTGCTGGGCCCTCCACTGTGAGGTCCACGGCGAACGCCACACCCCCGCCGACACCATCTGAGTCGTCACCGCCTGAGTCGTCACCGCCTGAGTCGTCACCGTCTGAGTCGTCACCGCCTGAGTCGTCACCGCCTGAGTCATCACCACCTGAGTCGTCACCATCTGAGTCGCCACCGCCTGAGTCGTCACCGCCTGAGTCGTCACCGCCTGAGTCGTCACCGCCTGAGTCATCGCCGCAGGTCACCAGAGTCTGGTCAACCCACCCGGCTAAACAGAACTGTGACTGCAGTTCTACCGGCTCGCCAATGTGATGAAGTGGCTGAGATCTGGCTGAACCTCCCACCGTTCGCGATCGCCAAGGTACCGAGGTGGCCATTGTATTGCATTATAGTGGCCTTTGTAGATGGTGCAAAAGGCGAGCGCCTAAGCGACTCGAACCCACATCGTCAAGATGAATAATTTACAACCCAGGTGGTCAGCTATCGACTGCGCTGCATGAACGTAGACGCTTCGTGAAAACGTGAAGTGACCGCTGGGAAAGGTGGACTGTTTCATTTGAGCCGGGTGGGGCCTGGTGGGGCCTGGTGGGGCCTGGTGGGGCCTGGTGGGGCCTGGTGGGGCCTGGTGGGACCTGGTGGGGCCGGGTAGGGCCTGGTAGGGCCTGGTAGGGCCGGGTGGGGCCTGGTAGGGCCGGGTGGGACCGGGTGGAGCCTGGTAGGGCCGGGTGGGGCCTGGTAGGGCCTGGTGGGGCCGGGTAGGGCCTGGTAGGGCCGGGTAGCGGCCGGGTAGGGCCGGGTGGGGCCGGGTTCACGGTCACTACGCCGCGGGGCGACGGTCGCCGTCCGGTGGCTGTGTGGCGTGTGCGACGTCGCTCTGTTTGACATTGTTTGTCGACGCTGAACAGACCAGAGCTGTGACACAGACTAGTTATCTGCCGCCCCAGACGTCTGGAGTATTCTGGATGTGTCGCAGGCCATTTCTAGCAATACATGATTTAATACCAGACAGCCCCCCCCCCCCCCCCCGAGAAATAACAAACAAACTTATGAACTGATTACGACATCGTAGAAGATGCAGCAAAGCCGTTTTATGCGCCTTTTGTATTCAATAATTAATTGTCTATGAGTTGACATATGTTAGAACAGGCTGCATTTGGACAATAGTCAATCGCATGGGTCTCAAAATAACAGAGAAAAAAAACACGATCCCTATGAAGTTATTTCCCACCCCGTGCCTGGTCCAAAGTTGTGACTGGGCCTCTTATCATGAAATACGACATTACAGCTCGGTCCCTTGCGCCCCGATCTTATCTGATAACGAAGCGGCGTGTTTTCGATTGCCTGCCTACAGACAAGCTATCGGCGGTGTATCGGAGTGGCGGGTTAGCTCAGCCAGCCGTCAGTACCAGAAACACGGTACCGTGTACCGAGGAACAGTCCACACAGAACACAAACACAGATATGGCCCCGTACACAGCCGGTCGCCGCACCCAGAGACCCGGACTCGGCCTGCTGTCCCGCACCCAGAGACCCAGACTCGGCCTGCTTCCCCGCACCCAGACCCAGACTCGGCCTGCTGCCCCGCACCCAGAGACCCAGACTCGGTCTGCTGCCCCGCACACAGAGACCCAGACTCGGTCTGCTGCCCCGCACCCAGAGACCCAGACTCGACCAGCTGCCCCGCACCCAGAGACCCAGACTCGGCCTGCTTCCCCGCACCCAGACCCAGACTCGGCCTGCTGCCCCGCACCCAGAGACCCAGACTCGGTCTGCTGCCCCGCACACAGAGACCCAGACTCGGTCTGCTGCCCCGCACCCAGAGACCCAGACTCGACCAGCTGCCCCGCACCCAGAGACCCAGACTCGGCCTGCTTCCCCGCACCCAGACCCAGACTCGGCCTGCTGCCCCGCACCCAGAGACCCAGACTCGGTCTGCTGCCCCGCACCCAGAGACCCAGACTCGACCAGCTGCCCCGCACCCAGAGACCCAGACTCGGCCTGCTTCCCCGCACCCAGACCCAGACTCGGCCTGCTGCCCCGCACCCAGAGACCCAGACTCGGTCTGCTGCCCCGCACCCAGAGACCCAGACTCGACCAGCTGCCCCGCACCCAGAGACCCAGACTCGGCCTGCTGCCCCGCACCCAGAGACCCAGACTCGGTCTGCTGCCCCGCACCCAGAGACCCAGACTCGGCCTGCTGCCCCGCACCCAGAGACCCAGACTCGACCAGCTTCCCCGCACACAGAGACCCAGACTCGGCCTGCTGCCCCGCACACAGAGACCCAGACTCGGCCTGCTTCCCCGCACCCAGAGACCCAGACTCGGCCTGCTTCCCCGCACCCAGAGACCCAGACTCGGCCTGCTTCCCCGCACACAGAGACCCAGACTCGGCCTGCTGCCCCGCACACAGAGACCCAGACTCGACCAGCTTCCCCGCACACAGAGACCCGGACTCGGTCTGCTTCCCCGCACACAGAGACCCAGACTCGGCCTGCTGCCCCGCACCCAGAGACCCAGACTCGGTCTGCTGCCCCGCACCCAGAGACCCAGACTCGGCCTGCTGCCCCGCACCCAGAGACCCAGACTCGACCAGCTTCCCCGCACACAGAGACCCAGACTCGGCCTGCTGCCCCGCACCCAGAGACCCAGACTCGGTCTGCTTCCCCGCACACAGAGACCCAGACTCGGCCTGCTTCCCCGCACCCAGAGACCCAGACTCGGCCTGCTTCCCCGCACCCAGACCCAGACTCGGCCTGCTTCCCCGCACCCAGAGACCCAGACTCGGTCTGCTGCCCCGCACCCAGACCCAGACTCGGCCTGCTGCCCCGCACACACAGACCCAGACTCGGCCTGCTGCCCCGCACACAGAGACCCAGACTCGGTCTGCTTCCCCGCACACAGAGACCCAGACTCGGCCTGCTTCCCCGCACCCAGAGACCCAGACTCGGCCTGCTGCCCCGCACCCAGAGACCCAGACTCGGCCTGCTTCCCCGCACCCAGACCCAGACTCGGCCTGCTTCCCCGCACCCAGAGACCCAGACTCGGTCTGCTGCCCCGCACCCAGACCCAGACTCGGCCTGCTGCCCCGCACACACAGACCCAGACTCGGCCTGCTGCCCCGCACACAGAGACCCAGACTCGGTCTGCTGCCCCGCACACAGAGACCCAGACTCGGTCTGCTGCCCCGCACACAGAGACCCAGACTCGGCCTGCTTCCCCGCACACAGAGACCCAGACTCGGCCTGCTGCCCCGCACCCAGACCCAGACTCGGCCTGCTTCCCCGCACACAGAGACCCAGACTCGGCCTGCTGTCCCGCACACAGAGACCCAGACTCGGCCTGCTTCCCCGCACACAGAGACCCAGACTCGGTCTGCTGCCCCGCACACAGAGACCCAGACTCGGCCTGCTGTCCCGCACCCAGAGACCCGGACTCGGCCTGCTGCCCATGTCTGTGGCCGAAATAAATACAACTCTCGCCAAAAGTTTGATGCAAAAATATTGTTAGCGTGTTAGCGCTGAAATGCAAGTTATTTCGACAATAGGGCTGAGGTAAAGATATAGACAATTGCGCTTTACCCAAATAAGCGAAATAGGCAAGCAGCTGACAGCTACATCAGCTCAAACACTACGAAGTTGGTGCACTTGCTGTAGGCTCTGAGAAACATCGTTCCCCGACAGCCTGCATTTGAGAAGACACAAAACAGCGACTTGTCTCATAGACATCTAAATGGTCATGCTAACGCGCCAAATGGGCATCGCTGCTGAAAAAAAACGAATTATGTATCCTATACCAGTTTACTTTGAACAGATTCATTGGAAACCGGTTGTCTTAGCGGAAAACTCAGCGGGGTTTTTACGTGGTTTACTTAAGCAAAATACAAATATTAGCAGGCTCCTAAAATGTATGATAAATTGCGGCAGTTGACTACAGCCAGTCGGGCTCTGGCCAGACATTACTGACAGCTGGAGAAGGTCACCCTTCAGGCACCGGGATTAGCTGTTCTGCTTTCAATGCCAACCACACAATGCAACCACACAAACACTGGTTTTGGGTGCAGCGTAGGTGATTGCCATATTTCAAAGCAGGCCCCAAATACCGAATGATTCATCGATCTGTCGATCATCCCCGCAGATGCTACGTGATGCACTTCTGAGCTAACGCTAAACCAATACTGGTGACACGAAAACGGAAACGCTCAGTCCTTGCTGAGGTCGGGTACTTTCCTTGAAATTAATAAATGTTGCTGAGGAGCACGATGTGTAGATGTGCACGACAGGTCGAGTTTTCCTGTGGTCACATACGGCCTGGGACTATCCCACATACTGCCTGGGACTATCCCACATATGGCCTGGGATTATCCCACATATGGCATGGGACTAGCACACATACGGCCTGGGACTATCCCACATACGGCCTGGGACTATCCCACATACGGCCTGGGACTATCTCACATACGGCCTGGGACTATCCCACATATGGCCTGAGATTATCCCACATATGGCCTGGGACTAGCACACATACGGCCTGGGACTATCCTACATACGGCCTGGGACTATCCCACATACGGCCTGGGCCTATCCCATCCCACATACGGCCTGGGACTGTCCCATTCCACATACGGCCTGGGACTATCCCATCCCACATACGGCCTGGGACTATCCCATTCCACATACGGCCTGGGACTATCCCACATACGGCCTGGGACCATCCCATTCCACATACGGCCTGGGACTATCCCACATACGGCCTGGGACTATCCCATCCCACATACGGCCTGGGACTATCCCATTCCACATACGGCCTGGGACTATCCCATCCCACATACGGTCTGGGACTATCCCACATACGGCCTGGGACTATCCCACATACGGCCTGGGACTATCCCATCCCACATACGGCCTGGGACTATCCCATCCCACATACGGCCTGGGACTATCCCATCCCACATACGGCCTGGGACTATCCCACATACGGCCTGGGACTATCCCACATACGGCCTGGGACTATCCCATCCCACATACGGCCTGGGACTATCCCACATACGGCCTGGGACTATCCCATCCCACATACGGCCTGGGACTATCCCATCACACATACGGACTGGGACTATCCCATCACACATACGGCCTGGGACTATCCCACATACGGCCTGGGACTATCCCATCCCACATACGGCCTGGGACTATCCTACATACGGCCTGGGACTATCCCACATACGGCCTGGGCCTATCCCATCCCACATACGGCCTGGGACTGTCCCATTCCACATACGGCCTGGGACTATCCCATCCCACATACGGCCTGGGACTATCCCATTCCACATACGGCCTGGGACTATCCCACATACGGCCTGGGACTATCCCATTCCACATACGGCCTGGGACTATCCCACATACGGCCTGGGACTATCCCATCCCACATACGGCCTGGGACTATCCCATTCCACATACGGCCTGGGACTATCCCATCCCACATACGGTCTGGGACTATCCCACATACGGCCTGGGACTATCCCACATACGGCCTGGGACTATCCCATCCCACATACGGCCTGGGACTATCCCATCCCACATACGGCCTGGGACTATCCCATCCCACATACGGCCTGGGACTATCCCACATACGGCCTGGGACTATCCCACATACGGCCTGGGACTATCCCATCCCACATACGGCCTGGGACTATCCCACATACGGCCTGGGACTATCCCATCCCACATACGGCCTGGGACTATCCCATCATACATACGGCCTGGGACTATCCCACATACGGCCTGGGACTATCCCATCCCACATACGGCCTGGGACTATCCCATCACACATACGGCCTGGGACTATCCCACATACGGCCTGGGACTATCCCATCCCACATACGGCCTGGGACTATCCCATCCCACATACGGCCTGGGACTATCCCACATACGGCCTGGGACTATCCCATCCCACATACGGCCTGGGACTATCCCATCCCACATACGGCCTGGGACTATCCCATCACACATACGGCCTGGGACTATCCCATCCCACATACGGCCTGGGACTATCCCATCACACATACGGCCTGGGACTATCCCACATACGGCCTGGGACTATCCCATCCCACATACGGCCTGGGACTATCCCATCCCACATACGGCCTGGGACTATCCCATCCCACATACGGCCTGGGACTATCCCACATACGGCCTGGGACTATCCCATCCCACATACGGCCTGGGACTATCCCATCACACATACGGCCTGGGACTATCCCACATACGGCCTGGGACTATCCCATCCCACATACGGCCTGGGACTATCCTACATACGGCCTGGGACTATCCCACATACGGCCTGGGCCTATCCCATCCCACATACGGCCTGGGACTGTCCCATTCCACATACGGCCTGGGACTATCCCATCCCACATACGGCCTGGGACTATCCCATTCCACATACGGCCTGGGACTATCCCACATACGGCCTGGGACTATCCCATTCCACATACGGCCTGGGACTATCCCACATACGGCCTGGGACTATCCCATCCCACATACGGCCTGGGACTATCCCATTCCACATACGGCCTGGGACTATCCCATCCCACATACGGTCTGGGACTATCCCACATACGGCCTGGGACTATCGCACATACGGCCTGGGACTATCCCATCCCACATACGGCCTGGGACTATCCCATCCCACATACGGCCTGGGACTATCCCATCCCACATACGGCCTGGGACTATCCCATCCCACATACGGCCTGGGACTATCCCACATACGGCCTGGGACTATCCCACATACGGCCTGGGACTATCCCATCCCACATACGGCCTGGGACTATCCTACATACGGCCTGGAACTATCCCATCCCACATACGGCCTGGGACTATCCCATTCCACATACGGCCTGGGACTATCCCACATACGGCCTGGGACTATCCCATCCCACATACGGCCTGTGACTATCCTACATACGGCCTGAGACTGTCCCACATACGGCCTGGGACTATCCCACATACGGCCTGGGACTATCCCATCCCACATACGGCCTGGGACTATCCCATCCCACATACGGCCTGGGACTATCCCACATACGGCCTGGGACTATCCAATCCCACATACGGCCTGGGACTATCCCATTCCACATACGGCCTGGGACTATCCCATCCCACATACGGCCTGGGACTATCCCACATACGGCCTGGGACTATCCCATCCCACATACGGCCTGGGACTATCCCATTCCACATACGGTCTGGGACTATCCCATCCCACATACGACCTGGGACTATACCACATACGGCCTGGGACTATCCCATCCCACATACGGCCTGGGACTATCCCATTCCACATACGGCCTGGGACTATCCCATCCCACATACGGCCTGGGACTATCCCATCCCACATACGACCTGGGACTATCCCACATACGGCCTGGGACTATCCCATCCCACATACGGCCTGGGACTATCCCATTCCACATACGGCCTGGGACTATCCCATCCCACATACGGCCTGGGACTATCCCATCTCACATACGGCCTGGGACTATCCCATTCCACATACGGCCTGGGACTATCCCATCCCACATACGGCCTGGGACTATCCCATCCCACATACGGCCTGGGACTATCCCATCACACATACGGCCTGGGACTATCCCATCCCACATACGGCCTGGGACTATCCCATTCCACATACGGCCTGGGACTATCCCATCCCACATACGGCCTGGGACTATCCCATTCCACATACGGCCTGGGACTATCCCATCCCACATACGGCCTGGGACTATCCCATTGCACATACGGCCTGGGACTATCCCATTCCACATACGGCCTGGGACTATCCCACATACGGCCTGGGACTATCCCATCCCACATACGGCCTGGGACTATCCCATTCCACATACGGCCTGGGACTATCCCATCCCACATACGGCCTGGGACTATCCCATTCCACATACGGCCTGGGACTATCCCATTCCACATACGGCCTGGGACTATCCCATTCCACATACGGCCTGGGACTATCCTCACGGCCGGAGAATCAGATCACAAACACACGCAAGCTCTCAACCACGGCCATGGTCATTGGAACTCGTGGCCTACTGGGAAACAGACACGTGATGCCCGCACATATCCGCTGAGTCAACAACACTGCACACGGGGCCCAATACGTCGGTGGACAAGCAATACTACCCTGGCTTGCATTGTTGGTCCGGCCAGGCACAGTTCAACGTGTGATTCTGACTAGTGGGCTGCATCCTGATGAGTGACAGCTGGCGCTAGTGACTATGTTCTGGTACCATAACAATGTTTTGCCTCTGGCTATTACAAGTATACCATACGAATGCACTTCAATTTATGCTCATTATCATACCTATTTGTGAGAAACAGACAAACAGCACTCTGAATATCATGGCACTCACCTGTTTTGGAACTCTGCCAATTGGTGTCATCACTGTCTGGTAGTAGGACCAGAGGAACATCAGTAGCGCTATGTGGTAAAACATCAGATAGGCCACCTTCTCTGCGTAACTCTCCACAGTGACTGAAATAGGCAACAGATAGGTCACCTTCTCTGTGTAACTCTCCACAGTGACTGAAATAGGGATCAGATAGGTCACCTTCTCTGCGTAACTCTCCACAGTGACTGAAATAGGCAACAGATAGGTCACCTTCTCTGTGTAACTCTCCACAGTGACTGAAATAGGGAACAGATAGGTCACCTTCTCTGTGTAACTCTCCACAGTGACTGAAATAGGGAACAGATAGGTCACCTTCTCTGTGTAACTCTCTACAGTGACTGAAATAGGCAACAGATAGGTCACCTTCTCTGCGTAACTCTCCACAGTGACTGGAATAGGGAACAGATATGTCACCTTCTCTGTGTAACTCTCCACAGTGACTGAAATAGGCAACAGATAGGTCACCTTCTCTGTGTAACTCTCCACAGTGACTGGAAATAGGCAACAGATAGGCCACCTTCTCTGTGTAACTCTCCACAGTGACTGAAATAGGGAACAGATAGGCCACCTTCTCTGTGTAACTCTCCACAGTGACTGAAATAGGGAACAGATAGGCCACCTTCTCTGTGTAACTCTCCACAGTGACTGAAATAGGGAACAGATAGGCCACCTTTTCTGCGTAACTCTCCACAGTGACTGGAATAGGGAACAGATAGGCCACCTTCTCTGTGTAACTCTCCACAGTGACTGGAATAGGGAACAGATAGGTCACCTTCTCTGCGTAACTCTCCACAGTGACTGGAATAGGGAACAGATAGGCCACCTTCTCTGTGTAACTCTCCACAGTGACTGGAATAGGGAACAGATAGGCCACCTTCTCTGTGTAACTCTCCACAGTGACTGAAATAGGGAACAGATAGGTCACCTTCTCTGCGTAACTCTCCACAGTGACTGAAATAGGCAACATCAGCAATCTGAAACTATTCAGTGACATTATTGCCTTTGTGCTCTTTGGAAATGCAGCTTGTTACTTGATGCTTTGCAATACTATTTCAGTACCTAACACATCTGAATATTTTAACGCACACACACACACACACACACACAAACTCTGTGCAAATAGGAAGAATGCAATATGCATGTTTTAACACACATCACATATCTACACATTGAATTATGAGGTTGGATGACACAAACTAGAAGCACAAACTCAATGAAAAGGGTGCATCAACTGTATTATGATAGATAGTGCCACCTTATGGCAGATATGATGCAATTTAGTTTCAGAGGGACTTAAAGAGATGCAGTGATGTGAATGACACCTAGATCTTCCATGCTTTTCATCTACAGCTGAGCACTTACCTATGCACAGTTCCACAACATATGCATAATAAGACCAGCCCACAACAGCCAAGATGAATACAACTGGTATCCATTTGGTGATTGAAATGCAGATGCTACAAGGCTTTTTCACCACTGTGACTATGCCCGACATACTGGAGAGTCGGAGACTGCTTGTGGTGCATCCTGTAATGGAGGGAACATCATACATTATCTGCATTTATTCACATTCTATCCACAGAAAAACTGACATCAGGCTCACATGAATAGGATTACATCTCTACCCTGGCAATACAACTGTGGTATAATAGGTTTCTTCTGGGGACACTGGAGGTTCACAATCTGCTGCCACTGGCAACTTTTAACAAGCAGTGTCTAAACTTCCACTTGTGTGATGTGATAAGTAGTAGGAAATATGAATGCATGTCTGTTTTTTTCTCTCTTCTTCATATATTTGAATGTGTAGGTACTAGGTAGGTACTTTTACATTTTGATCTTGGTTTGTTGTTCATTGATTATCTCAATAGTCTCAATCAAGATTATCTCAATCAAGATTATCTCAATCATTGATCTTCTTAACTCTGACATGATACCTACCTACTTCATATCATCTTTTAATAATGGAGTCTTCTAATTTATTAAATAGTAAAAATCAGTTGTACTAAATCATTATTAAAGTATCTCTATATAACATCAAATAAACATAGCACTGGCAATGTCCCTAATAGAAGAAGAGAGTATTATTATGACAGACATTCAAGGGTATTAGTTCAGTAATTTACCTCCCCCAGTGTAGTGTTCTTGAGGTCCCTAATAGAAGAAGTGTAGTCAGCGGACAATAATATTATGACAGACTGAAAAGCGGGTTACAAGACTGTCTACAAGATGGTCTAGGGGGTCCAGGGGAGTGCAGCCAGCGAAGCATTCTAAATATGGGTCCTTGCAACCGTAATTGCTGTAAAGGTTAGATCAGGTTTAATTATGTGCCATTGGTGTTCTTGAATGTCTATCATAATAATACTTTCTTCTTCTATTAGGGACCTCAAGAACACCATTAACTGGGGAGGTGAATTACTGAACTATTACCCAGTTATGCAGGGATGTCCTCATAATCAGTCCTGTCATGTTTATTGTTTATTAATTGTAATGACCTCACTGATGCTGTGCAGAGCTCCTTAGAGATAGGTTACAGATATTATACTTCAAATTGTGTAAACTAATAAATTTCAAGCCAGAAGAAGGCCAGTAAGGATATGAAATGAGTCAATAAAATCACCAGACAATAACCAGAACAGGTCAATGGTATATATCGCCTTGGTCAATGTGATGCACCAACTCACCAATTGCAATGCAAACCCCGATCCCGCAACCCACAGCACCACGCAGACAGACGCCAAACCTAATAACACGTCCCTAGTCTCGCTTCTTCCTTGTATGGAATTGGTGTTCCTACACCCGGAACAACCACCCTTGGAGGAAATAAGATAATGATATAAAATACCAGCTACGATAACACAGGGGAGGGGGAAAGGGGGAAATGTGGATCAGCATGAATAATTAATCAGCTGCCATATTAACAACAAATACAAATAACCTTCAACTAAAAAAATGCAGACAACATAATCAGCTAAACATCTGTTTTGTAGAATATATTTCATAAAAAGCACTCTGAAAATAATTTTGCAGTCTTCTTCAGTATTCACTCCTATTGTTATGAATAGCTACAGCAAATTTAACTGTGGTAACAATGAAATACGGTAGGCAATGCAAAATACAAAGGGAATAAAACTTCATATGGAAATATTTCTTCAATACATATTTGGCGCAAGCATTACAATTGTATTCTCAAATTTCGCTCATTAGCGGCGACAATAGAACACTGGGTACTCCAAAGTTTTTTTGTTATAGTATATACTTAAAAAAATATACTATAAAAACTAGAAAACATCCCAACAAATGAAGGTCACTACCAGATTTGGAATAATATACCAAATATGGATGCACGACATTCGCGGCAAGTATGGCGTTCGTGTTTCAATCAAGAATAATACAGATTTGTACAGCCTTTGCATTCACTCCCGTGCAGTGGCATTTTTCGTCACCGACGGCAGGGTATTTATTGGTCCGCGTCTCGCTTTATGTTCCAGTTTCTGGTTAGTTAGTGGAATGTATTTATAATTGAATTATTTAATTTTTGTCAGTTCTGTGAGCAGTCATTGTCGTGTAAACAGCCTTGGAATTTGTGTCATTTTCTGGACTTTATGGGTTCGAAGAATTTTGCTCTCTTCATATTTCATATCAGGCCGCTCAATATTATTTTCCCAGCAAGTTTGGTAAGACTTCACTCGGCCTTTTGCCTCGCTCGTAATATACATCCTTGACACCTAACTGGCTGAATTTGGTGACACTGTGTTGAGATAATTGTGTATGTACTCATTGGTTATTTGCATAACTTTGTACATACAAGTTATTGGTTCATGTCATATTCTTCTGCATCTGGCTGTTGCGCTGAAGCGGCGGAGCCTGGACAGCTCGGCGGCGACTGCTGTGTGTTGAATAGTGCAAGTCT
>JAXIVJ010000049.1:277316-349816 GCA_036785665.1 Chirona hameri
TGTGCGCGTGTGCGCGTGTGCGCGTGTGCGCGTGTGCGCGTGTGCGCGTGTGCGCGTGTGCGCGTGTGCGCGTGTGCGCGTGTGCGCGTGTGCGCGTGTGCGCGTGTGCGCGTGTGCGCGTGTGCGCGTGTGCGCGTGTGCGCGTGTGCGCGTGTGCGCGTGTGCGCGTGTGCGCGTGTGCGCGTGTGCGCGTGTGCGCGTGTGCGCGTGTGCGCGTGTGCGCGTGTGCGCGTGTGCGCGTGTGCGCGTGTGCGCGTGTGCGCGTGTGCGCGTGTGCGCGTGTGCGCGTGTGCGCGTGTGCGCGTGTGCGCGTGTGCGCGTGTGCGCGTGTGCGCGTGTGCGCGTGTGCGCGTGTGCGCGTGTGCGCGTGTGCGCGTGTGCGCGTGTGCGCGTGTGCGCGTGTGCGCGTGTGCGCGTGTGCGCGTGTGCGCGTGTGCGCGTGTGCGCGTGTGCGCGTGTGCGCGTGTGCGCGTGTGCGCGTGTGCGCGTGTGCGCGTGTGCGCGTGTGCGCGTGTGCGCGTGTGCGCGTGTGCGCGTGTGCGCGTGTGCGCGTGTGCGCGTGTGCGCGTGTGCGCGTGTGCGCGTGTGCGCGTGTGCGCGTGTGCGCGTGTGCGCGTGTGCGCGTGTGCGCGTGTGCGCGTGTGCGCGTGTGCGCGTGTGCGCGTGTGCGCGTGTGCGCGTGTGCGCGTGTGCGCGTGTGCGCGTGTGCGCGTGTGCGCGTGTGCGCGTGTGCGCGTGTGCGCGTGTGCGCGTGTGCGCGTGTGCGCGTGTGCGCGTGTGCGCGTGTGCGCGTGTGCGCGTGTGCGCGTGTGCGCGTGTGCGCGTGTGCGCGTGTGCGCGTGTGCGCGTGTGCGCGTGTGCGCGTGTGCGCGTGTGCGCGTGTGCGCGTGTGCGCGTGTGCGCGTGTGCGCGTGTGCGCGTGTGCGCGTGTGCGCGTGTGCGCGTGTGCGCGTGTGCGCGTGTGCGCGTGTGCGCGTGTGCGCGTGTGCGCGTGTGCGCGTGTGCGCGTGTGCGCGTGTGCGCGTGTGCGCGTGTGCGCGTGTGCGCGTGTGCGCGTGTGCGCGTGTGCGCGTGTGCGCGTGTGCGCGTGTGCGCGTGTGCGCGTGTGCGCGTGTGCGCGTGTGCGCGTGTGCGCGTGTGCGCGTGTGCGCGTGTGCGCGTGTGCGCGTGTGCGCGTGTGCGCGTGTGCGCGTGTGCGCGTGTGCGCGTGTGCGCGTGTGCGCGTGTGCGCGTGTGCGCGTGTGCGCGTGTGCGCGTGTGCGCGTGTGCGCGTGTGCGCGTGTGCGCGTGTGCGCGTGTGCGCGTGTGCGCGTGTGCGCGTGTGCGCGTGTGCGCGTGTGCGCGTGTGCGCGTGTGCGCGTGTGCGCGTGTGCGCGTGTGCGCGTGTGCGCGTGTGCGCGTGTGCGCGTGTGCGCGTGTGCGCGTGTGCGCGTGTGCGCGTGTGCGCGTGTGCGCGTGTGCGCGTGTGCGCGTGTGCGCGTGTGCGCGTGTGCGCGTGTGCGCGTGTGCGCGTGTGCGCGTGTGCGCGTGTGCGCGTGTGCGCGTGTGCGCGTGTGCGCGTGTGCGCGTGTGCGCGTGTGCGCGTGTGCGCGTGTGCGCGTGTGCGCGTGTGCGCGTGTGCGCGTGTGCGCGTGTGCGCGTGTGCGCGTGTGCGCGTGTGCGCGTGTGCGCGTGTGCGCGTGTGCGCGTGTGCGCGTGTGCGCGTGTGCGCGTGTGCGCGTGTGCGCGTGTGCGCGTGTGCGCGTGTGCGCGTGTGCGCGTGTGCGCGTGTGCGCGTGTGCGCGTGTGCGCGTGTGCGCGTGTGCGCGTGTGCGCGTGTGCGCGTGTGCGCGTGTGCGCGTGTGCGCGTGTGCGCGTGTGCGCGTGTGCGCGTGTGCGCGTGTGCGCGTGTGCGCGTGTGCGCGTGTGCGCGTGTGCGCGTGTGCGCGTGTGCGCGTGTGCGCGTGTGCGCGTGTGCGCGTGTGCGCGTGTGCGCGTGTGCGCGTGTGCGCGTGTGCGCGTGTGCGCGTGTGCGCGTGTGCGCGTGTGCGCGTGTGCGCGTGTGCGCGTGTGCGCGTGTGCGCGTGTGCGCGTGTGCGCGTGTGCGCGTGTGCGCGTGTGCGCGTGTGCGCGTGTGCGCGTGTGCGCGTGTGCGCGTGTGCGCGTGTGCGCGTGTGCGCGTGTGCGCGTGTGCGCGTGTGCGCGTGTGCGCGTGTGCGCGTGTGCGCGTGTGCGCGTGTGCGCGTGTGCGCGTGTGCGCGTGTGCGCGTGTGCGCGTGTGCGCGTGTGCGCGTGTGCGCGTGTGCGCGTGTGCGCGTGTGCGCGTGTGCGCGTGTGCGCGTGTGCGCGTGTGCGCGTGTGCGCGTGTGCGCGTGTGCGCGTGTGCGCGTGTGCGCGTGTGCGCGTGTGCGCGTGTGCGCGTGTGCGCGTGTGCGCGTGTGCGCGTGTGCGCGTGTGCGCGTGTGCGCGTGTGCGCGTGTGCGCGTGTGCGCGTGTGCGCGTGTGCGCGTGTGCGCGTGTGCGCGTGTGCGCGTGTGCGCGTGTGCGCGTGTGCGCGTGTGCGCGTGTGCGCGTGTGCGCGTGTGCGCGTGTGCGCGTGTGCGCGTGTGCGCGTGTGCGCGTGTGCGCGTGTGCGCGTGTGCGCGTGTGCGCGTGTGCGCGTGTGCGCGTGTGCGCGTGTGCGCGTGTGCGCGTGTGCGCGTGTGCGCGTGTGCGCGTGTGCGCGTGTGCGCGTGTGCGCGTGTGCGCGTGTGCGCGTGTGCGCGTGTGCGCGTGTGCGCGTGTGCGCGTGTGCGCGTGTGCGCGTGTGCGCGTGTGCGCGTGTGCGCGTGTGCGCGTGTGCGCGTGTGCGCGTGTGCGCGTGTGCGCGTGTGCGCGTGTGCGCGTGTGCGCGTGTGCGCGTGTGCGCGTGTGCGCGTGTGCGTGTGTGCGTGTGTGCGTGTGTGCGTGTGTGCGTGTGTGCGTGTGTGCGTGTGTGCGTGTGTGCGTGTGTGCGTGTGTGCGTGTGTGCGTGTGTGCGTGTGTGCGTGTGTGCGTGTGTGCGTGTGTGCGTGTGTGCGTGTGTGCGTGTGTGCGTGTGTGCGTGTGTGCGTGTGGGCGTGTGGGCGTGTGGGCGTGTGGGCGTGTGGGCGTGTGGGCGTGTGGGCGTGTGGGCGTGTGGGCGTGTGGGCGTGTGGGCGTGTGGGCGTGTGTGCGTGTGTGCGTGTGTGCGTGTGTGCGTGTGTGCGTGTGTGCGTGTGTGCGTGTGTGCGTGTGTGCGTGTGTGCGTGTGTGCGTGTGTGCGTGTGTGCGTGTGCGCGTGTGCGCGTGTGCGCGTGTGCGCGTGTGCGCGTGTGCGCGCGTGCGCGCGTGCGTGCGTGCATGTGTGCATGTGTGCATGTGTGCATGTGTATATATATATATATATATATATATATATATATATATATATATATATTATTCCTAGTCACGTACGATACCTATATTTAATATTATTGCATTACTAATGGTCTTCTCACATGATAATAACTAAATAATAAATGCATTAATGAATATATAATACATTAATTATTTAGTTGATATCATGAGATCATTAGCAATAATATAATATTTCAAAAAGGCTACAGTCAGTGACTATTCACGTAGTTTCCTCATTCCGTCGAATTGAAAAATTGTTGTCTGCTGCGGGATTCGAACCCGCGCTTGGCCAACGCTCGATCTGCATGGGTTCACGAGATGCTTAATAGCTCGAAAACGAATATCACGGCTTACACTTTTGAACCCGAAAATCGAAAGAAAAATGTTCACGCTTCATTTCTAGCTACTTTTTATTGTCGTATCGGTTGCAGGTTAAAAAAACGTGGGCCCGTAAAATGGCTTTTTAACATGGAACCCTATGGCCTAGTAGGAAAATGTACGCCGTGCTGCCATATGGACTTTGGACCCCCCCCCCGAACACTAGCGGCGACGACCTAGCCAAGGCCGACCTAGCGTGAACCTTGCCGAGTAATATTGGATGATTTTGTAAGCATAATAATTAATTTATGGCTATTTATGGCTCAATGGCTAATGGCTGGCCGGGTCTTAACTCTTAATATTCAGTCAAGTTCAGATACAAACATACAAACATAAATAATTTTGATTGTTGATCCTGCTAGGGCCAGGAAGGCTTACAAGAACACCCAGTTTTTTTATGGAAGGTAGGTTTAACGTGTTGGTGTAATTATTTCTCCAGATTCAAATAGAAATTGCGCTGGCTTTGGCTATTTTAATGTCTTTACTTTCCAATTATCAATGATTTAGTGTCAACCAAGGCTGTATAAACTGTGTCAACTGTCAACCATGTAATCAATTCTCAATTCCTCAAATAATTTGTTCTGGGGTATATTTTTAGACATGATGCATGTGAATCAGGTGATAAATATTGGAAATCTTGGGGGTATTGACCATTGGCCCACCATTAGTTAATCCCTATAATATACCTACCAATGAATATAAAATATCACATTTAGTAACTATGGATGTCTCCCCCCCCCCCAAGACATTTTGCACTATAACTAATTCTAACATCAATAATGAATATCTCACCGCTTCTGTCATCTCTCCTGTCACCAAACTTTGTTTACACACCAGCTGATGACAAGTATTTGTTCACCATAAATATAGTCCACTTAACCCTATCACGCTCTCACTAAACCTCCATTTTTGGTGGAGCGCAGGACTTGTATTTTAGACCGAGGGTCAGCAGCGCAGCAGCCACCACCATGACATTGTTCCAATGGCGTGTCAGGATTACCTTGTTCCCATGACATCATTAGATCTTTATTTTATCCAGTAAACTAACTGGAAACGGCAACCTTGTTCAGGTCACATTGTTCATATGTGTAGGATGACAGCAGGTGAACATGGCTGGGAGCATCTTGGGAAGATTTTCGTTCCAACATTGTTAGGTAAGATACATTCTAAATAACATAAAAAGTATATAATAGTGTCTTGAAATATGTGTAGTGACCAAATAGTTAAGTCTTGTAACATCTAAATTATAAAATGCTGTGGGCTTATGGTCAGTATGACCAAAATGTTATTTTTTGTGAGGACCCCCAAGAACTGTGTATGGAGCCTCAGGCTATGGAGCTGCTGCTGCTATTGAGGCTATGATGCCTTTCCCCAAAGCCTTCCATTCCCCTGTCACTGATTGGTCAACAGGCTGTCCTCACATTCCTCATATCGCAAAGAACACTGACATTTTTTACTTCAACATTTGACAGATTGTAGTATCACAGCAACAGTAGGGTAAAGATCCAATTGCCTGTCACATCCAATTACCAGACTTTGTTATTGGTAGTGTAGATGATAGTGATGCACTGAAACTCCAATGGACTGTGAATGGCATGACAAGTACATTATTTTGATGACTTGTGATTGGACCCCACCTCAACCTACTACTGTGCAGAGACTCCTCTGAAATGTGCTTCTTTTTTACATAGAAACCAGAAGCCATGTGCTATGCTGCAACTGATGTGAATTAGGGTAAACAACTCAAACTTTAATCACAGACATGTCAAAACACCAGTTTTTGTCCTATTGGTGATGTGGACTATTCTAAAGCACTAAATAATCCCAATAGCATACCTAGTCTGGTGTTCTGACATGTCCATTATATGACCATTTACCCCTCCATTTATCCATTGTATGACCCTAATGTCTAGAGCGTGTTCTACCATTGCATGAATGCCCTAATCCTCTCCTCAGATCATCCCAGTCTTCAGCAGCTGTAGGCAGGGGATTCGTCATCAGGATGGAGATGGATGCAGTGCTGCCAGCGGCTCCCTGGAGAAGGGTGATGGCCATGGCAGTGGCCTCCACCTGTCAACAGGCTGGCTTTGCCAGCATTGAGCCAGCTGCCCTGTCATCACTGACTGAAAGCTTTGTCAGTGGTAAGTGAACGGTGTGTTATGGGTCTGCATACTGTACCTGGCAGAGGTGCCTTAGAGGTATTGTTTGATACTGTGGGAATTATTTTGTTTTGTTTTGTTGATTGAGGCTGAGTATGTGTAGGCCAGCAATTCATAAAATACATTGATACTGCAAATATGTTTTCAGCTATCAATATTAAAAACTCAGAAGTCAGAGGTAGGGTAAGGTGGACATAGGTAAGGTGTTTGACAAAGTATTTGAATTACCAGAAAAGTAAATGAAAAATGGCAATGGCCATGTCCAGGGTCCTAGGATTGCTTTGAAGCCAGGGTGCGGAGTGGAAAATTCGGCCTAAAAATAACCATAAAGAGTGGAAAATTCAGCCTAAAAAGACCATATGATGTACTCGGTTTTGCCAAAACTCACCCATCAGAATCAGCTGTTAGAAATGGCAGTACTTTCCTAACCTGTTTCTTTCTTCATCCACAGGTTAATATTAGCATTAGTAATATCAGTGTTAGGGTTACCTTAGTTAACCAATACATCCTGATTTAGGGAGTGGAAAATTCACAGTAAAACTGGGGAAAAAGAGTGGAAAATATTACCCACAGGGTGTCGTTTTCCATCCAAATTTTGCAATCCTAGGACACTGGCCATGTCAATTGCCAAAACATCATGTGCATTTAAATTTGAGGGTGATATTGACCTTGTTGACAAATGACATGTTTGACATCACCGCAGTGACAGGTATTTATGAAAGGCACAGTCCACCAGGCAATGTTAACAAAGTGGAAGCTGATCACAAGCAAAAACTGAACACTGCGTTTTCTTTATCATCCACTCCAGTGCCACAGGCTGATAGGAAGCTGATCACTATCACAAGCTGTCCGCCCCTGTAGCTCAGTTGGGAGAGCGCTGGACCTCTGACCTCGCCCGGTAGTGGCGACCCGGGTTCGAGTCGTTTCGGCGCTCGCTATTTGCCTCTGACTGGGATGGCCTGCGGCCGGTGGCAGCGGTCGCACTAAAGGTCAGGTGACGTCAGAGGTCGGGGCGGACCGTGTCCACTCACGTAACTGTCCAGGCATGTCGGGCACGTAAAACTGTCGCTTCTAAATTCTGCCGGACGCCAGGAATTGCGCGATCGGGTGGTGGGGTCGGGGCCTGCGCAACAAGTTATGCTTAGCACGGGGCCTGACCTCGGAAACCCATCCATTCAAAAACATTCGGACTAAATTAAAAAAAGAACAAGAAAAAATAGCAGTCTTATTCCATTGTTTCAGAAGGTGACACTTGATTCTTGCTGGGTGCTTTATTTCTGCTTACAAAATGGCATCCTGCCAACTTGCGAGCACCAGGATACCACCTGCATTTGATGAGTGGGAAAAGTTAAAATACATTTGTGTATCACTAACCCTAGTTTGGATGAACAATTTCCAAATTCTATTGGTAACTTGTAATTGCGATTGTGGCAGATTTGTGAGAGATGAGAGTGCAAAGAAAGAGAGCAACGCCCTCTGATCATATTTGGGTGTGCATGCCAGTTTCTTAGATGTGATCCAGCTTATGCCTTTGTGGCAAGGTGCCCATCAATAAGAAGTGTCTTTTGTTACTTTGTATCATGTGTGTGATACCCTGTCACGTCATACACGCCTCCTTTTCGTTTCAGTGCTGAAGGAGCTGGGAAGGAGCAGCAAGGCCTACAGTGACCTGGCGTGCCGCAGTGACCTGGTTGTGGGAGACATTGTCATGGCCTTAGTCGACAATGGCTTCAACGTCGCCTCGCTTACGGTCAGTCGCATATGTTGGTAGTGCCTAGCTGGCTTGTTTGATCTTCCGTGAAATTTTTACCAACAACCTAGTACTTTTTGTGAAGACATTGCTGAACACTGCTGCCGCTGTTCAGATTTCAGAACGACTGCCCCGTTTCCCCACGCCCCCTCCCCTGCATGATGTCGGACTTGTATATGTGTTTTCGAGCGTGTCCGCTAGTACTCTATGCCTACCGGAAATGATTGCTACGTATGCACCACTTCATACTGCAGTATTTTTATATCCATAATTGTACAGCAAAACACCATAAAACCACGTAACCGCTCCGTTCGCAACGTTCAATTCACCACCGTACCCGGCTGTTCCGGTCCCAATGACCTCGCTCCCTCCCTCTCGCACTCCCTCCCTCCCTCCCTCCCTCCCTCCCTCTGTCGGCAGGAGTTCGCCAAGCGTCGCCATCGCTCGACGCTGCCGACGCCGCTGCCGTCGGCGCCGACGAAGCAGCCGCCGACGCTGCAGGTGGGGGAGAAGCAGAGCCACCCGGGCCACATCCTGGACCACCTGCCGGCGTTCCCCGACAGCCACGCCTACGTGCAGACGCCCACGCACAAGCAGCCCATCACCAACTACGAGGCCGTCCGAGAGAAGGCCGCCAGCCAGAAGCGCGACATGGAGCGCGCGCTCACCCGGTTCATCGCCAAGACCGGGCCGGTGGATAAGCTGTTCGACGCGGACGAGCAGGCGCAGTTCCCACGTGAGTGGGGACGCTGCACAGCGCACAGGCCGCACGACAATGGAGCGGGGGGGGGGGGGTGTCAGGCGTGAAGAGTGTGGAGCGTAGTGTTCGTGGGTTATGCGTAGTTGGAGCTGTAGCTGCAGCTGCATCGTCTGATTTGTGACTACACCCTTTTGCTCTTTACCATATTTGTCTGTGCCCACCATATCTGGTCCAATTGCACACGTACACTAAGTGCGCGAACATTGTAAAGGAAGCCTCTGTTTTTAAGGAATTGTGATATCGTCAAAAATGTGATCTGCAATGTTACTCAACTGGAGCGCAATGTGAGAACTGGATGTTTGACTAGAATGTTAGTAAGCCGGTGGTTGAAGCCGGTGGTTGAACTCGGAATGCGAGAACTGGATGTTTGACTAGAATGTTAGTAAGCCGGTGGTTGAAGCCGGTGGTTGAACTCGGAATGTGAGAACTGGATGTTTGACTAGAATGTTAGTAAGTCGGTGGTTGAAGCCGGTGGTTGAACTCGGAATGTGAGAACTGGATGTTTGACTAGAATGTTAGTAAGTCGGTGGTTGCCCGTTTTGTCACTGAGCTGCCGTGTTTCAGTGATCGCCTGTCGGTCGATCGTCAACCCGTACCTGCAGGCGCTCGACCCGCGGGACCAGATCTTCGAGGAGGAGGAGGCTTACGTGCCGCGCAAGAGGAAGAGATCTCAGGATCTGGGCGAGGATGGAGCGGCTGCGCGCGAGCCGCCGCCGCCGCCGCCGCCCCCCGACACCATCGATAACCCCTTCCTGCAGCCCGCCAAGATGCCGCGAAAACGCAAACACTGACCTGCGGTGCGGGTCAGAATGACACTGCGCGATGGGGAGTGGACAGGAGGATATCAGTGTAGTGTCCATTGTTGACTGTGTGCTCATTTGCCGTCACTTTGTTGATGTGTGCCTGAACGCTGAAATGGGTTCGAGTGGGGCGTCCAGCAATAATGTACGGTGTGTGGACTGGATTGTTTCCTACGGGGGTCATTCATCGTTTCATTATTCACGAACACATTTTGTATTATATCGGAGTATGTAGTCGTACGCGTCGTTTGCAGCTCAGAGTTCCGACACTAGGGAAACTCGCTTGCAGCGTTTCGAAAAGGAAAACATTGGATCATGAGACGCAGTGTGACATTGTTTCCAGTGTTCACTGAAATTCGATACTGGGGTTATCGGCCTGATGTTTAAGAAAATAGTTACGGGCGTACCTTATGTGGACTGGATCAATTGACGCCACACCGTGACTGGATATTGAGTTGATTGAAGAACTACCTAAAATCTGCACTTCTGTTGAGTGTTAGCCGCCTGCGGACATGACATCCCAGCTTTTTTTAAAAGCTCTTACTTTAGCCTTTGGCCTTACATGGGAAGATTTCACTTAAGAATACTTCCCAACACTGTTGGGCCATCCGTCGCACCCGTGTATGACTGATACAACGGTACCGTTGCATGAGAGCGCGTGCAGGGTCAAAATTTGTGCGAGGCGTCTGACGTGCTTCGATAGAGTAATAGGTGGCGCTGTATACATTGAAATAGGTGGCAGCAATCGTAATCTTGGCAGCAATATGCAACAGCGGGGTCAAGCTACGCGACTGTAAAACGTGGTCTTTCCCAGTACAGCAAATTTGGACACAGCGAATTTAATTTCTGTGGCACGAATATGCAACATTACGAGGCCAATTCGGAGGTGCACTAATGATTCCGGGCGGGAGGCTGATTTGGCCTGTTGAAGTCGTCGTTGATCCGAGTCAGTGATTTCCTGCGTAGATTATGACGGACCCTACGCCGCAGCCGAAGGAAACATGATGGCGATATCGGAAATTATCATGAAAAAAATAAAATATTGTTAGTCGTGGGTCAAAGAGTATTTTAAAGTGGGCAACAAATGCCCAGAGTGGATTTTGCATCCATGGTAGATGTTCGAAAATGTCTTGTATAGGTAGTAGTTATTATGGGCGGCCCCCCCAAACATTTTCGGATTTAACATTACGCCTATGGGCGTTGCATGGAAAGAATCGACTTAGTGCCTCCGTCCCCCAACTTCCGTAAGGTGGCGCCGCCCTTGGTAGTTATATACCATCAGCCTGCCCAAGGCCGTATAAGAGAGCCTGCCTATGTGAGGCTAGAATACAAAGCTTATCGTTTTTAAGTTAATACCACATCAATGCAAGAGAGTTTGTGTCCGTTTTATTCAGATTGCATTCAGATCACGCCACCAAAGTTATCGGAGACATGTGAAATGTCATGCTCACTTTGAAAGTAGTTTGTTTGGCGGGAAATGTAAAAAATATAGTTCTAACCAATCGTTCATTTCTTCGTGAATTTCAATAGATATCATAATAGTTTGCAAAAATACAAACTCACGTTAGCATTCTAAAGTAAGGGACTAGCTAGGCATTAACTATTCAAACTGTACAGTGTTTCATTACTTCTGCTCAAAAGCGAAAGATATAAATTTTTTCCTACGCCGTTTTTAGCGCGTGTCATGTTCCCGCGTGACAAATTCGAACAGTCGAGACGAAATCGTACCGTTTTTTTTGGTGTCGGGTTCGTGTGGTTCTGTTTCTTTTGTTGGTCGGGATAGATCTGTGATTTTCGGCAGATCAATAAGAAAAAGCGTTAACTATGAGGGAGATCGTCCACATGCAAGCTGGCCAATGTGGCAACCAAATTGGAGCTAAGGTAAGAGCGTACTCGCTGGCGGGGGCATATTTCCCAAGTGTACAGCTGGCAGGCGTGTTTGGAAATAGCAATCACTTAGGGAGACAAGTCAGCCAAGAATATAGATATTGCTTTTATTTTTTGGAGGCATCGTCCATGCTTGGTTCTCCAATATATCTCCCGGTTTTTGAATGTGAAAAGTTTGATTTTGGGGAAACTCCAAAAAATGCTATTTTTTTAAAAACAATTTCCCAAAATCAAACTAATTCAAGGCCTAGCGAACAGGGTAACGGTGGGGTTGGCGTCACCGTCCGGGGCTGGCGTCACCCTCGCGGCCGGGCAATAAAATCAAGGTTCAGGTTAGTATCACCGTTGTTGGTCTGGAGTCGTGGGGAAGCTTAATGACGTCACCAGACGAGCGAATCTCGCTCTACGAGCGAATCTTAGGCGGACCTGATCGGACTTAATAGCTACGAGCTGTAGGCCGAACCGATCGGACTTAATGGCTACGAGCTGTAGGCCGAACCGATCGGACTTAATGGCTACGAGCTGTAGGCCGACCCGATCGGACTTAATGACTACGAGCTGTAGGCCGACCCGATCGGACTTAATGGCTACGAGCTGTAGGCCGGCCCGATCGGACCTAATGGCGGGGTTAGGTTAGTTAAGTTTACTTGATTCCGATCGGTTCGGCCTACCGCTCGTAGCTATTAAATCGGGGCGGCCTAAGATTCGCTCGTATCTGGTGACGTCATTAAGCTTCCCCATGACTCCAGACCAACAACAGTGATAGTAACCTGAACCTTGATTTGATTGCCCGGCCGCGAGGGTGACGCCAGCCCCACCGTTACCGCGAACAGGCCTCGGGTGTTCCCCGTGGGATATATTTGATGCTTTCCTAATGGCCCGACGGGTCACCAACAATCGCCGATAGTGAGCCGGTAGTGAGCGGGCAGTTGGCTGTCAGCCGTCAGTAATGAATTGGGATCAGTAAGGATCGTCCGGAAATGAATGGATGGGCAGTGTCTTGACAGCAGTGCCTTGGCTATTGGTTGCCGTCCGACTGAAGTGCGCATTTTTCTATGACTAATTCCGACTAGCGGATCCAGGGGGGTGGGGGCCCGACTGGAAAAAATATACACTTTCACCAACATGTCCAGCGTAATTCGGCGATTGCGCCGAAAATTTCGGCGCACGTCCAGCGTAATTTCATCTAGCAAAAGTTCGGCGCACAGACCCACGATATTCCGGTTCCATCCTTCAAGGCCGCACGATTGGGTCCACTGGTCCACGACTGGGCTGCTCCTGCCAGGAGCCTCGCCACTGACTCCACAATTCAGTCTGGGACACTGGTTAATTTTTTATTTTCGGAAACTTCCATTTTTGGAAAGTGCGTTCCCATTTATACAAGTAATTTCCACACAAAAAAAAAATCCTAAAAGGCGGAAAGTTTGGGAAGCTGGCGAACAGGTGGCCTCCACCACCGCTGAGCACCTGCCAGCCGTGGACAAACTGTACTGGGTGGGGTCAGTGGCGACGGCCAGTACCCAAGCAAAGGGTTCACCAACTGCCGTTCTGTGCGAGGGGGTGGAGCAGCCAGAGTGGTACTCTGTGCTCTGGGACGGCGCTCACTGGATGAACCTTGCCATGAAAGACGGGCGGATCTGGCCGTGGGTTTTGGGGGCAAATCCAGTGGCGTATTTCCAAAACGTTGTTGAGGGGGAGGCGGGCAGGTGCGTGGCCGATTTTTTTTTTGTGGGGGTCGGCTAATATGACTGGGAAAAATGTACCCCCATTTTTATGCGTGTGCGTTTGCAGCATTTTTAATGTGGTTTCCATGTTATAGTAGGTAGGTACATGTTATATAGCGCCACACAAACGTGGGGGGCGGCCTTCCCCCGAACCGCCTGAAATTGCACAAAATTGCCACATTTCCTGATATAGAAGACAATCTAAGCAACTGTTACCAGGGAAAAGTTTGTTTTAAATCTGCTATCAATGCATAAGCAAGCGAAATCTGGTTCTGAGTTTTCATAATTGTGTTATAATTTTTGGATTTGCTCCC
The DNA here is from genome assembly GCA_036785665.1 of Chirona hameri. Lineage (NCBI taxonomy): Eukaryota > Metazoa > Arthropoda > Thecostraca > Balanomorpha > Balanidae > Chirona > Chirona hameri. The sequence goes on from JAXIVJ010000049.1 coordinate 290,464, forward strand.
CAACCACCGTTCTGGATCCGCCAATGAATTCCGAGCGGTTTTGTGCATGTTGACGGTGTGTTTTGATCTTTTGATTTGTTTCAGTTCTGGGAAGTGATATCCGACGAGCACGGCGTCGATCCAACAGGCACATACCATGGCGATTCAGATCTTCAGTTGGAGCGGATAAACGTCTACTACAACGAGGCAACAGGTGAATATAGATGGTTTCTTAATATCAAATAGTACATTTTCACCGTCATTCCCCATGAACAAGCGACTGTCGCTTTGCTCGCTCGGAAACGTAAAACTCAATAAAGTTCGCGCTTCAGAGCCTGCGAATATATTTTTGTGCTTACCGTTTTACATTTTGCAGTTGCATGGTCTGTCCTCTGGTCCAGCGTAAAGCGTGTTTTGCGTCTTTTAAACTAATTTTTTGTTCTCAACTTATTTCTTTATTTTAATTTGCTTTAACTTTTCTTTCTTTGTGTGTATCTTTTCTTTTCTTGGTGTGTATAATGCATAATGTGGATGTGTGTGTCTGCCGTTGTATGTGGGAAAATTGAACGGTTTTAGTTCCCTGTGGGCGTGTCAGCGGAGTGTCGTTTTTGACATGTTCCTCTTTCATCCGTGACTTATGTATTCAGTGTCACATCAATACGGAACCTGTTATGGGGCTCGAATTGCGGGACAGATTGAAATATCGACCAGCAGGACAGTAATTTATCGTTGATCTCGTTCTCTCGTTTCCCGTGCATTGATTCAGGATTCAGGATTCAGTTTCCAAATCAAATTGGTCTTATAATTTGTATATAGATCGTTTTATATCGTCTCCCCTCATTCGTCATGAGCTTCGCGTGCATCTGACTGAATATACATAAAGCTGTGCATCTGTTTATCCCCAGGCGGCAAGTATGTGCCCAGGGCAATATTGGTGGACTTGGAGCCGGGCACCATGGATTCTGTCCGGGCTGGCCCATTCGGCCAAATTTTCCGCCCAGACAACTTTGTGTTCGGCCAGAGTGGTGCAGGTAGGTCCATTGATCAAACCTTGCAGCCACCCATTACCGATTTTGCCGATACCTGAACAGCCTCATTGACGCTGTCCCCAGTACCGCTTGCGATCCCAGTAGCACACAAGTTACCATGCTAATTGTCTGTCGAAGCGAGGTTTGTCGAGTCTGGGCTTCCATTAACATCGACTTTAGCTTACAAAGACTTCAAAAATCGCCGCCTCCCGACTTCAGCCCTACTTTAGCCCTACTTTAGGTTTAGGTGTGTAGTGTGGACGTGTATCGACCTAGACTCTTGCTAAAGAAATCGACTGACTGTGAAACGAAGATGCCGTGTTTGTACTCTCGGGATATTTGTTTAATTATTAAGTGAATGCTGATGAAATGCTATACAATGGACAACTATGTTGTAATCGTTGTAAACAACTGTGTTTACAACAATTTGTAGCGATACCAACGTCATTGGTACCTCTGCGCCAAGCTATGGCAATATTATGTTGCATTATGGCAGTTTTACAAATAACACTGACAATTATTGCCGCCGAATAACTAGATTTCATTACGACATGAATAAGTTGGGGTCGATTGATTCTTCAAAAGCTTAAAGGCATGTCATAAAAATTAGCTGGAAGCTATGTTCACATGTGATTCATCTACAAGAACGCAAATTTGCCACTTTAAAGTCGTAAATACTATTTGGACAAGTATCTTAAGTCATTTTCTTGGAGGCCTTTCCTACCTACCCCGGACAAGATGACATTCGACTCAACTTTTTTCCTGTAGAAAGCTACAGGGGTTACTTCTCGGTATTTACCATGCTCCGGTCATGCAGGCAACAACTGGGCGAAAGGCCACTACACGGAGGGCGCCGAGCTGGTCGATTCTGTGCTCGACGTGGTTCGCAAAGAAGCGGAGAGCTGTGACTGCCTGCAAGGTTTCCAGCTAACTCACTCTCTGGGTGGTGGGACTGGGTCTGGAATGGGGACTCTACTCATCTCGAAGATTCGTGAAGAGTATCCCGACAGAATCATGAACACTTTCAGCGTCGTCCCTTCTCCTAAGGTGAGTGTCGGTATAAACTTTACGTTTAACTGAGCAGTTGAACTGACAGTCTCAGACCGTCACATGCAACAACGTTACACTGGAATTTGCTCTATTGTTCCAAACTTCTATTGCATTAATTGTGGTATCGTTTCCACTCTCCATTTAAAACTGGCCAATGTCTTCGGCCGGTGCGTGATAAGTGCTGATAAGTGACTTTTGTAACTTAAAACCTATCGTTAAGAATTGGAAATATATTTATTCTGTAATTGCATAAAACATTAACGTGTGCCTACATTAATGTAACAAGCCTAGCTACTTGTGAGTAGTGTTTGGACTCTAGGGAAATATTGTTTTCGGATTATGATGTCCCAAGGGCAGTTCCGTGGAGTGAAAACTGTTTCGCCTCGCCTCCCTTGAAACCCAATTAGTTACCGTCCCAGCATTTCTAGTGTTTATTGTCTGCAACTTTTACAATAGCTTCTGAATTACAGGTGTCTGATACTGTTGTGGAGCCGTACAACGCTACACTCTCAGTTCACCAGCTTGTCGAGAACACAGATGAAACCTACTGCATCGACAACGAGGCCCTGTATGACATCTGCTTCCGGACCCTGAAATTAACAACACCGACGTATGGCGACCTGAACCACCTCGTCTCGGCGACCATGTCTGGCGTGACGACCTGCCTCCGTTTCCCCGGTCAGTTGAATGCTGATTTGCGGAAGCTGGCTGTGAACATGGTGCCCTTCCCTCGTTTGCATTTCTTCATGCCCGGGTTCGCGCCCCTGACCTCCCGCGGCAGTCAGCAGTACAGAGCCCTCACTGTCCCAGAGCTGACACAGCAGATGTTCGACGCCAAGAACATGATGGCCGCCTGTGATCCTCGCCACGGCAGGTACCTGACTGTCGCCGCCATCTTCCGCGGTAGGATGTCGATGAAGGAAGTAGATGAGCAGATGCTGAACATACAGAACAAGAACAGCAGCTACTTTGTTGAGTGGATCCCCAACAACGTCAAAACGGCTGTCTGTGATATCCCCCCTCGCGGTCTCAAGATGTCGGCTACCTTCATCGGAAACAGCACAGCCATCCAGGAGCTGTTCAAGCGGATATCGGAACAGTTCACAGCCATGTTCAGGCGGAAGGCCTTCCTTCACTGGTACACAGGCGAGGGGATGGATGAGATGGAGTTCACGGAAGCCGAGAGCAACATGAACGATCTAGTCTCTGAGTACCAGCAGTACCAGGACGCGACCGCGGAGGAAGAGGGCGAGTTTGACGAGGAGGAGGAAGAGGAGGGTGCTGAGCAGTGATCAGGGTCACCAAGCCACCAAACACCGAAGCAGGAATACACGTTCCGACAACAACCGCAAGCCACCAATTGCCAATTGCTGACTTAGAATCTGAAGTCTTAAGTAGAACACAGGATGTCAGTTTGAGGCATGAGAGGTTGCTTGTTCACTTGTTAATGACTATTACTTAATCACCAAAAGCAAGATTAGTCTAATAAATATGTGTACCAGCAGTACCAGGTCGCGGAGGAAAAGGAGGGTGCTGAGCAGTGATCAGGGTCACCAAGTCGCCAAACACCGAAGCAGGAATACACAACCGCAAGCCACCAATTGTTAATTGCTGACTTAGAATCTGAAGTCTCAAGTGGAGCACAGGATGTCAGTTTGAGGAATGAGAGGTTGCTTTTCCACTTGTTAATGACGATTATTCACCAAAAACAAGATTAGTCGAATAAATGGAAACATAAATGGTCGGAGTTTACTATTTGGAAATGTTGACTGTTGAAATGAGTTGACTACCTGAGGCCGGTTACATGTATGTCGTACGAGCAACCTACCGTAATTCAGCATTGTTGCTCTTTGAGCATGTGCGGTGAACATTTATTATTTCAATCATTAGCATTAAAACAGTTGAGTTTCAGCAATCAGTTTGTATGTGCAACCGGCCTCGCGAGCCGTCGTCCAGAGTACGTAGCGGTATTGATGAGTCGTCGAGATGAGGCTGGGAGGCGCGTTTACTGACGGTATTGACCCGAATGTCGTTTGCTGACGCACTTGCGCCTCTGCTGCGTGGCTTTCAGCGTATACGCCTGACGTTTGACGTCATAGGCTGCCGGCCCGCGCGCTCGCGGTCTGGCCAAATCGGGAATCCAGGTGACGTCACGGCCGGCTGTGGTGCCACCATAGCTGGGTCGTCTCCTCAGCCGTACCAACTGAGGAGCAGAGTAGCTCCGGCTTGCGGATGCTTGGTGGATAGCGGGCCGGTCGCGAGTTAGCGTATGGAAGGATTTTTCACGATTTATTTCACTTTTGGTTGGTACCAGGAAGTCTCGAAGGAGGGAGACAATATCTTACCAGCCTACAATTATAGAATTTAGGATCTCAATTTACTATACAAAGCATTTCTCCCAAAAAGAAGGGAGAAAATATCAAATTTTCATGGAACATTACACTGCCATTTGTATTTACTGGTGTGATTCAATATTTCACGAATGTAGTCCAATTCTTGTCGAGTTTCCACAGATCTTTATGAACATCCGTCCTCCCAACTTTGCACAAGTTGAGAATTCTGAAACGCTATTGCTGGATGTGAATCTGGATCTGTGCGCACTGGGTAGCCGGGATGGAACGCCCGAAGTCTAGCTGAAAATAATTTTCGCTGGTTTGAATGCTCGTATCGAAATACGTGCAAACCTCCAATGCTTCGCCACTCGATACACCAGCATACTTCCGACTTGCCGGAATATGTGAAAGAGCCATCGACAATTTTGAGTTGAACTTTGGTCGTTTTGGCAGTATGGTATCACAACTAAAACTATTCAGATTATTATTCAGTCCACTTGTCTGAGAGCATAGGCGTCCTTATTTGGACTTGCCGTGTCCGGCACTCTGTGGTCGGCACCTGTTGTATCTGTGCCGTGACTCCCAGCTGGCCTGAAACGGTGTCAGCCAGCGCACGACCGTCGACAGAACAAAGGCGCAACGAGGTCGGCCGCGCCCGCAGCAGGTCACCACCGCGTCTGGTGCCGGGCTGACACCGTGGCAGAACACCAGTAGGCCCCGATGTGCAGTGATGCATGCTTAATACAAATGACCCGTCTCTGGCCGCCTTACGTTAAAATAGAGGTTAAATCGGCCCCGACAGCGAGGAAGTCTATGTATTGCATGTAAAGGTTCCCTATGCCTATGTTGGGGGTATATACATGCAATCACTGCGTTCCATAACAATGTCAAGCCAAGGAGAGCATAACAAACAAAATTTAGCACGTTCGACTTCATTTGACCTACGGTCATGAAATTTTCACAAAACAAAGTTTCCCACAGAACCTCCCTACCCTACTAATTTCATTGGGCTTAATCCCCACACCAATGACGATAAATCGCTTACCCGACCAGCATGCCCAGTGGTCACTTGGATCTGAAGCGTCAACGCTGCCAAAGGCTGACGAGGTGCTCATGGTTCAGATACTACATTCTTTAGAAGTGTCGCCCCATAAAGAACTCAAAGCCTATTATTATATGTATAGTTTCATTGTCTTGCCATACTGCCATACATCATGACCTTCCACAGTTATAAATATATATTTTCCCAGCTATCTCAGTTCAGGTCAAGCAGCACTCGTCATATAATAAGCCAGTGAAAAGAAATTGTGCTGCTGGACTAAGCGAATCTGGTTAATACAATAATAGCAGGTTAGCAATTGCATTGCAACTGGCACAGCATTTAAAATGGTTCAATGATAGAGGAATGACTCCCTCTTAGGTTGTTCGCGAATAGCGAGAAAATGACGGCGTGCAGCGCCGCCAAATATTGCACAGCTATTTGGGCATCAATTACCCACATTTTGTGAAGTTTTAACTTCAGGTCATCACAGGTCAGGTCACCAGGTTACGTCAAGTGACCTTACCTCCAAAAATGTTTGTGGTCGTGCCAAAGCCACCGTTTGTCCCGAAAGCTTTGAAACTTGCAGGATTTCATCAGGTCATAAGTACCTACAATTCATTGATCTCGGATTTGTTTGTATCAGTGACACAAGGTCAGGTCAATGTCGTGACCTCCCCAGTATAAGTCGATGGGAAATATACAAATGCTTCCTATTCAGATAATATGCATTGGATCAGGCCAATTCTTCAAGAATCATGTTATTTTAGCTTATTGTTGATGACCCAGATGCAATTGTCGCTCTGTGACTTCTGCAAGGTCAGCTGAGGTCGTCTCAGGTCACCAGCACTTTTTTGCCAATAACTATATAATAAATATATAGACGTGCAAATGACACCACTGTGTCTCGTCGAGTCCTTTGACCTAATGACTTCTGATGACCTCAATATTGAGCTGAGCCAAATCCCGGTGTGCCTCTGAAACAACTTCGCCCTGGTGGGGTTCAAAATGACTCCCTCCCCCCTCCCTAACTCGAAGACTAAAAGGGCTATAAAGACGCGAAACAAAGTTTGAAAACTCTTGACAAGGCCATTCGAGGTTACTTCGGGTATGATTTGACTCAGCTCAATATTGAGGTCACCAGAGGTCATCAAAGGTCAAATTCTTCAAGTATAATACTTAGCTCCAGAAACCCCCAAATATCTCGGGAACTATGCTAGCTACGAACAAACGTAAAAGGCAACCGAAGCTAATGCGAAATTAAATCGTGCGTGTCCACAAGTTAAAGCTCAGGTCAATAGTTTAGGCTCCAGAGGTCACCAAGGGTTCACGAGGGCATTTTTTCCCAAAAAGGTTTCAATAAATATTGTTTATTAGTTAGACATATAAGCGGTAATTAAACATATTAATGGTGCCCTGGTTAGGTCAACTTAAAAAGTTGAAAGGTCATTTGATGACCCAGGTAGGTCATGTTGCACATGGGGCGACTCGACGAGACAAACACAGTGGTGTCATTTGCACGTCTGTATATTTAGTTTATCGATAGCTATTGGCAAAAAGTGCTGGTAACTCGAGATGACGTCAGCTGACTTTGCAGAGGTCACAGAGCAACAATTGCACCTGGGTCATCAATAGTGGGCTAAAATAGCATGATTCTGAAAGAATTGGCCTGATCGAAAACATGTTCTCTGAACAGGAAGCATTTGCATATTTTCCATTGACTTATAATGGGGGAAGTCACGAAATTGACCTGACCTTAGCTGACTGATACAACAAAATCAGAGAAGAATAAATTGTAGGTACTTGTGACCTTATGAAATCCTGCAATTTGCAAAGCTCTCGGGACAACAAACGCTGGCTTTGGCACGACCACAAACATTTTTGGAGGTAAGGTCACTTGACGTGGCCTGGTGACCTGACCTGTGATGACCTGGGGTTAAAACTTTCACAAAGTGTGGGTAATTGACGACCAAATAGCTGTGCCATATTTGCCGGCGCCGCACACCGCCGTTTTCTCGCTATTCGCGAAAACCCTAAGAGGGGGTCAACATGACTTCCCCCCACAAGGGCGAGGGCTCGGACGGAAAATAATTTATAGGAAACACCTATCCGCCATTTTTGCACACTACCAGATGACACGGAGTTCAATTTTAAAAAGGGGATTTTTTCAATACAAAAATGCCCTTTTGTCAAGGTCACCCAATGTCAAGTAAAATAACCTCAAGTTGCACGAAAAATAAATACAAAACAGCAGAATGTCCTTCAGCTCAAGCGAAGTCGAATGATATATAGGTTTGTTAAATTTAAACAACCCAACCTGGTGAAAATGTCGCAGGCTCTATCTCCATAGCCGTTAGTCGGATTGAGCTTAAAATTATACAGGCGTGTTTTTGGCCCCGAATTACCCCCTGAACAAAGCTTCATCAAAATATAAGATGTAGGGTGTTAACTTGCCACTTTGGTGTGTCGATTTGTCGTGGAATGCCCCAGTTGTCGCCGACACAGCGGCCGACACGTATGTCAGATCTTGTTGAAATTTGAATACGATGGTGCGCCTCTGCCACCGGACCTGTGTGCCAAATTTCACGCACCTAGCTGGAACGGTTGAGTGATTAACCCGCGAGTTACTGGGGTATATTTCACAACGCGACTTACTGGGGGGGGGGGGGGGGGCTATTTTTTGCCCCCGCCTCCCCCTCTGATCTCCGGAACTACTGGACCGAATGTAACAATTCAAACGACATTCGATAGCCCTAGGAAATTTATTGAGGGAAACAATATTGTTGACCTCGGGTTCACCGATGACGTCACAGGTCAGGTCAAGTCAAAATGTTTGACCGTGTCAAAAAGGTCTCTATGGATGGAATTGTCGCGCAAAATTGCTATATTAAACACATAGCTGTCTAAATCGGTATGATTTGTGTGTCTGACACTTCTAAGTACCTTTGTAAGCTGTTTATGACCTTGGGTCAGGTCAAGGTCATCCGAGGTCACGAGGTCAAACTGCAGATTACGGTCATTAGGGCGTTGTAACACATGTTTATGGGCTTGTTCTTCGTCTAGAACGCAAAAAAATGACCTTAGAACATTGCTTGTTCCATATAAATAGAAGTAAAAAGCAAAAATGGAAATGCGTTTTTATGCATAGTAATGCTGTGAGAGGTGGTCGATTTTTGTCATTTAGCCCGCGAGTTACTGGGGTATATTTCATAACGCGACTTACTGGGGGGGGAGGGTATTTTTTGCCCCCCCCCCCCCCCCCTGATCTCCGGAACTACTGGACCGAATGTAAAAATTAAAATGGCATTCGATAGCCCTGGGAAATTTATCGAGGGAAACAATATTATTGACCTCGGGGTCACCGATGACGTCACAGGTCAGGTCAAGTGCAAAATGTTTGACCGTGTCAAAAGGTCTCGATGGATGGAGTTGTCGCGCAAAATTGCGATATTAAACGCATAAGCTGTCGATAAATCGGTATAATTCGTGTGTCTGACACTTCTAAGTACCTTTTCTAACCTTGGGTCAGGTGAAGGTCATCTGAGGTCAAACTGCAGATTACGGTCATTAGGCGTTGTAACACATGTTTATGGGTTTGTTTTTCGTCTAGAACGCGGAAAATGACCTTAGAACATTGTTTGTTTGATATAAATAGAAGTAAAAAACAAAAATGGAAATGCGTTTTCATAGTAATGCTGAGAAGTCGATTTTTGTCATTTAAAGGTCATAACTCGGTAATTTTTAAAGATATCGACTTTAAATTTGGTACACATATTCACCGCATACGTCTCGATCACATATATTTCGTTTTTTTGATAATTCAGATTTTTTTCTTGGGAACATTTTGTAAAAAAAAAATGGATTTCTCAAAATTTTGAATAAAAAACTCAAAAATCTGAGGCAGCAGTTTGATAGCCCGGTCTATCGTCAGTAATTTGATTTAAGACAATTAAGTTTATCTCAAACATCGTACCTTTGACAGCGTTTTCCGCAAGCCATTATTTTGCAACAAAAACCGAAGAACATGACGTCACTGACGTCATTCCCGGTTGACCTATCATAACCTCATTTTTCCTTTTGCCAACATGTGTAGAATTGATGTGAGAGAAGGTGACGTTACAAATTTTGTGACTATGCAAGTTTGGTGACGTTACCGGTGTTCGTTTAGGAGTTATTGCAAAATAACGGGGGGGCAAAAAATAGCCCCCCCCCCCCCCCCCCCAGTAAGTCGCGGGTTATTTTGTGTATGACCGTCCCGTTATTTGATTACCACATACGCACGTACGTACGTCCGCACGCACGCACGGACATATTGCAATTAATAATATAAGATTTTTATGAGGGGGGGGGGGAAACAGGCCGTTTTAGTTTTTGCCACTTTTGCCGGTAAAAACCGGTTTAAACCGTCAAATGGCAAAACCCTCTTTTTGCCGGCAAAAAAAAATATAACCCTGCTAATGACATCAACCCAATTTTTTTAGCTCTCAGTGACCTCTGAAGTCTAGAGTTAGAGGTCATCTTAGGTCATGGGTTTTTGACGACATGCAATCATTAAAATGTGTATATCAGTGTAGAATTGCTGTAGAAATGTGAATTTGCCGCTATTTGATAAGATAGTTTCTCGTTTATTATCTCTAGATTTCTCGTCTTCAAAATATCACTACCTCAATGTGACCTGATGAGGTCAAAGTGGAAAATTTGAGATTTCAGCACGTTTGCCTGACCAGAATTTTGTGAAACTTCGACATAATAAGGTTCAGCAATTGTCAAAAGCTGTGAAAATAAAATGGTGGGGCATTTTATTATATTCGAGACATCGACATTCGAACATAGCCATGCGAACATGTACAAATATGCCCTAAGGCTATTGATCTATAATTGACGTGATGTGTGCGGTTCCTTTCTCCGATTGCCTTTACATTTTTCACACTTAATGTTTGTGGAATGAACTCCGGCCTCTTCAGTTGTGTGCTAATGACCTGACCTAACGTGACCTTCACCTGACTTAAGGTCAAAGATAGAGGACTGACAATATGGCTATACAAAACAAAATAACTTTGGTGTTTCGATAATATTTTTGTTTTGTAGGCTGACTTGTCGCAAGTCGTTTCAATGTCCCTCCTACGCCATCACATGGCCCTTGCCATGCGAAGTGGCAACAAAGTGTCATTCGGCGACCGGCGTCAACGCCGAAATCGGCTGAATGTAACGATAACAAAATTATTGGAGTTTGTGGAGTGCGCAACTGCGCAGCACATCCATTTTAAAAATATAATACTTCGGACGAGCTTCAATTTTGGCTTTCAAATGAGCAATACATTTTCTTAGGAATAATTGCACCGCAACAAGTACCTATCATGCGTAAGGCAGTCTGCCATTGCTATGTAGGCTAGAGTTTACCTGACTCGTCCCGCCAATAGGCGAAAAACCGATCCAGTGTCGCCTGCGCCTTATTCCAGTGGTGATATTCATTGTCCATTTAAAGGGACTATCCCACCTTAACATATTTGAGCTGAGATAGCCATTTTGATGGCTTGGCATTGAAATTAAGTATGGTAGCAGTTAAAACAACCACAATAATATAATCAAAAAGATATTCGCGCTTTAGTTTGACATCTGTAAAAATAAGGTCCATGTGTATTTGAATAGTGCCTCTAAACCGACAGCGTCGTCTCTACCCAACTGGTAATGATAGTCGACTTGTTTTAAGGTCAGCCTTGGAATATTTTCGTCTTTCATTTCTCGATCCCCGGGTGGTTCGCAATCTAAGCCAATCTAGACACCGATATCTAGATTGGCTTAGATTGCGAACCACCCGGGGATCGAGAAACGAACGGGCGGACGCCCTCGCCATGGAGGCCTCAGCCCTGGACCAGACCGAAGCGCTCATCGACATCAAGAGCATCACCCGCACCGCCGCCAGAGCGGCCCGCCAATCGTGGCAGCGATTGTGGCCCGGCGGCTGGTATCAGCGCATCTTCAAGGACCGCCTCCCGGGCCCGGTCCGCGGCGTCAACCGAGAGGCCGCCGTGGACAATAATGGACATCCACCAACTCCGAGCCGGACACTGGAGCGGGTCCGAACAGTACCTTCATCGCATCGGACGCCGCCCGACCGACTCGTGCCCGGGATGCAACGATGCCTGGTGCCCAGCGGCCCGGTGTCGGGTCTGCGACGAGGAGCCGGACACGCCTCAGCATATCCTGCTGAGGTGTCCCTGCCTGTGCGGGGCCCGCCTCCTATCGCTGGGAAACATATGGACGACCGGAAGACCTGCAGCGGGACGACTTGGTGGCGGCCTTAGCTGCCGGCAACCGGTCCTACCAGAGCCGTACGGCTACTGTACGGCTACGGCTACTGTGTCCCTAGCCGGGGCCAGAGGGACCAACAACAACAACAATCTAGATACCGGGTGGTTCGCTTTTTCTGCGCAATAGATGTCGACACAAAATTGTGCCTTATATTTGGCAGCACATAGGATTTCCGTTATTAAAAAAAATGACGTCACCAACCCAACTTTCCGCTTAAAACTAAAAGTTGAATATCTTCCAAGATAAACAATTTGTTTCGGAAAAAAGTTCACGAACATGTTTAGGCTGACCTCGCCTGACATGTAGACATACAAATTAAGTAATTCGACAAATTTCAAAAAGGTGGGACAGTCCCTCCTTTAAAGGGATATTGACACCTCCGGGGGAATTCTAAAAAGCAACTTAAATGAATGGTGGGGATCAACAATCATGTATGCTCAAGCTCCAACTTGCTCATGCAGCGCCTAAAGCAGTGGATCGGCAAAGCATTTGTATTTATTTCTGACTTCAGAGCCTTATCAATTCTTGCTATTTTATTATGGAAGAGGCTAAGGTTGTTGAAAATATAATTAACTGCATACGCTTTTTAATTTTAAAGTGCACTGACGGAATGGCGATGTTGAGTTTGCAGCATCCAAAAGAAAATAACAGTCCGCAAAGAAGTGATTCTAAATAGTGATGTGGCGACTCCAATTTTACGAATGCTTGGCAAGCATGAGTGGTGCAAATGTATTTTTTGATCTAATGGGGGGAGTTTCGGGAACCAAATTTTGCAGGTGAAATCGGACACGCTTAATCGACCGATACACACCAAAAACTCCATATTGGTCTGCGAGGTGGCAATGTCCCTTTAAACTAAAGGGGCCATTCATTGTCACATTGTCCTGCGTCACCATGTATTTGTTGGGTTGGGTTGGGGGGAAGAAATCTTCCAAAATAATCACCTCAGCTGGACTAAGCTGTAAGCATTTCAGATAGTTACTCTGCGCAAAGTCATGCTTCAGAAGCAGCTCAAGCTGCTTTGAGCTGCTCACTAAATATTTCCACAAAGTCGTCGGTGTTCTGTACAATTGTTGCTAACGTCGACCTATCGGTGTTTGTCCATCTCCTACACTCAATCTTATGTATGGGGCATTCCACGACAGATCGACCAAGGGTTCACACCGCCACATTTTTTATTTTGATGACATTTTGTCTATAGGGTTATCTTGTGCCCTTCTTGTTATCTTGGCATCGGCAGATCCCTAAGGTCAACGGTTCTCAAGATATAGCCTCGGGCATTTTTGCGAGGTCACGATGCAGGGTAATCTTTGGAGGCATTTAGCTCCAAACCCACTGAACATAATACATTGTATAGGCATATCATCGTGACTGCAATGAACTCAATGAACTGGGCAACATTTTCATCATCTCCGATTTGCAAAATTGTGACTGGATTTTTGTATGTCACATTGTTTTATTTGTTGTGCCTATACCCCTTCCCGTCAATTTTTTTATTTTTTATTTCATATTAAAGCTTTACTATTTATCTCGAGATAGGAAAAATATAAGAAAGGTAATATTTCTTAAAATATTGTATTTTATTTTTTGAATACTTCAGTTTTTTGCCAATACAACATTTTAAGGCATTTGCAGTAGAATACCGCCACTGGCACTGCAGGACGCAGGTGGAGGGTGGTGGGGGTGAACGCGCCCCAAAATGACCCATGACCAAACCCCCTTAAACCCCCCAAACTCCCTCAAAAAATTAATGGTACAGGTATGTGCAAAACAGTAGGTAATAAGCAATGCACAATGCACATTATGTTTGTCCCATGAGGGCCCCATGAAGGTGTTGGAAATATATATCCTACGTTACTTGCCGGAATACCTATGGCATTACTTGCCAATGCCATGCACAAGTATCCACATGCCTTCAGGTGAGGCACGCAGTCTAGGAAGGGGCGGGTCCCCCCCCCCTTCCCCTCCTGGAGGGCCCCTTTCGGCGCGCGCCGAAAAGGGCCGACGAGACCACGCGAAGCGCGGTATAATTGGCTCTTTACCACGCGAAGCGTGGTCTTCAGAGAGTTTAGAACACTTCAGAGGCCCTTTAGGACCAGGACCCTCTCTGGAAGACCAGAGGTCCCCTTGTACGTTCAAAAGAGCCCTGTGCATGTCAGGCGGGCCCCTGGTCAGACCAAAATGGCCCCTGAGCGGGTCAGAGGGCCCCCTGAACACCTCGAATGGGCCCCTAGCCAGCACAGAGGGGCCCCTGGGCAGGTCGAGAGGCCCCTGAGCATGTCGGCAGGGCGACAAAGCAGCCAGGACAGTGCCTTGCCAGGTCATAAGGGGCCCTGAGCAGGTTGGAGGGCCTTTGAATGGACCCCAGAGGACCCCTGAGAAGTTCAAAGGGCCCTGTGCAGGTCAGAGGGGCCCCTGACCAGACCGAAAGGGCCTCTAGCTGGGTCAGGACGGCCCCGGCCCCAGGGCAGGTCGGAGGGCCGACGGAGCATGTCGCAAGGCGACAAAGCAGCCAGCGCACTCCCTTGCCGGGTCAGAAGGGCCCCTTAGAAGGCTGGAGGGCCCTGGACAGACCAGAGGGGCCCTGGAAAGTTAAAAATGCCCCTATGCAGATCGGAGGGACCTCTGACCTGACCGAAAGCCCCCCCCCCCCGAACACGAACAGGGCCCCCTACCCGAACACGTAATGATTTTGCCCAACCCGGGCGAGGGTTAATATATATCACCCACTCCACATCATGTCTTTTCGCAGATCCAGATCACGTCCCCCACAACCCCCAAATGCAGTGCAAGTGGCGATATTCAACTGCAAATGCCCTTAAAATGTTGTATTGGCAAAAAAACTGAAGTATTAAAAAAAAACTTTTTTCATATCACGAGACAAATAGTGAACCTTTAATATGAAACCCCAAAAATTGCAATTTTTGACGGGGAAGGGGTATAGGCACAAACAATAAAAAATGTGACTTCATATAAAAATCTAGTCAAAATTTCGAAAATCGGAGACCATCGAAATGTTGCCCAGTTCATTGCAGTCACGAAGATGTGCCTATATGATGCATTATGTTTAGTGGTTTTGGAGCTACAGGCCTCCAAAGATTACCCTGCAGCGTGACCTTGCAAAAATGCCCGAGGCTATATCTCGAGAACCGTTGACCTTAAGGGTCTGGCAATGCCACCATCGACTTCAGGGCACAGGAGAACCCTATAGACAAAATTTCGTCAAAATACAAAATGTGGTGGTGTGAACTAGGAATTTTTTGGTTGATCTGTCGTGGAATGTATGTGCATTAGGGTGGGTCATTCAACTTTTCATCTTGGATCATCAAACAAATGTGTTATTCTTTGGCGCATGGGCATAACAAGATGATTGGTGGCTAAAACTCCGCAAAAGAATCGGTGTACATGTGGCTAAAGTCAATCTCCTAAGAGCCTATTCAGATGCATTAACGACACTAGCGCCACCTACTATCGTGTGGCAATGATAGGTTTCGCTGCTTTTGAACCGATGTTTAATAAATGCAAATACATGTGTTCGAAAGAGAAACCTGGCGAAATTGAAAATCAGCTCTAAAAATCACATCTTTGATTAAAATCACTTCCATTATTAGCATAAGCGTCAATGAAGCCCGGCGTATTAGCCAATGACAATGAAACTCGTGCACGTTTGCCTTATTGCTACTCTGCAGTGACATGATTTCAGTGGCGTACCGAGTATACGGTCATTCAGGTCATGACCTGGTCCTTTGGACCCGAGGTACCTATGCAAAGCTGGCGACCCTCCGATCAGTGACGGCGCCCCTCCGGCCAGTGAGGACGCTCCCTCGGTCAGTGAGGGCGCCCCTGCCATAGACGGCGCCTTTCCGGCCCGTGACAGCGCCCCTCCGGCCAGCGACGGCGCCCCTCCAGCCAGTGACGGCGCCCCTCCAGCCAGTGACGGCGCCCCTCCAGCCAGTGACGGCGCCCCTCCAGCCAGTGACGGCGCCCCTCCGGCCAGTGACAGCGCCTCTCCGGCCAGTGACGGCACCCTCTCCGGCCAGTGACGGCACCCTCTCCGGCCAGTGACGGCACCCTCTCCGGCCAGTGACGGCACCCTCTCCGGCCAGTGACGGCGTCCATCCGGCCAGTGACGGCGCCTTTCCCGCCAGTGACGGCGCCTTTCCCGCCAGTGACCGCGCCCCTCCGGCTAGTGACTGCCCCCTATCCGGCCCGTGACGGTGCCCCTCCGGCCAGTGACGGCGCCCCATCTGGCTAGCAAAAATAAAATTGATTGATATTTGCCTCCAAATATCTAAAATTGTGTCATTGTACATGCTATTTTGTATACAAATTATGTATTCGCTAATACCTTTTGACTGAATAAAGTTGGAAGGGCACGGTAAACGTCATTTTGTTGTTATCATTAAGACGTGTTGTTATCATTAAGACTGTGCAGCATGACGTCTTTCTGACATTTGATGATCTTGACCTAAGGTCAAGGTCACGGCGCAGTCACCGTTCCAAGTTTGACCTACACGGCGATGTTATATATCATTTGTATTCATTTGTATTAAAATAATTGCGCGATCGTTGATGATTATAAACCAAACTGAGACATTTTGGCGCTTTCTTTACACCGAGAAGGAAGTTATGAAGTTACTATTCGACATTCAAATTAAAATGAATTTAAATGTTGTCATTGACGATCTGGCGTTATTTAAGCACAATAGAATTCCTCGCAACAAGACAAGTTTTAAGATATATAACCTCGCCACAAAGGCCACAATTGGAAACCTAACCTTGAACCTTGACATTGACCTTAGGTGAAGGTCACCAAATGTTAGAAAGAGGTCATACTGCATATCATTCAACGCGTCTTGTCAAAAATAACAAAATTGTGTCCATTTTACCTTTTTATCTTTATTCAGTCAAAAGTTATTGGAGAATAATATCTCACAAAAAGGCAAATTTTACCGTATGTGAATTTTACCGTATGTGAACCATCATTTTTTATGTTTGAACGACACTTCTTTACACTTACCAATAATCAAGTCAAAATAGGAATTACATTTGGCTTGGGTATCCAAAAAATAATCAAAATTAAAAAAATGCTACCTTTGAAATGTAAGGTCAAGGTCATCAAATGTCGGAAAGAGGTCATGCTGCAGAGCATTCAACTCGTCTTGATGAGAACAGCAAAATGACGTTTACCGTACCAATCTAGTTGTATTCAGTCAAAAGTTATTAGCGAATAACATATTTTTGTATGTATATAATATAGCATGTAAAATTACAAAATTTGAAATATTTGGAGGCAAATATGCCTCAATTTGATTTTGTTCTCACTTAATTGACGCGTCCTTACACGTAAGAATAGCATAGCGAAAAAATAGAAACACGTTTGAGAAGAGGTATCCCAAAAAGTTGTACAATTTCGAAAACTTACTAAATTTTGAAATTTTCAAAATGAAAAATCAACATCACCATGTTATAAAACAGCTCATTGCCATTCTAATGACATAATACATATATATTGCTTCATAAATTCCTCCGCCATATGGGCTGACAGATTGACCTGCACCGTGACCTTATAAAAATATCCGTGGGCAATATCTCCTGAACCACTGCTTGCATTGCAATGCAACGTTGACAGCTCACTTAAGCGCCCCAGGTTACCCCATATACCAATTTTGGCCATAATCGGTGACATGACGGTGTCATTTTGCACTTCGTTTTTTTCGATTTGTCGTGGAATGCCCCAGCTACAAAAAGAAGACCATTGGGATTGTTTTTTTAACTGAACCTTATTACCCTACTTGATACTAGTAGACGTATTTCACACAACATAGGTATACCTATGTAAGGAAATTCACTCCGCACTCCTCTGCCACCCAGGAGGCTGCGACGCTGCGTCTAAAATTATAACTTACGTTGGTTGTGAATCACTCCAAAATAGCGTCAGACGCGCCACTTTCCCTATCCCTACTGCTACCAAAATGCTAGCAAATAGAGGAAACGCGAATGAGGCAAAAAAAAATATATTTATTTCGCAAGAAGTTATTTTTTTCGCAGGCAGTACCCACTTTCATCGCCAGTTTCTGCGGATTTTGGGGTGCTGCTAATTTCTATCGCCGCCCCTGTCGAGCTTGGAATGTGGGGGGGGTGGCTTTTGCCCGATTCCAGGACAAAAAGTCAAAAGACAACAAATCCAATGTGAAAAAGTCAAAGGACAAAAACTCAAATCGGCTAAAAGTCAAAGGACAAAAAGTCAAATAGTCTAAAAGTAAAATGCAAAAACTCAAAACGGCAAAAGGACAAAAAGTCAAGAGGACACAAATTAAAATGGCAAGGAGTCAAAAAGATAAAAGTAAAATAGGCAAAAAGTCAAATGCGAAAAGTAAAAAAAAATACGAAAAGATAATGGAAAGTTCACGGAAGCAGAAGTTAATACATTAACCCGTTACCTTCAAAGATATGTGTACAGTGCATGTACATTGTACAATTGCATACGTCGAATAAGAAACGTCCATGAAGACAGCAACGTATTCGTATTCGTATTCAAATACGTATTCAAAGTAATTCCGATTTCGTCCAAATTTGCTCACGATAAACCCAATGCCGTCAGTACACAGCCTACGAAGTTATACGGGAATATAAGAAACGGTTTGACCTAGAGGTCACAATAGGTCAAACAGGTCAAATACGCGGTACCCCATAACTTGTCATCTAATTGACTTGGAGAAACATTTCCTGATAAAAAAAATACTCGGAACAGGGTTAAGATTGTGCACAAACCAAGATTGGACCATCGCGGGTCACTGTTTGACCTCAGGTCAAAAATTATATGTTTGCAATGGGTGATAACTATTTGGGCGGTACCCTATAAAATCTCAGAAAACGCACTTATATATGCAATTGGGCACAAAACCATCCGCAAGTGCCCATAGTTTATGCGCAACACAACAGATGACTTTACTCTGCTACTGTGTGACCTTAGGTCACACAAATACGTGAACAATACGGTGTTGGCCAAAAATCGCGGTACCGCATAACTCATACAATAATTGAAGTAGACTGAGTTATCACAGTGTCACAATTTTTCCCACAACAAAACATTTTATCCGAAAATGTCACGTCCACATTTTGCAATGAGGCATTTTAGACAATGGCGCGGTACCGCATTTTTTTTCCCTTAACAACTTAAAGAAATCAGCCCAATGGCTTAATATTCACAAAAGACCATAGATGGTGCACAAAGAACAACCTAAGCCCTTCAGGTCATCGTTTGACCTCAGGTCACGGCATAAGTTAACGTTGCGGCACAAGGCAGAATGGCTCGGTACCGCATAAGTTTGCCCCAAAATTACTTAAAGAACCCATTCCACCACCATCGCTTTCCCCTTGCCCTATTTGTAACAGGCTCCTGTCTACCCCTATTTATTTGTAACGGGGGAGGGGGGGATCCCCCCGGAGATCTCGAGATCTAAGAGATCGAGAATGAATTTGAAATTAATATGTGGCGGTGACTTTTGAAAATGCAAAAATCATAGGCGTGTGCAGGTCACCCAATATGGGGGGTGAAATAAATGCGTAATAAAACATTTGTGATGTTTTTTTATAAATGAAATTGTGTGTTATTGAAACATTATACAAAATAGTATAAAACATGTTTGTTTGCCATAGGCGGTATCAGGTCAGTGAAAAAGGGAGGACAAATAGGAAAAAAATATTAACCGCAGGCAAGTTGCTACCCAGCACTATAAATAAGTTACTGATCGTAGATAGTTCCTTTTTGCATGTTTTACTTCATCATAGGCGTATCCAGGATCCAAACTGGGGAGACGCAAAACTTTTTGATAGGTATCCCAACCAGGAATTGCGTGTGGATAGCATGGGGCCCTCTCCGGCCGCATGAGGGCCTCATGCGGCCACAGTGGACCCACGTGCTATCCACACGCAATTCCTGGTAGGAATAGTATCCTCTATTATGATACTAACTAGTCAACAGTGACTATTTCACCTACAACTTCAATTCACCTTGCTTACCCCCTTGTTTACCGTACCTGGACTCGCCTATTAACTTATAATCGTTCGTGGAGTACCCTGTAGTGCATGTTTCATCCGAAAACTACAGTATGTTATGTCATTGTAGGCCCATGCCTCTTAGTTAACTTGCATCATCATCATTATCACGTGTAGTTTTCAGAATTCAGAAAAAAAAACAAGACAAATAATCGTGGTTAGATTGGTGCAAAAGAATACAATTCTTAAATCAAAGCACCTCTCTAAAATTACTGTTCGTTACTTAACATGAAAATATAAGTAACTAACAATAATACATATCTCTATCCACTAACCGCCGCCACATCGCACCACATCCGCCACTCAGTAGTTGAATTGCAATAATAATGGAAGGAGAAACTATCTTTTACATCTTGATAGCTATAAATGCCCCTTACATTGCTCTATTGGCTTCCCGCCAAGCATTGAATACTTTCTGGAACCGCCTCTGCCATGCAATTTTTATGATATTTCATAAATATCAACTAATTTGCACTTGTTGCAATCCCCGTAAACTGATGTAACTCCTTCATACTTGAGGTAGTTAGGAAGAAACCGTGGAGATCGCATTTCTATATTATCGCCAAATGTCGCCGCAAAACCCTCCCAAAACCGTGGCCTGGAACCGCCTCTGTTCAAGTTAAGAACGCAAAATTTTGACTCCATATGCGGAATTCAATTCTAGGAAAAGTCCCAAAATTTGATGAGTCTGGTGCTAGCCGTTCGGGAGATATCTGCGAAAAACATGTGGGGGTGGGGCAGAATCCGCCCCCCACCCACCCCCCTCTGTTACAAATAGGGTTAAGGCGCCATATATTATTGATTCAACTCGCCGTTGACTGGCGTCTCAGCCGATAGTGACTGAGGGCAAATCTTGCTACTCAGTCGAGACGTGGATACTGTTTGTCACAAACGTTTTGAAAATCCAGGAAATGGTTTGCAGCAAAAAGGTGTTATTTTGTAGCGGTGTGACATTTTTTAGTTTGTATAATACCTTGATTTTTACGGCTTATTTTACGTTTAACTTAGTTTTCATCGAACTCGAAGATTGTGACGTCACTGAATTTGCAGTATTATAAAATAAGTTCTCGGCATTTTTCTAATTTTGAAATACTTTTTTTATATATTAAGTCCGAATCATTTGATTGAACGAATTTCTGAGGTCAGGTTCCGCGCTAAGCAGAGCTTGTTCCACAGGCCCTGACCCAACCATCAGACCTCGCAATTCCTGGTACACGGCATCATTTAGAAGCGAAAGTTTTGCATACCCGAACATACCTGGACAAGGTCCGCCCCGCCCTCTGGCGTCAACTGACCTGTGCGTGTGCGGCGAGTGCGACCACTGCCACCAGTCGCAGGCCATCCTAGTCGGGGACAAATAGCGAGTGCTGAAGCGACTTGAACCCGGCCTGCCACACTGAGTGAGGTCTGATTCCTGAAGCCCAGCGCTCTCCCGTCGGAGCTACAGGGACGGACAAGTCAATGCTGCAGTTAAACTTGGGAGCCTGATAGCTTTATTGGTTTCTGATTTATTGCTATTGCGAATGGTCCTTAGGAGGACACTATTGACCCGCCTGTCAATGGCGTGATAGGTGTCATACACCGGTAACAATCAGTAAGATTGCTGGTGTTAACAATCAGTGTTAGTTATGTATGACCTTTGCATCAATTATTTTAAATAATGATGATGCTTTGTGCTATGAATATCTTCGCAACTGTTTGTCACGAAATATATGCATGACGGCTGGTTGATAGGCTGGATAGAAATGTGGATGAACGAATACATCACCGTTACATACTGTTGATTTTCCTGGTATCTTTTGTGCCGTAGTACGATATATTCTAAGCTACCTACGTTTAACGAAATATAGCGTAATCGGTAGCGTAGCTTTGGCCTACAAACCATGCGTAGCGTAATTCCGTATCGTAGCGTAGGCTGATCACTGGTGAATCGATTCACTTTACGCTGATTGGTAATTTGAATCAGAATCGAATCATCGAGGTTTCACGGGAATCGCTGATAATCAATTCATTACCAAATTAATAGTTTACAAGTCTGGTCACTAGATATAAGTGTATAAGTATACCAAATTTTGCTGAAATCGAAGGGGTTCGGGTAATTTCTTGTGCATTTTACGTGAAATGGCCCTGAAGGTCGGCGAATCTGTCGGCGCTGTCGCCCCTTTCTGCCTCCACATCACGAACCCACAATTGACTGGGGTCTCAGCCAGGAGCAGTTCTCCCATGTAGGCAAGGTAGGCAATGCCTACGATACCGATATTCATCTTCCCTTCTTTTCATTTCATTTTGTATTATTGATTAATATGGTTTTCTGCAATCGGAATGGGCCTATCTTAGAGCAAATTTTCCCAATTTTACAAGAAAATTTTCTTCGAAACCATAAATTAAACGCAAATGTAAGAAAATCCTTACCTAAGCTCGCCTACCTCGTCCTACTAGATTCTCGACCAGCATGTGTACAAATCTATTGGGTCCTGCAGTATAAAATTTCTGTAAGGTAGGCAAATCCACTAGAAAATCGAGAAGAGCACACCTTTTTTAAGCGCAATAACTTAATAAAATAAATATGACTGCAATACCAATTGTTATTTTAGGCTCGTAGTGGCTTGCCACAGGGGTTCAATTATTATTTCTTTTAAAAACAAAAATTCAACTGTTATTCCAAACGATGATGGCGCTATCTGTATTATTTTAAGAACTGCAGCTTAGCCACATATAATCGTCTTGCAGTTTTGTGACGCCTGCTTTCAGTTGTGTTCCGTGACGCTCTTCGTATTGCTCATGGTATTGCTCATGGTGCGAGCTAGCGCCAAAAGCGAAGCAAGGTCTTGCATCAACTAGCGAATATTTGTTTGGTATTTGCGTTCCGACATAGCCTGGCCCTGAACTGGACGGTGCTCGCTCGCTTTGTCAATCCACGTGTGTTACTAGTGTAGGTATGACAATACAATTGGCCTGTTGGGTACGTTTCTATGACAATGCTGCCTTGCCTACCTAGTCTCAAAGGCCCAGCGCCGCCCCTGGTGTCAGCCGAACGCCATTGGCGGGGGGGGGTAATGATCGCAGCGAGGCGTGCAAGACGGCATTCGAAAGCTCTCAATGAGACGAATCTAAAGCACACGCAACATTTGAAATTGAGGTCACACGTCAGGGCAAAGGTCAAAATCGAGGTATTTGAGTGTATAGACCATACTTTCCATCCAAAACCTTCGATTGCGACCATGATCTCCCAAAGTACTCTCAAAGGTATAATACATATCCTGCACGAGATAAAGTGAGATTGTTGGCAAAGGTCAAGGTCAAATCACACAAGGTCACTATGCGCAAAATATCGAGGACGAAAGTTATGCAGCACATGTTTTATGGGTTATTTTACACGTATAATTCAATAGTGAGTCATTTTACCACATTACTTCATTTACGTGAGGTTAATGTCAAGTTCATGTCACATAAGGTCAAAATTCGAAATTGATAGATATAACTAAAAAACGTGTTTCTGGACCAGTTTTCCTCAGCAATACAGCGCGGTGAAATTCATTTCTTAGTAGCTGGTCATTAAAAACCAACAAAACTTAAATTTAACAAATACGTCATGAGTTACCCATACTTTATAAGTCATAAATCAGTCAAAAATGACGATATCATTTTGAAATTTGGTATGGTAATTGGCCATATGTAGTTATCTGATATACATATACCGTTTTGTAATATCTTTGAAAATTTTGATTTTGTGGGCATTTATATATTTAACAAAATGGGGTCAATCAAGTTTTCAAATATCCGAGATAGCCATTTTGTAGCACTTGCCATTTGCTATCTTTTGACATTTTTGTATTACATTTTGCTCAAAATATGGCATTTGTACGGTCTGTTAAAGTTTAACTTATTTTTTTTCGTTAAGCTCGTGTGTAGTTACGTCACTAAATTCGCTATATCTCGCTATATATAAAAAAATGGACGAAATTGCTTCATTTTTGCAAAGAAGACGTAACCTTGATGTAGGAGAAGGTACCCGAAGTTTCATGTTGATAGCGCTATTGTTTTTTTATCTATTGCGAAATTCATCAGGGGGAGGGGGTGTTAACCCCCCACCCCCACCCTACCCCAGTCAATGGGGGGGGGGGGGGGTAATTTACGCTCTCAAAAGTTTGCATGAGTTCGTGCCAAGGTGGAATGCACGGAATATTTAGGGAGGATTTTGGAGAGTACGTAAACAGACCTCCGTTCATCTTGGCATCGGGTACTTCGCCTGGTGCCAAATTTCGACACTACTCAGGCCTCTTTGGGGAGTATTTTGGGCCGCTGGATTGTTTTGACATTGCTCACGTGGTTATGAAAGGTCAACGCTTGTGACGTAAACACACGTGGTTATGAAAGGTCAACGCTTGTGACGTAAACACTTGGTTGCTCAAATGAAAAGCGTACTTCATTATTGTGTGGAAGAGTGGTTTAATGCGCCAAACATACACTTATGTAGGTATAAAGCACATTTCATACAGACATCACTTACTATATGTCCAGGGTGGTGTGCATATGATCGCCAAGTTATACGTCTTCGTCGCGATCCAATTTTGTTTTCCTACCCAAAAGCCGATGTCCACAGGTGAAAACAATACTCTGTGACTTTGTGTTTATTGACGTGCAATGCATGGTCACTGGATGTGTTAAGCATCTCAATAGTTGCATTGTTATGTGACAACTTTAGAACCAACAAGATGCATACAAGTGCACTTTTAAATTGATTCCTACATTAGCCTTCCCCGATGTAGATGATGTAAGTTTAACATTCCTCCTTTCCTTGATGCAATCATGTTTTCCAATTCCGCGAGATGAATTTGGGACTTGACCGAAGTCCGTCGGCTTTGGCTAATATTAGCCACGCCTGAGTGCTGTTCAAGTCGTTGCGGCACCCGCGGCTCCCGCGGCCAAAAGGGCGGAACTAAATCGTCCGCTAATCACAGAGAACTGGGTCCGGAGGTGTGACGTCATACTTTCTGCGGCTCTCGCGGTTGCTCGGGAGCAACCGCAAAAGAACTTCGACATAAATTGCGCGCTCCGACAACAGTTGCGCACTGTTTTGTAGATATCGCAACTCACTGGTGGTTGTTTGACCAAGAATGACAACTCGCAGTGACTCGTAGATGTTCATGTAGTTGAGTGGCTTTGGAAAACATTCAGGGTTTCCATGAAATTGACTATTCGTTGCAAACGTTACACGCGCCATCTATCAGACGCCATCGGCGGCCGCCATCGGCGGCCGCAAAAGTGTTCAGGTTGTTCAAATTAAGCCCCGCCTTTTTGGCCGGGGAGCCGCGGCGGCCGCAGACACCTTGAGCAGGACTCAAGTTCGCAGGTTCGAGTTCTCCAATACTATAATTTCCCACATGCAACTGTGTTGGCCCAGTTGACTCAATCTTACGATTGTGAAAAATGCAGTGGCAATCCTTCACAGCTCAATGTTGAGCTATTATATAAACCAACTGAGTTTGTAAAATGTTTAGTTGATTCCGTCGACATAGGTACCTGGAGCATTCCAGGACATTTCGACAAGTCGAAATAACCTACATCTCACTTTTTGTTCAAAATTGGTATATAGGGTTATCTTGGGGTCCTGAATTTAGCTGTGACAATATTAGCTCGATCTGACCAGGTTTTAGTTATAGCCTCGGGCATTATGGCAAGGTCACGCTGCAGAGGTATTTTTGGAGGCCGAAATAGTGCATTTGACATAACCAAATGTCAAAAAGACTTATATGGCTGAATTCGCAATGAAACGGATATTATATTTCTTTCATTTTTTGCGTGACCTTCAATGACCTTGACCCGGTGACCTCGTGACATTTTATTCGTTAACCTCATATGACTCCGGGTACACCTTATTTCCATTTTTGACCGCAAAATACTCGTCAATATATCGCCTAATAACGCAATAAACACAAAAGGGTGCGTTTTCCTCTAACTTCCATATTTTCCGTCGATATATGTGCGTGTTTTCGAATTACCCCCCAAGGGGGAGGGGTAACGGGCGAATATCTGCGAACCTATGGGACCGATTTGGGTGTGGTCTTCGCCATTCGATCCGGCGTGGTCTAAAACAGTGCCATTTTGAGTTTTATCCACTTTGGTCCATGGGTGGAACTTTAATGTAAATTGGGGTTGTAGCTACAACCCCAATAATTTGGGAAATTAACATTACGCCTATGACGCGATGTGTTACAAATGGGCTCTTAACAACTAAGTGCAACCCCAATGATTTAAAAAAAAGTTACGCCTCTGCTTTGGTCTAATTAAGTGGACCAACTTGGACCACAATCGCCAAAAATCGTTGCCGACGTCATACTCCAAAACTATGGGACCGATTTGGGCGGGGTCTTCACCATTCGATCCGTTTTGGACCACGCCGGATGGCAGCGTGGTGTTGCTCGTCACCCTGACAATGTGTATATACCAAACACGGGTTTCTAGCTGCAATGGTAGCTGAGATATCCGCCCGTTACCCCTCTCCTTGGGGGTAATTCGAAGACCACGTAATAGCGGAAAATATGGAAATTAGAGGAAAACGCACCTTTTTCTATATATTTTTTGCGTTGTTAGGCAATATATTGACAAGTATTTTGTGAAGTGAAAATTTTAATCAGAGGTGTACCCGGGGTCACACGAGGTCAACGAAAAAAAGGTCACGAGGTCTCGGTTTCAAGGTCACGCCAAAAAGACCAGAAATAGAATATGTTTCATTGCGAATTCAGCCATATAAGTTTTTTATATTTGGTTCAGTAAAATGTGTTATTTTGGCCTCCAAAAAGACTTCTGCAGCGTGACTGCCGAAATGCCCGAGGCTATAACTCCAAAACCTGAGGTCAGATCGAGCTAGTATTGTCACAGCTGAATTCAGGACCCAAGATAACCATACAGACCAATTTTGAACAAAAAGCTAGAGATGAGGGTGAAAATTTTGTGGAAAAATTTGTCGAAATGTGGAATGCCCTACCTGATAAAAGCAACCGACTGAATCTAATGCTGGATGCGATATGCGTTCAACCTGGCTACCAGTTTCCAAATACAAGAGCGTGACTCGCATGCGTGCCTTGCCAGTGTCTCCCACGCGCGTCGCCGGATGTGTGCTGTTCGCCAGGTCAGGCCGAGAGCACCACTCATGCCCGCGCATTGTGGCGCCGCCGCCCGCGAGGCCGCGTCGTTGTGAGCATCGTTCTTTGTCTGGTCAGTAATTGCGCGTGAGGGCGGGGCGTGTCGGCGTCCCCTCGGCACCCCGGCGGCCGCATCCTGCCCGGCGGCGGTATGCCGGTGCCCAGCATTGTGGGAGCCTCGGCAGCGGGCCGGAGCGGCGCCCTGGGCCGGATTCCGTCGACTGAATGGCCGGCCGGCCAGCTGCCGAGTGCCGACCACGCCGACCGACCCGGCCGGCCGGCTCAACTGCGCAGTTCCCGGCGTCAACAGGCAGGCGCCACTGCAGCGGGCAAAGCGGGCGTCGGGACGCCGCGTCCTCGCCGGCCAACGCTCCTCGCACCGCGCTGGCAACCAGAGGCCTGTGCAAGGTGCTGCGGCCGCGGGCCGCGGCTCCCGCGGTCAAAAAGACGGGAGAGGAGTGTGATTACTGTTTTGGAATGTCTTTCATACTGTAAATAGATATTGGTTTGATTGTTGAATACGATGAAATTCACATCGGTTTAGTTGAATTTTCACTTATTGTTTTTTGCTTATTTTTTCGATAGCGATAAAACGATCGCGACTATAGTTAAGGTAATCAGAGGCAAGAAGATCTTATGTAAACGGCGCACCTAAGAGAATAAACAATATAACGAATATAAAATATAAAATAAACAAGCCGTCGAAAAGCAAAATGGCCGTCAAGGTTCTGTTCGGCTGCTGCTATCAGCGCTCACGAGCTGTTTTGTCGAAATGCTATTGGCCGGCGCTTACGATATGCTAGCAAATTTGTATCGATATTCCCGATATTATAAATGATTCTAGTAGTGGTAAGCCCTCTGAGGTCTACCCGATAACTTTTTGCTACCAGCCAGTTCCTAGGGTCTTTGGAATATCTCAGCAACTGGCGTGAATCTGGAGAAATGAAAGGCATGGTTCGATTCAGAAAATTATGTTCTAGTGTCAAAACCTCAAATACGCGATGTAAGTAGACACTCCCTTTAACCCGCGAGTCACTGGGGGGGGGGCTTTTTTTAGCCCCCCCCCCCCCCCCCCCCCTTAGGAATATTAGGCATATCTCAATAACTAATGCAGATATCGACGCCAAACTTTCAGTACCTATCCGGGCATCATTTTTACACATTATAAGAAAAAAATCAAAAAAATCGTCAGAATTTATTTGAGATATAGTGAATTTAGTGACGTCACTAAACACGATTTTGACACCAAAATCGGCTAAATTTTGCCAGGCCCTACAAATGCCGCATATGAAGCAAAATGCAATCGAAAAATGCTAAAAGGTAGAACATTGCAAGGGCTACAAACCGGCTATCTCGAAATTTCGAAACATTTGGGTTTTGACCCAAAATTGTAAAAAAAAAACTTTTTTTGAAAAAATGCTCACAAAATCAAATATTTGAAAGATATTGAAAAAAACTGGAATATATATCAGATAACATATGGGCAACTACCACACCAAATTTCAAAATTATATCATCTTTTTTTACTTTCATGACATATAAAGTATGGGTAAATCATGACGTCAGATTTTGAAATTGCGTTTTTTGGATTTTATTGACCGGATACAGACAAATAAATGCCAGCACTGTTTTCTTTAGATAAATCTGATATAGAAACATGCCTTTTTTATTTCGATTTATCAATTTCAAATTTTGACCTTCAGTGACCTGAACTTGACCTGAACTTGACACTAACTTCACGTAAATGAAGTCAGGTGGTAAAATGACTTCTACTATCGAATTCTACGCGTAAAAGCATCCATAAACCATGTGCTGCATGACTTTCGTTGATATTTTGAGTGTAGTAACCTTTTGTGACCTGACCTTGACCTTGCTCTTTTCCAACAATCTCACTTTAGCTCATGTGGGATATGTATCATACCTTTGACATCACTTTGGGTGATTATAGGCGTAATCGAAGGCCATGGATGGCAAGTATTGTCCATAAACTCAAATACCTCGATTTTGACGTTTGACTTGACCGTGACCTGACATGTGACCTTAATTTGACATTTTTAAGTTTGCGTTAGGCTTCTCTCATTGAGCGCTTTCGAATGCCGCCTTGCGCGTCCCGCTGCGATCATTGGTTCTGAAGATACCAGGAGGGGGGCTAAAAAAAGCCCCCCCCCCCCCCCCCAGTGAGTCGTGTTACAGAATATACCCCAGTGACTGCCGGGTTAATAGTCAGTCAATCGCCAAGGAGCAGGTCCGGAGGGGTGACGTCATACTTTCTGCGGCTCCTGCGGTTGCTCGGGAGCAGCCGCAAAATAACTTCGACATAATGGCACGCGTCCGACAAACGTTGCGCACTGTTTTGTTGGCATCGCAGTTCACTGGTGGTTGTTGGCCCAAAAATGACAACTCGTACTTCGTAGTGACTCGGTAGATATTCATGTAGTTGAGTGGCTTTGGAAAACATTGAGGGTTTCCATGAAATTGACTATTCGTTGCGAACGTTACACGCGCCATCTATCGGACGCCATCAGCGGCCGCAAAAGTGTTCAAAGGTTGTTCGAATAAGCTCCGCCTTTTTGGCCGCGGGAGCCGCGGCGGCCGCAGCCCCCTTGAACAGGCCTCAGCTCCCGGCCGGCAGGAAATTTCCACTGCGCCGGTGTTTACGAAGCGGCGGGATCTGCAGCGCAGCAGCGACGCACGATGCCTGGCCGGCCGGACTGGCTGCGTGTCACGCCACCGACGACGCACACGTGGCCGGGGCAGACGCGTGCGGAGGCGGCCGGCCGCTCAATACGCCGCCGCCGCCTCCCCGGCACAGCCCGGCCGGCTTCTGCGGCAGTGCGGAGGCAGCCGGCCGTCTGCGTGTCAACATGTTGATGCAGTCCTGCCGAAAAACAACCCGCTGCCACACGTGGGGCGGAGGCAGACGCCAAAGTTCAATACGCAGAACTGGCGTGTTTTATTTGGGTTGGATTTTCATAAGTTGTTGCCAATAGGAAGTGCCTATAGAAAACAAAGACGCACTGGCCAGCTGGCTTCTATTAAAAGCACATAAGTAAATGATGCTGTCTCCTGCTTCATATCAAGCATGTCATATTTGTGCTATAGCTCCTTGATCTTACCCGCAGGGGCATCTTGCCCCACCCTCCCCTACGTGCAGAGATTACATACGTTATCAACGAGTGCGTCGCAAGGCTTGTCGATAGTCCCGTTGATTTATTCGCAACGCGCTGTAGGTGAAGGTTCGGATGCGCGGTACCATGCAAACTTTATTTCGCTGTAATTCTTCGTCCTCGATGTTTGGCATGGTTTTTGTCAACGCTGTGTGTGCAAAAAGTAGAGCTGCGCTATGCGGCAATACATGGTATTGATGTGTTTACAGTGACAATGCGAAGCGATATTTCGCGACTGAAAACAGAATGCTATCAAGATTGGTAAGTGCGATCAAAGAATCGGCATGTAATAGAATATTGTGATCACGTAAGGTAAAAACGTAGTTTGGGATTGTGACGCTAAGAATTCCATCTCTGATACCTGTTTCCAAGGAAACCTAGCCGCCCACGCCCGTGAGCATTCTGTTATCAACATTGGGTTACCACGCTGCACGAGCTTCAGGGCCATGGCAGCTGTGGGGCTGTGCTCATGGAGCTGTGGCAGTGTTTCGATTGCAAAGCCACAAAGGTCGCACTATTATTCGTGATGATCCACATGGAATTCACTCCGAATCATAGTTGCTGCAGTAGCAGTATACGATTACACGTGAGAAATAGGTAGGGTGGCTTGGCTGTTTCTAAAGGTTCTGGTGGCAATATTTATAAATGAGAAAGCGACAGGAGACGTTAATGCACCATTGGCAGTCGATAGTTGACAAAGATTATTCCTGAAACAGGCATGTTGGGAGCTCAGTTGTTCGTTATTTTCCTGGTAATGAGTTTTAGCAACTCTGATGTGCAACATAATGCAGCAATGGTGCAGGCACAGGCCAAGCGAACCTGCAGTGATGCCCAATATCAGACTTGGCTGGTCACTTATCGTCCATACATTGGCGCCCGGGACCACCGCCAGACCAATATCATTCCTACGCTGGGTCGTAGTCCCGGTTACAGGGCTTTCTGGCTGCATATTGCAAGGTAAATTATGCACACAACACTACCGCCACGGGCCAAACGCTGCAAACTACATGATCCGCCGTTTGTCGTGGTCGTTTACTTGCAGCGTTTCGCGGAATGGATGTTTGTTATAGCCGCTCCAGGTTACAGCCGCAGGTACAGTGGCTGCAGCTCAGGTGGCCGAAGACACGCCACCATTGCTTGGCCAAAGCATGGTTTCCACCGTGATTTGCATCGCATGCTCGCAAAACTCCGATACGTAGAAGATCCGAATTAAAATAGTACGCGGTGCAATAGAAGTCGAATCAATGAATAATGACAAACTGGTGGCAACGCTCCCACGTAGAAATGCGAGCCGGCGCTCTCAGCTGGTGTCAATACGCCTCGTGTGTTATTAGAAAGCTCGTCTTTCCCCGAAATGAAGCAACAGCAGTGATATGCATGGCTGCACGCCATTGTTTCTTGGAACGTTGTTTCTTTGAACGATCAAAATATTTCACCAGATTACACAGCTCAAACATGCTACTCGAGTGCATCCCCATATCTGCACCGACTTTGAGTGTTGTGTGTGGAATGCAGTGCAGGTGCAAACAGGTAAACGGAATGGTCATCAGTAAAGGTGGAACTAAGAGACTCTAAAATCGTTCAAATTACTTGATTTTTTTACTCACTTTGGAGGCAACTTGTTTATCAACGGTTTTGGTACCCAACGTTGCTTTTACGCACAATGACTGATGCATCTGTGTGTGTAGATGCCCCGCGAAATAACGAGTCGCTTCGGCTAACGTATTTCAGTCGGGCGTGAGTCGTGAGTGACTGACCCCGCGTATCTGTGCAGCTGGGGCGCCCCGGCGGTCGCCCACTGATCCCAGGCACGGCGCCAGCTTACCAGGTCCTGCACGGTGGTATGCACTCTCCGAACACTGATGAGCTCCTGTGTCGATAATTCCACACACAGATTCGTTAGTCGGCGTACTATCTGATCAGGAGACGGGCTCACATGTCGCATATGGCCCGGTAATCCGGGGCGGTACGGGACCGCCACCCAGCTGACTCGCGGCGGTCCGGGTCCCCCAAATTACCTGTGGGACCGCTCTCTGGAGTGAGGTCGGCCTGGGTTACCTGAATCCCGCGGATTATCGTCTGTCCCTTCCGGCCGCGCCGCTCCAAGGACCGGTCACAGTGGGGAGGCGGAGTTAGTGATTTGGAGGGTCAGGCTATAGCTGGGGTTGTCACCGGACCCGGTGAAGGGTGCTATTTTCCTGGATTTTTCCACCGTCCCCAGCTGGTCAGGCACAGGACCGACTCCATGACTGGTGGCCAGTTAAAGGGAAATATTTACCTTTTCCCACACAAAATGGAGTTATTACTTGAAATCCTTTTTATTTTTTGGGGACCCCCTACCCCCTTAGTTTTGGTGGAGCCTCCTTAGATTTCAGGGGGGATATGTTTTCCCCTGGAATACGTTCGCCGACGAAATCCCGGTACCCACCGCCACCGGACGCGTATTTCGGTTTCCCGCATTCTAATTGCCACAAGCTAGCGTAAAACCGGCCATGTCAGTCAAAAATATAGATATTGCTTTGAAATTCGGTTTGGGCATCGTCCATACTTGGTTCTCCAATATATCTTCCAGTTTTTGAATATATTTCCAAATGTTGATTTTGTGATGGAAAAATACAAATTGGGAAATATTTCCATAAATTCAAAATTTTCAAATATATTCAAAAACTGGAAGATATATTGGAGAACCAAGTATGGACGATGCCCAAACCGAATTTCAAAGCAATATGTATATATATATATATATATATATATATATATTATATATATATATATATATATATATATATATATATATATATATATATATATATATATATATATATATATATATTTGACTGACATGTCTGGTTTTACGCTAGCTTGTGGCAATTAGAATGCGGGAAACCGAAATACGCGTCCGGTGGCGGTGGGCACCGGGATTTCGTCGGCGAACGTATTCCAGGGGAAAACATATCCCCCCCCTGAAATCTAAGGAGGCCCCACCAAAACTAAGCGGGTCCCCAAAAAATAAAAAGGAGGTCCCGGTGAATGTTCCAAAAATATCGAGCAAAGGCTTAGCCAAGGGGAAGGAGATCTATGGTGGCAACCAAAATTATCGAAATTTTTAGGGGCCTTTGTCGGCCTGAGGGGCTTCGGTTGGCTTGAGGGGCCATTGGACCAAGGTTACTTTACTAATAAGGTTTACCCACGAGGGAGAAACGACTCCCGGGGTGACGTCACAGTATTTGGCAACAATATTTTGCAATATGGTAGCAAAAACAAAGGCGTTTATGGCGCGGCGATTCTCATCAATTATCACGAATTCCCAAGTACAAACCTACAGTGAAAAAGATCTATGCTTTATGTATTTTGGTCTTTGTTTTGAGTGTGATCATGATTATTGATTCATGGGAAGATTAGTGGGATTTACTGTTGCTATCAATTGGGTAATAGTTCAGTAATTCACCCCCAATTAATGGTGTTCTTGAAGTCCATATTAGAAGAGAGTAGTAATACAACAAACAGAAAAGTGTGCTAGTAATACCAAAGCTTTGCTGTCACCAAAAACAATAAATAATCAAACCTGACCTAACCCTTACAGCAATTACGGTCACAGGGACCCAAATTTAGAATGGTTCTCTTGCTGTGCTGCAGCACCTACCGGGGGGGGGGGGGGGGGACACCAGACAGCCCCCAGACCTGCCTAGACCATCTTGTAGACAGTCAAAGATAGCCTACTTTTCAGTCTGTTCTAATCAGGCCTTATGTCATCCCAATGCCTCCAACATGATTGGGTGGTTTGGTCAAATGACGTGTATTAGGGTTCACCTCTTCGAGTGTTTAAAAATGCTGTACATGAGTAAGTGTAGCTATGGGCGGTTATATATGAGTTCTAGTCCTTCAATTAAAATAATTAACATAGTAAGTAAATGCATCTTGTCCTTTTTTGGTATGGCAGCGATTTAAGAGTATTTTGTGCATTGCAGTATTTAAAATTTTGTTTGGCTCATATTTACATTTGTGGTGCACAAATTTCTTATGTGTCCATGGTAACTAACAAACAAAACAGCATACGCTGGAGAGCGATGGTATCCTTTTTTTTCTGTGTGGTGCGATGTGTTGGTGAGGTTCTTTGATCGCATCGCTAATTCTAATTTAAGTGGCAGGATTATCACTGCTATGATGACTGACTAATTTTATATTGTAAACTTTACATACATATAATTAATGGTGAATGGTGTAAAAATCAATACAATGGTGTACCCCCGAACACGTCATTTGGCACCCTGCGCAGAAAGATGCACACTGGGATGGCGCTACCTGGTATTTCTATTGCCTTGGTTGTAATATTACTGTCAGCAGACAACTCTTCTTCTATTATGGACCTCAGGAACACCATAAACTGGGAAGGTGAATTAATGAACTAGTACCATCAATTGTTTATGGTAAGCATCCAATCTTTGGACACATCCTAATCTCATAATTGTCATGCTATCAGAATGTTAACAATAAAGGTATATTCTGCACTCTGATAGCATGACAAGTCAGATCAGGTTGTGTCAGAAGATTGGATGTTTACCCCAACATTTTGGTGAATTTCCTGATGTTTTTTCTTCAGAACAATGCCATATTGTGCAGTACCAGGGTGTTTAAACGGATTTAAAACAGTTTCTGGAGGTTTCAAGTGGTTCGTTTTTCCCAAAGATCAAGCACATGCTAATCAGTGGTGGCAGAGCATCAAGAGAGAAGGGACCATTCACCATTCATGATGTGAAAGACCTATGTGTGTGCTCAGAACATTTTGCTGAGGATGACTATGTAAGAAACTTGACACACAGAGGTAGGACGATGTGTGCAATGGAGACCTTCCTAGTCGTCTTTGTGATGCTTGCATTATACTTACTTATACTTATAAAGTGTGGAATTTAGAAAGGCCACTTGGCCTCACAGATCCGAACGATACCGAGCTCCTTAATGAGATCCTCTCCCTCAGTTGTTGATGTGGATGGTGAACATGTCATGTGCCCAATGTTTGTCAAGTCTAGCTTTGAAAGCGTTGATGCTGGGGGCGTCGATCACTGAGGGTGGCAGCGTGTTCCACTGGTTGATCATGTGCACGCTGAAGGCGAATTATGCATATGCCTGTATCACTGGTGTGCGCGTCTGTGTGTCTGTGTATTTCATGTCATTGTACGTAATTCTTGTCACTTGGTGCTTACCGGATAAGTTATTATTTAGATTTACTCTCGATAATGGAAGAAAAGAGTGTGGAGGGGTTGCAACGTTTGGGTTGAGGCAAAGGAAGAAAGGGCTTCAGCCAGAGCTAAGATGCGGCAGAGTGAGTGCAAATCCAATGGTGTAAATGGTGTGATGGGCTGAGTGGATACATGCAGGGGATTATTGTAGCAGAAGATGGTGTTTGGCGTAGAGGGAGGGGTGTAAGTGTATGTTTGTGTGAAAGACACTCAGGCGAGTGGTGTGGTGATCTGTTAATGTGAATATAACCTCTGCGGATGCCTGAAGCGAATATATATATATGTATATATATATATATATATATATATATATATATATATATATATATATATATATATATATATATATATATATATATATATATATATATATATATATATATATATATATATATATATATATATATATATATATATATATATATATATATATATATATATATATATATATATATATATATATATATATATATATATATATATATATATATATATATATATATATATATATATATACATATATATATATATATATATATATATATATATATATATATATATATATATATA
Source organism: Chirona hameri (assembly GCA_036785665.1). Lineage (NCBI taxonomy): Eukaryota > Metazoa > Arthropoda > Thecostraca > Balanomorpha > Balanidae > Chirona > Chirona hameri. Next base: position 326,385 of record JAXIVJ010000049.1, read on the forward strand.
TATATATATATATATAAACTAGTATCATGCTTGCATGGTTGAATCTGTTTTTGTTTTCTTCTGTGATGTCAGGAAGCCTATTTCTTGAAATTGTCAGCATATTTTGATTGCTTGCTCATAACCAGTAAATTATAATTCTGCTAATATATGAAGTGTACTGTTTTTTGTTGTAAAATGTACAAAGTCTATTTGTACACATACACAGTGAGATACAGTGTATATTTGTTTATTTGACATCACTAATGGGATACACAATTTATGTGCAAAGTTGCACAGATAGAACCACACACATTTAAATACATATACTTTAAATATCACATTCTATCACTTGTTGCTGATAATCACCGTTGTATACCAATAATCAAGATCACATAAAAATCACCTAAAATCAAAAAGCAATGATGCAAAGCTAATCTATGGCATGAATGAAATAAATATATAATACAATAAGACAAAAGATGGGATGGAATGGTAGATAAAAATATTAAACCATAAAAAACAATTAGTAGAAAATTAAATAGAAATAAAAAGTAACAATAGCTAAACACAGCTATACCTATCACATTTTGACACCAATCACAAATCAATTTGCACATGCACCAAAGATATTAAATAACATGCACCAAAGCACGTCAAATATTGTGATGAACTCACAAATGAGATGGAATCAGGTTGCAATGAGTTTTGGGGAATTGCCTTTTCACCGCCTCCTCAGTTACTTTACTTTATTTTATATCAGACTAAGCCCTAAATTTCTTGACTTTGGGGTTGTTTCATGCCGTCGCTGATACTGAGCTTTTTGTTTTTTTTCTTCTCATTTTCCACAACTTGTATATAGTTCTTCCTTCTTTACTTCCATTTCCTTCCTTTCATTATCAAAAATAAAATCCATGATGAGATTTTCTTTGATGTAAGGTTGGTTGCTGGAGAGTTGGGATTGTGGTTCCTTGTATCGTCTAGTTATTTACATTTCAGTAAAAAGTGTTCTAGGTCTTTATTTTCTGCTTTGCGTAGGTCACATGCTGTGCTCTCATTTATGAACCATTTTCTTACATTTAGTGGAAGAGTGAGTGTTGGTTGTTGGTCTTGGTATACGACTGTAGATGCTGGTGTGTTATCATACATGCTGCCTTCCTATACATGTGCTTCCATTTCTTGTATAAAATTGTACTCATCTTGCTCTCAATTTCGTCCTTCCACTTCTCATTCCAGTTTGTAATGTTTGTTCAGCTGTTCTTTGCTCATTCTTCTCGATCTTCTCAGAGATTCAAGCCATAATATTTACCGTGGCCATACTCAAGAATCATGACATACTTGGCGCATGTCCTGTTTGAGAACGTCCCAGATTTGATAGTAGCAGTATGGCATGAAATCAAGAGGTAGATTATGTAATGACACCAGCCTAATGGTCTTCCCTGTTGATTATTCGAAGTCAAAACAACTTAAATATCACAATTTTAGAGGTTTGAAACACTAAGTACCCTCGCCGCGCAACGGAATATACAATACCCATTTGGTAGTATCTGGCAGTAAAATATAAAGGGATTCCATTTTCTATATAAAAAAACACTGGCACTTTTCCCTATGGTAAAAGAAATCCTTTCTTTTGAATTGCAGGCTTAACTTGAACGTCTCAAATTTTCCACTTATGCAAATATTTTCGCCATCTCAGGTGCATTTGACCAAACAATAAGAATGGTTGAATCTGTAGAACGGATAGTTAGTGCTCTATGTACTAAACTTATGACGTCATCCTTCGGTAAAGGTCGTGCTTTTAACACGTGATCGAGCTGAGTAAAGGGATTTCTACTCCCGGGGTGACGTCATAGTGAAGGGAGCCTGCGAGTCGTGGACGGGGGCTGCATTGGACGGCCTACGGAATATTTCTAGGAGGCCCCCACGAAGAAGTGGAGGCCCCTTCTCAAATGGAGTCTCCCTTGACTTTGGTCCCCCCCAGCCATAAATCAGTGGCGCCGCCCCTGACGTTTTTGCCAGCGCACTATGGGCTAGGGCCTAGGAGCCCCATCTAGCCCGCCATAATTGGTCGGAGTCATTTTTTTCTCATTTCAATATGGGACATACATGAATATGTTCAGAATAGACCATGGATTAAGAATATGGCAAGAACTTTTTTTTAGTACAGTCACGCGTGGAGGTATAAACGGCACCGAAACACGGACCTTTGTACGAAGCTTACAACAGGGAGACCGCGGCTCGCGAAATCGATGTATGTTTACTGGTGGTGCCAATCGGTACAATCAGCTTCGGAATTCCGGATTTGTCCGAAGACCGATTCGGTTTTCGGACGGACATAAGCATATTTCTTTGAACATTTTCGGACATCGAATGCCCAAGGATGGCTTGTCGCGAAAATCGCTTAGTTACCTTTTTATTAAAATAGAAAGTGTGCCACAGGTAATTCATTTCCATATCAAACACTTTTTCTGCTTTCGGACAAATTTCGGACAAACAATGATTTTCGGACAGTTTCGGACGGATCATGGACGGACCATGGTCTTGGCCATCGGTCGGACATTGGACAAATATTTTCTGAAACTGGCACCACTAATGTTTACGATGTAATGACGAATGTAATAAAGCAAGAATCTTGCAATGTGCATGTTTTCAGGTTTTTAATTGGAACCTTGGCTACACTGGAATCAAACTTAAAACTAAAAGTAGGGTATTTCGTGCTTTTAATGACAATTTTTGTTGGCAACAGAAATGTCGGCAAAAACTTGAATGCAGCTTCTTCGATAGTGCCGATCTAATGGATAACACACGATAACACGGAAATACGAGTATGGTTGTGACCCTCAATGGTTCGGCTTACTGCGGCAAGTCCAATGTCCTGCCCCAACCTGCCACTGCACCCATGGGGGGTGATTGTATGATTTCTGCAATGGTCTGCAATGCAATTCAATGCAATGCAATGGTCGTGACGGCCACCCACGCTGAGGTCCGACATCAAAGCCTACTGGACCACACCAAGGAGCGACTGCTGACAATGCAGAGATGGTGGCGACTCTGCGAGCCTCAGTGAGCGCCGAGCTGCGCTTAACATGCGTTTTCAATTGGAGATTGAATGGTAGTAGTTTAGTGGCGGTAGTGACGGTAGTATTTGGAAACCGTTAGTACGAAATGGTTTCAAAATTCACAATACTTGCTCCAAGTGCCCATGCCAATGATCTAAGGCTGAAAAAAAATGCCACCTGAGGTCAATAATCAATTATGGCGGGCTAGATAGGGCTGCTGGCCCATAGTGCAGCGGTCGGAAACGGTCAGTACAAAGTACAAAGTTGAACACTGCTGAACTTTCGCTCGCTCGTCAGCTGACTTTTCCGTTGTACCAGATGGTGAACGTTGTTACCAGATGTAGCGATTTTCAACCTTTAGAGATATGGCCAACTTTCGTGTCCGTTCTTTTGTCCTTTCCGTGGTTGACCGGTGGCGGTGGACACCGCCACCGGTCAACTTAAAACATTCTACCAAAATAATAAGGCAATATGTAGCCGCTTCAAGGGATATTTCGGTACATGATTTCTACGAAATTTGCACTGCGGTAAACATCCGAAACCACAAGCTTATCAGTTGTTAGGGGTGTCTATACCCAGCAGGCTCGTGTTCAATATGCCCTTCCTTTGTTAGGACGTTTCCCCCCTGGTACCCCACCTCCACCATCTCCCCTCCGTTGCCATGAATAGGCGTGCTACAGTTTCAGCCCTGGCCGTTTTTAGCCCCTCCGTCCCACCCCTGCTGGGGGCCCCATTCTGCTACCGGGGGGGGGGGGGGGGGGGGGGCTGCCAGCGGTAACGGCTGAGGAGACGACCCAGCACCCCAGTGTTATTATTGGGCCGGCCTACGTGAAACCTCACCAGCCGTGCTAGGCGCGCGCTGATTGGTCGAGCGAGGCTCCGCCTCTGACGTCAGAGGGACACCCGGAATGACCTTGCTGCGCGCTAGAAAGCAGGCACAGTGCAAGAGAGACTAGCGAGTGAGAAGGTTGGGTGGGAGTGTGACTGTTCCCCACCGTCCTCTGGACAAAGGCTGTGGCACTAGTGTGCTTGCTGGTCAGAAAAACACTTGGCTGAGCGTGAAGAATACACGGGTGAAAGGCACAGCGCACTGCGGCCGTTCCTGTAGGTGCCACCCTGTCTCTAGTCCAGTCTCAAAACCAAAAGAAGCGATCATATCAAGATCTGGCACTCGGAGCCTCGCACCTGAGAGAAGTGGCTGAGTTTGTCTGTCTGTCCGCTGTGAACTGTCGAGATCATCATGAAGTCCGAGGTGATGGCCGCGTCCGACTTCGTCGTCAACCTGCTGCGCATGAACAGCCCCGGCAGCCTCGGCGAGCGCGAGCTCCTCCGGTTCCGCGACTCCCTGGCGCTCGTCATGCGGAACCACTACAACAACCACTGGTTCCCCGAGAAGTCGTTCAAGGGCTCCGGCTACCGGTGTATCCGCATCAACGGCAAGATGGACCCGCTGGTGGCGGCGGCAGGCGACAGCTGCGGTCTGGACCGGGTCTTCCTGCGGTCACTCTTCCCCAGCGAGCTGACCATGTGGGTCGACCCGCGAGAGGTGTCTTACCGGATCGGCGAAAACGGCTCCATCTGCGTCCTCTTCGACGAGCGGGCGGAGCGACCCCGTCCCGACGGTGGCTGCAAGGACATGGTCCGGCCGGCGTACGGAGGCTTCGGCGACCAATGGACGTCGTCCGAGCCTATGTCCGCCTGCGCCTTCAGCTAGGACCGCTCTCGTCTCGCATCCTGCCAGCCATAGTGTGATATGATCTCAAGCAAAGTGGTTATTATTGAATGGTGCTAGTGATAACGGAGCACCAGGGCATGTGAGGCAATGTACCCCTGGGTCATTCCGTGTGAACAAAGCAGCTGTCATCTCGCCCCCATATCCCTTGTACCCCAAACTTATCCGGGACATGACGAACGCGGAACCCATAAAAATAGTAAAACGCTGTGAAAAAGCTATGTGCAACCGAGTCGAGTGATAACGTCCGCGCTCGTCTGTGTCCCGGCCGGGTTCGGGGTCGAAGCATCCGAGGACCTCTCGCCCTCCGCCGCTGTTCCGCCCGCGCGCTGTTCCGACAGCACACGGCTGCTGAGTGAGCGTCTAAGTCATCCGCCCAGGCGGCCCCGTCATGGTTGCTGGCGACCAAAATGGTACATGCCAACCGAGTTCAAATGTATTTGAATTGTTGTTGACATAATTTATTTTGTGCGAACATGCGAGGCCAAAGTGTGCACTGAAAGGCAAGAAGAATGTGATAAAGGAATCCTCTCGGACCTTCCGATTCGCGGGAGTGATGTCATGATGCTTGTTCTCATCCTCATCGTTCTTCATGGCTGAAAGTCGACTGCCGTTGTCCCGTGCTGTGGGGGTCATCTCAGGTCGTTGCGGCCCGCAGACGGGCCGGCGGTAGTCGACGTTTGTTCATCGGCATCACGCAAAGGTAAACTCTCTCACCTGCCTTGTCATTTCCATTAATTCCTGTTCGAAAACCGAAAAAGAAAACCGCAAGTACAAGTCGACTTCGGTCGGTTCTTTGCACAATCATACATTATGGTTCGAAGGATGGTGCAGATAAACCCACATATTTTATGTATAAAACAGAGGTACTTAGTGCGACAACTAGTGTGTCACCCGAAGTTAAAAGGTACAAATAAGTCGAGCATAGCCTGTGATTGGTTTCGCCACGCTAGTTTTCTCCCTCTCAGCCGCGCCCTGTTCGGCTGCTTTGTTAGCTTTACCAAGTTCACATATTGACGCGTTCGGGACGTGCCTGTGTTTTAACCGTCGTGCAAGAGCCCTGTATATAGTGGTCCTTTTCGTTGGCTGTGGAGTGCTCCTGGGACGGCCCGAGTCGGGGCGCACCGCGCACCTGCAAGACGCTTCAAAAATTGTATTTTGTTCGCCTCCGAAGTCCGCCGTGTCTAGGGTGTTTTGTACAGAAATACATGCTAATTCTGCAAGTGATACGGTCGTGTGATCGGCGGAGTGAGCGGCGAAGCGAGAACGGAGGGTGATGTCGGACGAGACTTCAGAGCGCGGCCAAGTAGGAAGGCTGGCAGGATCACACGTAAATGCTGTGATGACAATGCCAAGCTGGAACGAATAGGACGCACTGGGAACGCCAGAACGATCCGGCAGCGATTTAACTCTGCGAGCTGGTAGTTATACTTAGTTACCATTTATGCTCACAATCGACACATTATAGTACCAAACTGGCCGATATAGTGGAAGTCTGGGAGCCACACATAAATTAACTCCCGGTCCCGTACAGTTTCGCGAACCGTGAAACAAATTGTAAAATGGTTCGCAATGGGTTAACGGGCGTCCCAGAAAGCGTAGCGCCGAGCGGTGCATTGCCGACACCGCTGAAGCACTGGACCGCAGGGGCTATGGTATGAACTGGAGCGCGACAGACTCGGGTAGTAACAGAGAGAACGGCTTAGAAACCGTGCAGAGCGATCGGTCGGCTGACTCCACTTAGTGCTGGACGGTAGCGACTGGGAACCGGGCAGACACGGTACATTTGCCGTCGACTTAAATCGCGGCACCCGCAGATAAATGATGGTAGAGGCGAAATGTTTGTAACAAAATCATGGCTGTTATTGTCATCCGAAAATCGTCCGACCCTCAGCCACAGCTTGTAGCTTGTATGGCGCTAAGCCAGATCGACGATAATAATAACAACGTAGGTCTACACCGACAATAGAGCGTGCAGGATTTTCCATCGTGACGTCAATGCTATCGGAGATCGGCTCTCGTACTGCTGCGTAGTATGGTCAAGGTTATGACGATGACTTCATGACCATCATTAAAGGGACTATCCCACCTTATCATTATATTTGAGTTGAGATAGCCATTGTGATGGCTTGGCATTGAAATTAAGTATGGTTGGTAGCAGTTAAAACAACCACAATGATCTAATAAAAAAGATATTCGAGTTTGATTTTGACATCTGTAAAAAATAAGGCCCATGTGTATTTGAATAGGGTCTCTAAACCGACAGCGTCGTCTCGCTTTACCCAACTGGTAATGCTAGTCGACTTGTTTTAAGGTGAACCTTGGAGATATTTGCTACGTTTCAATGGTTTGGTAGTTGGTTTGTTTTGTATTCAAAGCGCCAGAATTGTCTCGAAATAATTGTGCCCATACTTTGGCAGCGTAAATGATTTCTGTGTAGCCCTCTAGAGCTCAATATGACGTCATCAACCCAAATATTAAAACCTAACTTTTTATTAAATTGAGCACTGTTTGCGAGAAACAAATGTCATAATCGTGTTCGGCAGCAATTACTTCATATTGTGCACCACAAGCGGCGTACATTAGGCATCTTTTGGGAAGGTGGGATAGTCCCTTTAACAGTTTATACCAGACATGTTACAAAAACGTGCACTTACGTGCAGTGCTAACACTTCGCACTAACTTCATGCGTTTTTTGCCGATACATTTTTGGACGATGACCACAGATGGTAAACTGCTGAAGACGTCGGACGGCGCACCAACCCCTCCATACACAACTCTGTCGGGTGATCATGTTATATTCACTGGATTTTATTCGGAGTGATTCATTTATGACGGCGATAGCCTGAAAGCGTTAGTTACTTATACAGACGATGGTAGGCTCCGCCGAATCTCGTGCTAAATCTGATACTATGTCCCATTTGCTGTGACAGGGATGAATGCCTTGAAACGCTTCAATCAGCGAAATTGAACTGGTGTCTTCGTGCTGAGTTGCCCTAACTCTAAGAAATTTCCATTCGTCTCACCCAGTACAGTCGGTTGGAGCGAGACCAGCCAAGACGATGATTTCACGGTTTGAGATTTCGTGGCTCGAATCTGTGCATTCTTTCCGAGCGCTGCGTACGAATTTCATTTCGCCAGGAGGCTGATCCGGTCAGGTCGTGCGGCGACTGGCGACTTGGATTTCGAGCCGGTCAGTGGTCGAGTGGTCGCCACGGCTGGTGAACTCTGCGCGCCTGACTGCTGATAAACGCCCGACGCCGGCTATCGACCCGCCCGTGGCCTGCCGTACTCTCGAGTACGCGCGGTCCATCTCTCGCGGCTGACAGCTAATATTGTACTCCACCCGCCCACGGCGCCGGCGTTCTCCCGCAGTTGATTGCAACATCCGGGAAGGGGCTCTCTAAACCGGTCGGTCGGTCGGCCGCTCCCTCGCGCTCGGCCGCCGCCGCCGTGACGGGACGGCTATTCACCAGCTCCATAACCGACCAGCGCGCCGCCGGCCGACCCGTTCTGGCCTCAGTCAGGCCAGCGCCGGACCGGTGCGGCACAGCGGGAACCGGCCATTCGCGGCCGACCCATTGTGCGCTAACCAGTGTGGCTCGGTCGGGCATCGCTGATTTCTGATCAGTCTGATCCGCCTTGGACTAGTATTCACTGGATCAGTCTGACCCGACTGATTTCTGACCAGAGTCTGATTGTCCCAAACCGATGTGTATTCAGTCCGACTGCTCATTTCTGATCGGAGTCTGTTGTGTCCTTAACCCGGCAGTCACTGGGGTATATTCTGGAACACGACTCACTGGGGGGGGGGGGGGGGGGGGGGGGGGGGGGGGGGGGGGGAGGCTTTTTTAGCCCCCCCCCCTGGTATCTTCAGAACCATGATCGTAGCGGGACGCGCAAGGCGGCATTCAAAAGCGCTCAATGAGATAAGCTTAACGCACGCTTAAAAAAATCAAATTAAGGTCACATGTCAGGTCACGGCCAAGTCAAACGTCAAAATCGAGGTATTTGAGTTTATGGACAATACTTGCCATCCATGGCCTTCGATTGCGCCTATAATCACCCAAAGTGCTGTCAAAGGTATGATACATATCCCACATGAGCTAAAGTGAGATTGTTGGAAAAGATCAAGGTCAATGTCAGGTCGCAAAAGGTCACTCCACACAAAATATCTACGAAAGTCATGCAGCACATGTTTTATGGATGCTTTTACGCGTAGAATTCGATGGTGGTAGTCATTTTACCACCTGACTTCATTTACGTGAAGTTAGTGTCAAGTTCAGGTCAAGTTCAGGTCACTGAAGGTCAAAATTTGAAATTGATAAATCGAAACGAAAAAAAGCATGTTTCTATATCAGTTTTATCTATAAAAAAACAGTTCTGGCATTTATTTGTCTGTATCTGGTCAATAAAAGACAAAAAACGCAATTAAAAAATATGACGTCATGATTTACCCATACTTTATATGCAGTGACAGTGAAAAAGATGATATCATTTTGAAATTTGGTATGGTAGTTGCCCATATGTCGTTATCTGACATATATTCCGGTTTTTCAATATCTTTGAAACATTTGATTTTGTGAGCATTTTTTCAAAAATTTGTTTTGCAATTTTTGGGGTAAAAAACCAAAAAAAAAATCGAGATAGCTGTTCTCGAAAATTGCCCTTGCAATTTTCTACCTTTAAGCGTTTTTCGATTGCATTTTGCTTCAAATGCAGCATTTGTACGGCCTGGCAAAGTTTAGCCGATTTTAGTGTCAAAATCGTTTTTAGTAACGTCACTAAATTCACTATATCTCGAGAGAAAAAATCTGACGAAATTGTTTTCATTTTTTTCTCTCTCAAAAGGTGTAAAAATGATGCCCGGAAAGGTACTGAAAGTTTGGCGTTGATATCTGCATTAGTTATTGAGATATGCATAATATTCTTAAGGGGGGCCAAAAAAAGCCCCCCCCCCCCCAGTGACTCGCGGGTTAAAAATGTACTTTTGACAGCGTTTTTTGCAAACCCTTATTTAAACAAAAACGCAGAACATGACGTCACTGACGTCATTCCCGGTTGACCTATCCTAACCTCATCTTTTTCCTTTGGCCAACACGTGTAAAATTGATGTAGAGAGGGTACTGACAGTATGGTGATGATGCTGGTGTTTAGGAGATATTGCAAAATAACGGGGGTGGGGGAAATAGCCCCAGCCCCCCCCCCCCCCCCCCCCCCCCCCAGTTAACTTGCGGGTTAACCATCAATGCCTGATACAACTTGGGTAGCTTTCAGTCTGTGCTCTGCACTATTGTGAGTCGTTTCTTGCTGCTGGATGATTTCTGCCCGACGACTGTTCTGCTCCAAGCCTGTGGCCTCCACGTGAGCCGGCTTTCAAGGAGAGCGGCTGCTCGCGGGTTGGACGAGCGGGCCGTGAAGACGGTGCGCCTGGTGAAAGCCGGCCTGTGTATACAGCCTGTAGTTACTGGGCCGCTGGAGAGCGTGACCCGGCGGTGTCACCGACACCCGACCTGACCCGACCCCGGCGGCCGGCAGCCTTTCCCCAGCCGACCCGATCTGACCGGCGTCTCCTGACCTCTTCCCAGCGACACTGATGGCGCCCATCTCAGGTCTCAGGCCGGTAATTTTTCGTCCTTCTGCCTAGCTCTCGGCGCGTCCGTCAGCCCGCCTCCGCGCGATGCTGGGCGATTCATCAGCGTCAGCCTCGGCGCGGCGCACATTACACTCCCGGCTGACGGCACTCCTCGGCTCGTTTGGCAGCGGCGGAGTCAGCGGCGGCCCTGCTGTCGATCCGGGCTGGAGCCGCCTCTGCCGCGCGGCCTCAGATAGCGGGCGCCGGGCTGGCTCCACTTCCCGGTCGGCCGGCGATGCGGTGGCCGCCGGGCCGACGTGGCAGCTGCGGACCGTGGTCCACTGCCCGGCCTCAAACGGCAAACCGTGGCTTACTGGCCGGCCTGAAACGGCAAACCGTGGTCCACCGCCCGGTCTGAAACGGCAAACCTTGGCTTACTGGCCGGCCCCAAACGGCGTCACACCGGCCACGGGTGCGTCCGCTGGAAACAGCCGCTGTAAAGATCATTCCATGATGTGTGTAGTGTGGCCACGGGTGCGTCCGCTGGAAACAGCCGCTGTAAAGATAATGTCATTATGTGTGTGTGTGTGTAGTGTGAAGACAACAAATGGATACTGTCAATAGATATTGGCAGTTTTTTTTTCTCGAAAGTTTTCATGGAAAATGCCGTGGATTTTGCAGCGTTATTTTTGTCACCATGAGCTGGGGCTATGCACCCTGGCTTTGGCGTTTGACCATGATCAAATCATGCATTCAGCCTATATCATAGGCGGTGCATATGCTGTGCTGGATTGGCTGTTGGGCAGGGCCTCGCTGTGTCTGGCAGGCCCTATTGGGCATTGCTCCGCTGTGCCGTGCCCGTTCGGTCGCTGGCATTATTAGTGCCTCGCTGAGCCGATTGTAGGCCGCGCCGAGCCGCCATTAGTCTATGTGGAGCTAGCGAGATTGCGTCTCCCGCCGGCCCTCAGAAATAATGGCCGCCGCCGCTGCCGAGCGGCCGGCCCCGCGTGGTGGCGGCGGCGGAGCGCGTCCGAGGTCACGGCTGGCCGGCTGCGTCACACCGGCGCAGCGCCGCACCTTCCCTGCACCGCTGCTGCCGATACGGCCTGTAATGAGCGGCTCATACGCGCCGTGCCGGGCCGGGCGCCCGCCGCCAACGACCGGCTGATGTCACCGGCCGGCCCGCACCACTGTTCCACCGCCGCTTTGTTGAATTAATGTATGCGGGGTGTGCATGGCTAGCTGTGCATTCAAAACGGCACTTAACGCTTGGTGCCCACACCCCACCGCTCAGTAATGTGAAGCCATTCAACGGCTAATTTGGGCGTTCTCCCACTGGCTCTTTCACCAGACCTGGTAGCCAGGGGCGGATCCGGGGGGTGGCCGCAGCGGTCGCGGGCACCCCCGCCAGAAGGGCGCCCCACGGGTTGTCCGTCGCCGGGCGCCGCCAGGCGCCTGGCGATGGATTAAGGCATTCACATACAGCAAAAAAGACGTACTAAATTGCGTGTGTTCTGCTTGTTTTAATGTCTCCCGTTCGCTCCAGCTGCGGCTTAACGAACATTGCTATCATGGCGCCCCTGGATTTTTGGAAGGCGCCCCTAAATTGGCCTGCGGCCACCCCTCCTAAAATATCCTGGATCCGCCCTTGCTGGTAGCAGGCCACAGAGACACTTTTCGTGACGCTCTTGGCTAAAGCAGAGCCCAAACGAGTCGACTCCGTCAGGTAGGGGCCAGAACTCAGAAATGTGCCGGTCTGTGCGGAGGTCAGGCAGCTCGGGTCCTCGCTGTGTTGGGGGGGGGGGGGGGGCACGAACCCGGAAACAAAGCGACAGCGACACAGCACAGCAAGAACCCGGGGTCGGCCGCCTCCCCGGGCCAAACTTTAGCCGCTCCGCCGCCACCCCAGCACCTGGCTGTCCGGCTACAGCCCAACTATATTCAGTATTAACTGAATGGACAAATTTCGGGATATGTTTTAGCAAGACCACCTCGCGAAGAGAAACACACACACACACACACACACACACACACACACACACACACACACACACACACACACACACACACACACACACACACACACACACACACACACACACACACACACACACACACACACACACACACACACACACACCCACACACCCACACACACCCAAACACACACACACACACACACACACACACACACACACACACACACACACACACACACACACACACACACACACACACACACACACCCACACACCCACACACCCACCCACCCACCCACCTACCGGGGAAAGTCGCGACACAAAAAGGGCTCCTTATCGTACTTGATATCCTATGCAGGAAAGCTAACCGTCTGATCAGCGCTAGCGCTGAATGTACTATGTAGTGTAGTTGTGCAACGTTCTGACTACACCTCCATTGTGGCTTGAACACGGCGTCGTTACACCGTGTATTTTCTGCACCGGACCGTGTCGAGGGTGGCGACACCCCGTGAGGCACCCCCGCCGTGCGTGCGTGGGAGGGGTGCAGGTGTGGGAAGCACTGCACTGGGTGTGTGTGTTGGCAGCGCTGACCGCTGACCGCTGACCGCTGACCGCTGACCGCTGACCGCTGACCGCTGACCGCTGACCGCTGACCGCTGACCGCTGACCGCTGACGGCTGACCGCTGACCGCTGACCGCTGACCGCTGACCGCTGACCGCTGACCGCTGACCGCTGACCGCTGACCGCTGACCGCTGACCGCTGACCGCTGACCGCTGGACGCTGGGTGTCGCCGGCCGCGGCTCTGTCCGCGACAGTGGCTGATGGACTGAGAACTGTGATTCAGGCTGTCAGACGGCCGGTCAGGAGCCGAGTACTGAGCTGTAAAAATGCCAACTGCAGAGGTGGCGCCGGGGCTGAAACATGACTGACGGGCTCAAGGCCGGATCCAGGATGGGTGGTTGGGTCAGTTGGGTGGGTGGGGGGGGGGGGGGAGCAAATCCAAAAAAGTCTCACACAATTCTGAAAACTCATAGGATTTCGCTTGCTTGTGCATCGATAACTGATTTAAAACAAACTTTCCTTAGTAAAAGTTGCTTAGATTTTATATCATCTCAGGAAATGAGTCAAATTTTCGCCGATTTCAGGTGGGGGGGGGCATATCCCCGTGCCCCCCCCCCCCATTCTACGTACGGGGTCATTCGCTACGGGGCTAAACGGTACGGGGTCATTCGCTGCCCAGGCTTGCATCCACTATCCAGGATACAGTATGGTGTGCGTGTCCCGTACTTGGTTGAGCCCAACTCAACCGGTCATGTTTCAGTCGGGCACCACTCAAGCTATCAGTAGCGGTAAGATGTGTCGCTTTCGCTTCGTCTTTTTTCCTCGCAATCTGACAGTGGCTGGCTGCTGACAGGTCTGTAGCTGCTGACAGGACAGTGCTGCTGACAGGTCTGCGTACTGTGCGACGAGTTAGGACAACGGTGCTGTATGCTCTGTGTGCGCCGTGTGACGGTGACGGGCCGTGACAGCCGCGTGTGCGCGCCGTGTGACGGTGACGGGCCGTGACAGCCGCGTGTGTGCGCCGTGTGACGGTGACGGGCCGTGACAGCCGCGTGTGTGCGCCGTGTGACGGTGACGGGCCGTGACAGCCGCGTGTGTGCGCCGTGTGACGGTGACGGGCCGTGACAGCCGCGTGTGTGTGCCGTGTGACGGTGACGGTGACGGACGGTGACATCCGCGTGTGTGTGCCGTGTGACGGGGCCGTGACAGCCGCGTGTGTGCGCCGTGTGACGGTGACGGGCCGTGACAGCCGCGTGTGCGCGCCGTGTGACGGTGACGGGCCGTGACAGCCGCGTGTGTGCGCCGTGTGACGGTGACGGGCCGTGACAGCCGCGTGTGTGTGCCGTGTGACGGTGACGGGCCGTGACAGCCGCGTGTGTGTGCCGTGTGACGGTGACGGTGACGGACGGTGACATCCGCGTGTGTGTGCCGTGTGACGGGGCCGTGACAGCCGCGTGTGTGTGCCGTGTGACGGGCCCATGACAGCCGCTCTGTGTGTGGTGTGCCGCTGAGTGACGGCTGGGTCTGGCGTGGCGGCGCCGCCCACACGGCCCGCCCACGCCCGGCCGGTCGGTCATGCCCGGCTGACCCGGCCGCCGCCGCCATCATCACCGCCACCATCAGCGGGCGGCGGCGGGCCATCACCGCTCTGTGGCGGGGAGGGTGGGGCCGCTGCGCTACGGTGTGGCCATTATGACCAGCAGCGTCCGAGACCTGGCTGGGCGGAGAATCGCTGGCCGCCGCTGCTTACGCACAGCACGTACATCGGCTCGCCGGCCGACGTGCTGACTGCTGACTGCTGACTGCTGACTGCTGACTGCTGACTGCTGACTGCTGACTGCTGACTGCTGACTGCTGACTGCTGACGGACAGACATGCTGACTGCTGACTGTCGACTGTCGACTGCTGACTGCTGACTGCTGACTGCTGACTGCTGACTGCTGACTGCTGACTGTTGACTGCTGACTGCTGACTGCTGACTGCTGACGGACAGACATGCTGACTGCTGACTGTCGACTGTCGACTGCTGACTGCTGACTGCTGACTGCTGACTGCTGACTGCTGACTGCTGACTGCTGACTGCTGACTGCTGACTGCCGATGGACAGACATGTTGACTGCCGATGGGCAGACATGCTGACTGCTGACTGCCGACTGCCGACTGCTGACTGCTGACTGCTGACTGCTGACTGCTGACTGCTGACTGCTGACTGCTGACTGCTGACTGCTGACTGCTGACTGCTGACTGCTGACGGACAGACATGCTGACTGTCGACTGTCGACTGCTGACTGCTGACTGCTGCTGACTGCTGACTGCCGATGGACAGACATGCTGACTGCTGACTGCCGACTGCCGACTGCTGACTGCTGACTGCTGACTGCCGATGGACAGACATGCTGACTGCTGACTGCTGACTGCCGATGGACAGACATGCTGACTGCTGACTGCCGATGGGCCGACGTGCTGACTGCTGACTGCCGATGGACAGACATGCTGACTGCTGACTGCCGATGGGCGGACGTGCTGGCTGCTGACTGCTAAAGGACAGACGTGCTGACTGCTGACTGCCGATGTGCGGACGTGCTGACTGCTGACTGCCGATGTGCGGACGTGCTGACTGCTGACTGCCGATGGGCCGACGTGCTGACTGCTGACTGCCGATGGGCGGACGTGCTGGCTGCTGACTGCCGATGGGCGGACATGCTGACTGCTGACTGCCGATGGGCGGACGTGCTGACTGCTGACTGCCGATGGGCGGACGTGCTGACTGCTGACTGCCGACGGACAGACATGCTGACTGTCGATGGGCGGACGTGCTGGCTGCTGACTGCCGATGGGCGGACGTGCTGGCTGCTGACTGCCGATGGGCGGACGTGCTGGCTGCTGACTGCTAAAGGACAGACGTGCCGAAACAGACTGCCTACCGACGACTGTCAGTTCGTTTCCTGGCTGGTCAGTGGTCACTGGGCATGCAACAACATTCGCTTCACAGTATTTTAGCCTGCCATATAAATTGTGTTCGTGTATAGCTCTGTCGGTCGTAAGGTCGGTTCAGCTGACATTACATGTGACTGCCGTCTGCCACATGAAGCACTGACGTGCAATGCAGATGCGTTGTTTCTCCATATGAATAGGGAAGTGGAAATAACGTGTGGCAAGTTTCACGAAACGGGACTGGCAAACCATTGAACTGGTTGTGAATGGCAACAAGGAATTCAGCTACATGGACCGTTCTGGAACCTCCTTTCTTCTGTCTTCTGAAGTTTCCGACTCAAAAACGTTTGGTGTATTTTGAGCAGCATCGATAGGAAAATTCCATAATTTGTGTCGTGTTTTATATGCATGCTTTCTACATTTGTCTCACACCGGTGGCGTGGCAGGACAGAGAGCGTCACTGCCCCGTCACATGCCTCCCAGTGCTGACACTGCCGCCCGACGCTGCCGCTCCTTTGTTGTGCCGGCGCCACGCGGCTGCGTGTGGGAGGGACGCGTGCGTGTCGGCCATGAACGCGCCGTGACTTTCACACACCCCGGGACGGACGCGCCCGCTGGAGCTAAAACTCCAGCGCCCGGGAAAACTCGGCGTTTTTGCCCGTTTCATTCTGTATACATTTCCGTGAACGATCGGGGTTCATGACTGCTGCATGCGCCGGAGAGAGGTGGTTGACCTGTCGCCATTGGCTGCGCCGCATTCGACCGCCGTACCGGCACATTCACATTATGTTTTAACGACTGTTGCGACGTGAGGTGGCTTGTGAAACCCGTAGGCTACGACCTGAAGAGGCGAAACGCGCCGTGTCGCTCGGCGGCTGGCTGGCCCGGTGCGGCTGTATGTGGAAACTGCCGTTTACCGTGTCTGCTGGCAGTGGTGGCAGAGTACAGTGACTGACTCGTGTCGCTCGGCCCTGGCCTGACGTCAGAGCAGCCCTCCGCCGGCCCGGTATGACGTCAGGGGCCGGCGATATACAGATCCGCCGGCCCGGTATGACGTCAGGGGCCGGCGATATACAGATCGCACGGCACAGCTTATCGCCGCAGCCTCCGCTCGTGTTCCGTGTGCCCGTGACGGCACGGGCCGTGACCGGCGGCCTGGTATCGGTAGTTTGCCAGGCCGCTTAGCAACTCGGCTATGTCCAGACATGGTAAACTAACAAAGTCTGGTTTGTTGGCATCATAAGGTCAGCTCGGAATTAGGGCCCCTGCTGCGCTGATGTTAGTCGCGACCCAGGATTCACTCAGTAGCGTACCCAGGATTCACTCCAGGAAGGGGCAATTTTTGCTCAGGGGGCATAAAGTACCCCCACCAAAAAACTCACCGAATTTGGCCCACTATATTTTTAAAAGGGCATATTTTCACAATTTTCTCTAAAAACCAGTAAGGCGCCGGCCGTAGTTGGCGATGAACGAGCGAACGCGAAATAAATGTATGGTGAATTTCAACCCGATCGGGCAAGTAGTTCCTGAGGTACAAAAAGATGCGCACGTACACACGTGCAGAGGCACCCCACCCATGACTTGTGTGTAGGCGGCGGCGGAGGGGTCCCTAACCACACACCAAATTTGAACACAATCGGCTCAGCCGTTCCTGAGATATAGAATAGGGGTGCGCACGTGCAGAGGCACCCCATCCCTGACTTGTGGGAAATTGGCGGTTGAGAGGTCCCTAACCACACACCAAATTTGAACACAATCGGCTCAGCCATTCCTGAGATACAGAATAGGGGTGAGCACGTGCGCACGTGCAGTCCCCTGACTTGTGGAAAGGCAACGGCTGAGAGGTCCCTAACCACATCCCAAATTAGAACGCAATCGGTTCAGCCGTTCCTGAGATATAAAATAGGGGTGTGCACGTGCGCACGTGCAGAGGCACCCCACCCCTGACTTGTGGAAAATTGGCGGCTGAGGGGTTCCTAACCACACACCAAATTTGCACACAATCGGCTCAGCCGTTGCAGAGTTGTTGCGAGAAAACACTTCTCAACACCCCTCACGCGGCACGCGTCACGCGCAGTGGTAGTTACCCACATGAGTCGGCACAGGTCTCAAACAGGGTAGGTTGGATGGGGCTGCTCAGCAAAGAAGTCAGCTTGTCAATCGGACGTGTGGTTGCAGAGATATGAGCTTCTCAAAAGCGTCGCCACGGGTCGGGCCGGGCCGGGCCGCTCATATTCAGATTTTTCCCATATACCACGAAAGACGAGCGAGCGCTTCGCGCTCGCTCGTAATAAAAAATCATTCATTTTTTCGACCAAAGGGGGCACGTACAGACCTTCAGGGGGAGGGGCAATTGCCCCGCTTGCCCCCCCCCCCTTGTGTACGCTCGCGTACCCAAAGCTCCATGACAGAAAGGTCTTGCATTATGTTGAGTATTGCAACAACAGCCTGGCTGTCACAAGACATTGTAGATGGTGTGTGTTACAGCATGCCAGCAACACTGCTGAGGGGTAGGAGGTTGATTGATAGAGGCAACTGCGCGACATCGACACAGAAATGAATACCTCGTGAATGCATGGATAGCAAGTGACGCACTTGGTTCCTGTATCGTCAAAGACACCCGCCCGCTGGAGCTAAACACCGCGTCAAAGACACCAGAGGATTGCAAAGCTTGGCGATGTTGCAGAAAATGTTCTGTATTTTACGCTAACCAAATGCATAGTTTGGATTCAGATGCCCAGAGCTTTGTCTATTCTGCTTCATTAAGCAAGTCCGTGACCAGCGGACCACTGGAGTTTCAATTGGACGAGTCGTGAGCTCGGAGGCGGACCATAGCCGGCCAAGCCATGCAATATGCATGTGCCGTGCGATCTGTATATCGCCGGAACACGAGCGGAGGCTGCGGCGATGCATGTGCCGTGCGATCTGTATATCGCCGGAACACGAGCGGAGGCTGCGGCGATGCATGTGCCGTGCGATCTGTATATCGCCGGAACACGAGCGGAGGCTGCGGCGATGCATGTGCCGTGCGATCTGTATATCGCCGGAACACGAGCGGAGGCTGCGGCGATAAGCTGTGCCGTGCGATCTGTATATCGCCGGAACACGAGCGGAGGCTGCGGTGATGCATGTGCCGTGCGATCTGTATATCGCCGGAACACGAGCGGAGGCTGCGGTGATGCATGTGCCGTGCGATCTGTATATCGCCGGAACACGAGCGGAGGCTGCGGCGATGCATGTGCCGTGCGATCTGTATATCGCCGGAACACGAGCGGAGGCTGCGGCGATAAACTGTGCCGTGCGATCTGTATATCGCCGGAACACGAGCGGAGGCTGCGGCGATGCATGTGCCGTGCGATCTGTATATCGCCGGAACACGAGCGGAGGCTGCGGTGATGCATGTGCCGTGCGATCTGTATATCGCCGGAACACGAGCGGAGGCTGCGGCGATGCATGTGCCGTGCGATCTGTATATCGCCGGAACACGAACGGAGGCTGCGGCGATGCATGTGCCGTGCGATCTGTATATCGCCGGAACACGAGCGGAGGCTGCGGCGATGCATGTGCCGTGCGATCTGTATATCGCCGGAACACGAGCGGAGGCTGCGGTGATGCATGTGCCGTGCGATCTGTATATCGCCGGAACACGAGCGGAGGCTGCGGCGATGCATGTGCCGTGCGATCTGTATATCGCCGGAACACGAACGGAGGCTGCGGCGATGCATGTGCCGTGCGATCTGTATATCGCCGGAACACGAGCGGAGGCTGCGGCGATGCATGTGCCGTGCGATCTGTATATCGCCGGAACACGAGCGGAGGCTGCGGCGATAAGCTGTGCCGTGCGATCTGTATATCGCCGGAACACGAGCGGAGGCTGCGGCGATGCATGTGCCGTGCGATCTGTATATCGCCGGAACACGAGCGGAGGCTGCGGCGATGCATGTGCCGTGCGATCTGTATATCGCCGGAACACGAGCGGAGGCTGCGGCGATAAGCTGTGCCGTGCGATCTGTATATCGCCGGAACACGAGCGGAGGCTGCGGCGATAAGCTGTGCCGTGCGATCTGTATATCGCCGGAACACGAGCGGAGGCTGCGGCGATGCATGTGCCGTGCGATCTGTATATCGCCGGAACACGAGCGGAGGCTGCGGCGATAAGCTGTGCCGTGCGATCTGTATATCGCCGGAACACGAGCGGAGGCTGCGGCGATAAGCTGTGCCGTGCGATCTGTATATCGCCGGAACACGAGCGGAGGCTGCGGCGATAAGCTGTGCCGTGCGATCTGTATATCGCCGGAACACGAGCGGAGGCTGCGGCGATAAGCTGTGCCGTGCGATCTGTATATCGCCGGAACACGAGCGGAGGCTGCGGCGATAAGCTGTGCCGTGCGATCTGTATATCGCCGGAACACGAGCGGAGGCTGCGGCGATGCATGTGCCGTGCGATCTGTATATCGCCGGAACACGAGCGGAGGCTGCGGCGATAAGCTGTGTCGTGACGCGGCCTGATGCCGGCTTCTCGGAAGGGAAACGCTCCCGCCGCGCTCGGCTCGGAAGAAAGCTGGCGTGGCGACTCTCGCGCCACCACTGCCGCATTCGCCACCCACATGGGCCAGGGGTTTGGTTTCAAGGGGTTTACAAATTATGCTCAGTTCGAACTGGGAAGAAATTATCATTCAAATTTGAAAATAGTATTCGTGCGTTCTATGCAGCTCATCGGAAATCCGATTAGAAATGTTTTGTGAAATCTTCCCCACATATTTTTTCGAAAGTGTTGAAGAGGCTGCAAAAAACTGTTATCTTTTTTTTCTTAAAACAACATCCCACATGAAGCTTTCTTTGAAAAACCTTCGCATGGCGACAGCAAAACATCTCAATCCAGATCAGGCGCTACTAAATGAACCCATTTCTCTTGTCATGAGGCCGCTTCTCAAGAGACCCGCTCAATTCACTCCTGACTGCAGTTCAGCTCAGTGCGCTCGGCGGTCGGCGCCCACAATACTCGGCAGCATATCCGATACGAGGCCATGTCGCGACGCAGACTCATCATGGCGTCACCGCAGGCCGGACGTGCCTGACCGCTGTCCACCGCCGGACAGACGGGCCTCGGCACTTCTGCGAGCCGCTCTCTGCAGTCTGCACAACACGCACGAGCAGTGTCTCTGACGTCAGTGGCGCGGCCGGCCGGTCTGACTCTGCAGCGGGGCCGGGGCCGGGGCTGGTTGTTGCATCAGCCGCGCCTCGTGTGTCGAGTCCGTCCTCGGCGTGCCGAGCTGTCATCGGACCATCGGCGGTGCTCGCCGACCCTGCCGACCCTGCCGACCCGCCGCCCGCCGCCCGCCGCCCGGCGGACAATGGTGCCACTGGCGCGGCGTCAGATGGCCGCTCTGAGGGCGTGCTTCCTGTCCCGGGGACGGTCCGCCTGAGAGAACTCCGTCGTCAGCCGGCACAGAGGCCGTCATCAGGGCCGACTGAGATGGTGCTTTCTCCGTGATCAGGGCCGCCACCGCTCCTAGAGAAGGGATCGGTTGGATGACGGAGCATTGAGTACCGACGGCTGTAGTTATATCGCCTTGGGTTGTAGTCGTGCTGGCTGCTCCTCTGTTTGCCAGCGTGCCTCGGGTGTCCTCCATTGTCATCAGTCATCACTGCAGCAGCCGGGATGAGCTGGAGTTGTCTGACCATGAGCCAACTGATCGTATCGCTCCGAGTCCAAGGCAGGCAGGTCCGACGGCCCCTTTCACTGCACACACCACTAATGCAACACCTTGCAAGCTCGCAATTCATATGTTCGCACAATTATCCTTCATTTTTAGCATTACTTAATCTCACTGCGCATGACATGCACGGTTGTCGACTCCGAGTAGTGAGTGTATTAGATAACATGTCTGATATTTATATTTATCATTGTTATCGGCGCATTATCTATAGCTTTAAGCTTTAACCAGTATAGCTTGACTAGGATCCCGACAAGTGACTACAGTTTTGTGCATCATTGCTTTAATTGTGAACCTCGGTTTTATGTGTTGACCTTAAACGCAGCATGTTCAATCGAACACTCCACCGCGTTTAGAGCCTCCCTTTGCTGATTGCATTCACCATTGGTGCCACTTATCTGTATGAACAGATTATGTGCTCAAAAACATTGGGACCTAGAGCTTTTTTAAGCTGACATTCTATGCCGCTGATGAGCTTTCAGAATATCAGCACATAATAATCGAAAACTTGCCATTAGCACCTGTCCAATAACTTTATCCGATTGCGGCTTGCCCTCGCTAAGAAACGGAGGCCAGGCGATCATAAAACCGGTTACACCAGACACGATGTATGAATACATTCAACGTGCACGGGACGTGACGGGTCACCAAGGTCTCCCAACGGAAGTGGGGTTCCAATAACCTCCTTTGACCATGGATTTTCTGCTACTTATTTGTATGATTACTAACCTCTAACAAAAAGAGGCAAAGACGATAATGACACATTTCCTTCCCAGGTCCGTCACTTTTCGTCACTGCCCTTTCCCGTTCTTGTCCATCTTTGGCCTTGCGACACCACCCTGCAGTTTCGTCCACATACTTCTCGAGCACACTTCTTCGGCAAAATGTTTCGCCCCGTAAATGTTCACCAGCATGATGAAACATTGCATTTAGGCGCACAGCGCCTATTACCGGGTCACGCAACTGAAGTCGGCATGGCGTCCGTAGTGGTTACTGGCGAGCCGTTGCGACACAAATCGTCACTGCACGCGCTCAGGCCAGGCGCAGTGCATTAGTGGAGCAACACAGGAAGAAAAGGCTGCGAAAGCGTGCGACGCGCCTAATCGTGCAATAGCTCCGGGCTAATTGATTAATCAGCACTGCAATAGGTCTCGTCTTTTGAGGACTTTGGGATGAATCGAGGTATTGTCTTCGGTTGCCAACATCGTAGTGAATACTTCAAGTTTATAGTACTTTCATAAAATTTCTGGTAAACTATCATATCAAAGTATTATTCAAAGCATTATTACATCCACATATTATTCATATCGTCAACTCGTGTGTACCCAATAGACAATCACAAATGTATGACCTTATGACTGACGTGTCATGGGGGATGTTTTGACACGAAAAATTCCCGGTAAATGTATATAGTGCTGCAATTGCACACGAGGTCAGCCGTTTTCCAGGACAGGCCAGTGTTGACGCCGAGCGGTTTCGGTCGGTGACTCCTCCATGAAAAGCGTGTGAGCTGGTTTGTCTCAAGGCTATACGTAAACCGCCGGTCCATTATCCACTAATCAGTTCTGGACCGTGTAGGGCCACCTTTCCACCGTCAGCTATATGTCGGTTCAACGTGGGAAATTGTCATTGGCCGATCAATGCGTCGAAGTTGAACACGGGCTTGTCCAATTGTAGCCTCAGAGCCGCATAAGAGTGCTATGCTATGAAAAAGGGCGTACCGTAATTGCAAAGGAAAATGAGTCTACAAACATGTGTTTAAGCTTTGAGCGGACGGTAATGCGAGAGCCCGTGCATTGGAATGCTCTAAAGACGAAAAAACCGTCTTAAATACGGGGACTCCCGACTTGCCTTATAACGGACTCGGGTGCTTTGCTTTTGCGCATCTACAAAGTAG
>JAXIVJ010000049.1:354816-364560 GCA_036785665.1 Chirona hameri
CTCACTCTCCAGAGCGGCTTCTGGTCAGTCCGCTGTCTCTCACTCTCCAGAGCGGCTTCTGGTCAGTCCGCTGTCTCTCACTCTCCAGAGCGGCTTCTGGTCAGTCCGCTGTCTCTCTCACTCTCCAGAGCGGCTTCTGGTCAGTCCGCTGTCTCTCTCTCTCCAGAGCGGCTTCTGGTCTCTCACTCTCCAGAGCGGCTTCTGGTCTCTCACTCTCCGGAGCGGCTTCTGGTCTCTCACTCTCCAGAGCGGCTTCTGGTCTCTCACTCTCCAGAGCGGCTTCTGGTCTCTCACTCTCCAGAGCGGCTTCTGGTCAGTCCGCTGTCTCTCACTCTCCAGAGCGGCTTCTGGTCTCTCACTCTCCAGAGCGGCTTCTGGTCTCTCACTCTCCAGAGCGGCTTCTGGTCTCTCACTCTCCAGAGCGGCTTCTGGTCTCTCACTCTCCAGAGCGGCTTCTGGTCTCTCACTCTCCAGAGCGGCTTCTGGTCAGTCCGCTGTCTCTCACTCTCCAGAGCGGCTTCTGGTCAGTCCGCTGTCTCTCACTCTCCAGAGCGGCTTCTGGTCTCTCACTCTCCAGAGCGGCTTCTGGTCTCTCACTCTCCAGAGCGGCTTCTGGTCAGTCCGCTGTCTCTCTCACTCTCCAGAGCGGCTTCTGGTCAGTCCGCTGTCTCTCACTCTCCAGAGCGGCTTCTGGTCAGTCCGCTGTCTCTCTCACTCTCCAGAGCGGCTTCTGGTCAGTCCGCTGTCTCTCACTCTCCAGAGCGGCTTCTGGTCAGTCCGCTGTCTCTCTCACTCTCCAGAGCGGCTTCTGGTCAGTCCGCTGTCTCTCACTCTCCAGAGCGGCTTCTGGTCAGTCCGCTGTCTCTCACTCTCCAGAGCGGCTTCTGGTCAGTCCGCTGTCTCTCACTCTCGAGCGGCTTCTGGTCAGTCCGCTGTCTCTCACTCTCCAGAGCGGCTTCTGGTCAGTCCGCTGTCTCTCACTCTCGAGCGGCTTCTGGTCAGTCCGCTGTCTCTCACTCTCCAGAGCGGCTTCTGGTCAGTCCGCTGTCTCACTCTCCAGAGCGGCTTCTGGTCAGTCCGCTGTCTCTCACTCTCCAGAGCGGCTTCTGGTCAGTCCGCTGTCTCTCACTCTCCAGAGCGGCTTCTGGTCAGTCCGCTGTCTCTCACTCTCCAGAGCGGCTTCTGGTCAGTCCGCTGTCTCTCACTCTCCAGAGCGGCTTCTGGTCAGTCCGCTGTCTCACACTCTCCAGAGCGGCTTCTGGTCAGTCCGCTGTCTCTCACTCTCCAGAGCGGCTTCTGGTCAGTCCGCTGTCTCTCACTCTCCAGAGCGGCTTCTGGTCAGTCCGCTGTCTCTCACTCTCCAGAGCGGCTTCTGGTCAGTCCGCTGTCTCTCACTCTCCAGAGCGGCTTCTGGTCAGTCCGCTGTCTCTCACTCTCCAGAGCGGCTTCTGGTCAGTCCGCTGTCTCTCACTCTCCAGAGCGGCTTCTGGTCAGTCCGCTGTCTCTCTCACTCTCCAGAGCGGCTTCTGGTCAGTCCGCTGTCTCTCACTCTCCAGAGCGGCTTCTGGTCAGTCCGCTGTCTCTCTCACTCTCCAGAGCGGCTTCTGGTCAGTCCGCTGTCTCTCACTCTCCAGAGCGGCTTCTGGTCTCTCACTCTCCAGAGCGGCTTCTGGTCAGTCCGCTGTCTCTCACTCTCCAGAGCGGCTTCTGGTCTCTCACTCTCCAGAGCGGCTTCTGGTCTCTCACTCTCCAGAGCGGCTTCTGGTCTCTCACTCTCCAGAGCGGCTTCTGGTCTCTCACTCTCCAGAGCGGCTTCTGGTCAGTCCGCTGTCTCTCACTCTCCAGAGCGGCTTCTGGTCTCTCACTCTCCAGAGCGGCTTCTGGTCTCTCACTCTCCAGAGCGGCTTCTGGTCTCTCACTCTCCAGAGCGGCTTCTGGTCTCTCACTCTCCAGAGCGGCTTCTGGTCTCTCACTCTCCAGAGCGGCTTCTGGTCAGTCCGCTGTCTCTCACTCTCCAGAGCGGCTTCTGGTCAGTCCGCTGTCTCTCTCACTCTCCAGAGCGGCTTCTGGTCAGTCCGCTGTCTCTCACTCTCCAGAGCGGCTTCTGGTCAGTCCGCTGTCTCTCTCACTCTCCAGAGCGGCTTCTGGTCAGTCCGCTGTCTCTCACTCTCCAGAGCGGCTTCTGGTCAGTCCGCTGTCTCTCTCACTCTCCAGAGCGGCTTCTGGTCAGTCCGCTGTCTCTCACTCTCCAGAGCGGCTTCTGGTCAGTCCGCTGTCTCTCTCACTCTCCAGAGCGGCTTCTGGTCAGTCCGCTGTCTCTCACTCTCCAGAGCGGCTTCTGGTCAGTCCGCTGTCTCTCTCACTCTCCAGAGCGGCTTCTGGTCAGTCCGCTGTCTCTCACTCTCCAGAGCGGCTTCTGGTCAGTCCGCTGTCTCTCACTCTCCAGAGCGGCTTCTGGTCAGTCCGCTGTCTCTCACTCTCCAGAGCGGCTTCTGGTCAGTCCGCTGTCTCTCTCACTCTCCAGAGCGGCTTCTGGTCAGTCCGCTGTCTCTCACTCTCCAGAGCGGCTTCTGGTCAGTCCGCTGTCTCTCACTCTCCAGAGCGGCTTCTGGTCAGTCCGCTGTCTCTCACTCTCCAGAGCGGCTTCTGGTCAGTCCGCTGTCTCTCACTCTCCAGAGCGGCTTCTGGTCAGTCCTCTGTCTCTCACTCTCCAGAGCGGCTTCTGGTCAGTCCGCTGTCTCTCACTCTCCAGAGCGGCTTCTGGTCAGTCCGCTGTCTCTCACTCTCCAGAGCGGCTTTTGGTCAGTCCGCTGTCTCTCACTCTCCAGAGCGGCTTCTGGTCAGTACGCTGTCTCTCACTCTCCAGAGCGGCTTCTGGTCAGTCCGCTGTCTCTCACTCTCCAGAGCGGCTTCTGGTCAGTCCGCTGTCTCTCACTCTCCAGAGCGGCTTCTGGTCAGTCCGCTGTCTCTCACTCTCCAGAGCGGCTTCTGGTCTCTCACTCTCCAGAGCGGCTTCTGGTCAGTCCGCTGTCTCTCACTCTCCAGAGCGGCTTCTGGTGTCTCACTCTCCAGAGCGGCTTCTGGTCAGTCCGCTGTCTCTCACTCTCCAGAGCGGCTTCTGGTCTCTCACTCTCCAGAGCGGCTTCTGGTCTCTCACTCTCCAGAGCGGCTTCTGGTCTCTCACTCTCCAGAGCGGCTTCTGGTCTCTCACTCTCCAGAGCGGCTTCTGGTCTCTCACTCTCCAGAGCGGCTTCTGGTCTCTCACTCTCCAGAGCGGCTTCTGGTCTCTCACTCTCCAGAGCGGCTTCTGGTCTCTCACTCTCCAGAGCGGCTTCTGGTCAGTCCGCTGTCTCTCACTCTCCAGAGCGGCTTCTGGTCAGTCCGCTGTCTCTCACTCTCCAGAGCGGCTCTGGTCTCTCACTCTCCAGAGCGGGCTTCTGGTCTCTCACTCTCCAGAGCGGCTTCTGGTCAGTCCGCTGTCTCTCACTCTCCAGAGCGGCTTCTGGTCAGTCCGCTGTCTCTCACTCTCCAGAGCGGCTTCTGGTCAGTCCGCTGTCTCTCACTCTCCAGAGCGGCTTCTGGTCAGTCCGCTGTCTCTCTCACTCTCCAGAGCGGCTTCTGGCAGTCCGCTGTCTCTCACTCTCCAGAGCGGCTTCTGGTCAGTCTGCTGTCTCTCACTCTCCAGAGCGGCTTCTGGTCAGTCCGCTGTCTCTCTCACTCTCCAGAGCGGCTTCTGGTCAGTCCGCTGTCTCTCACTCTCCAGAGCGGCTTCTGGTCAGTCCGCTGTCTCTCACTCTCCAGAGCGGCTTCTGGTCAGTCCGCTGTCTCTCACTCTCCAGAGCGGCTTCTGGTCAGTCCGCTGTCTCTCACTCTCCAGAGCGGCTTCTGGTCAGTCCGCTGTCTCTCACTCTCCAGAGCGGCTTCTGGTCAGTCCGCTGTCTCTCACTCTCCAGAGCGGCTTCTGGTCAGTCCGCTGTCTCTCACTCTCCAGAGCGGCTTCTGGTCAGTCCGCTGTCTCTCACTCTCCAGAGCGGCTTCTGGTCAGTCCGCTGTCTCTCACTCTCCAGAGCGGCTTCTGGTCAGTCCGCTGTCTCTCACTCTCCAGAGCGGCTTCTGGTCAGTCCGCTGTCTCTCACTCTCCAGAGCGGCTTCTGGTCAGTCCGCTGTCTCTCTCACTCTCCAGAGCGGCTTCTGGTCAGTCCGCTGTCTCTCTCTCTCCAGAGCGGCTTCTGGTCAGTCCGCTGTCTCTCACTCTCCAGAGCGGCTTCTGGTCAGTCCGCTGTCTCTCACTCTCCAGAGCGGCTTCTAGTCAGTCCGCTGTCTCTCTCACTCTCCAGAGCGGCTTCTGGTCAGTCCGCTGTCTCTCACTCTCCAGAGCGGCTTCTGGTCAGTCCGCTGTCTCTCTCACTCTCCAGAGCGGCTTCTGGTCAGTCCGCTGTCTCTCACTCTCCAGAGCGGCTTCTGGTCAGTCCGCTGTCTCTCACTCTCCAGAGCGGCTTCTGGTCAGTCCGCTGTCTCTCTCACTCTCCAGAGCGGCTTCTGGTCAGTCCGCTGTCTCTCTCTCTCTCTCCAGAGCGGCTTCTGGTCAGTCCGCTGTCTCTCACTCTCCAGAGCGGCTTCTGGTCAGTCCGCTGTCTCTCACTCTCCAGAGCGGCTTCTGGTCAGTCCGCTGTCTCTCTCACTCTCCAGAGCGCTTCTGGTCAGTCCGCTGTCTCTCACTCTCCAGAGCGGCTTCTGGTCTCTCACTCTCCAGAGCGGCTTCTGGTCGTGGTACGTAAACGTGTCCGGAATAATGTGTAGCCAGTCTAACCTAGTCCTATCCAGTCTAACCTAGTCCTATCCAGTCTAACCTAGTCCTATCCAGTCTAACCTAGTCCTATCCAGTCTAACGGGTCCAGTCGGGAGCCCGCCTCGCACATGTCCTTTGTTCACCTGTTGTTTACCAAGCAGTGGTCGCCGCCATCCGAGGCGACCCGGTCCAGGTACCATCATTAGATAACCGCGCGATTTCCCTTTGCTGGCCGTCGAGTCGGCGGCGGTGGCGGTGGCAGCGACGGTGGTTTGGTGGTGGGGTGGCCTCTGGCAGAGAAGTCACGTCGTCGGCAGGCCCTGATGGGTGGCTGGGTCGGGCCGGGCCGGGTCGCGGGACGTCCCGAACAGCACCTCAGCCGCGTCCGGCCGTGTGTGTGCTCAGCTCTGCCTCGCCGGCACCGGCGCCGCCTGGCCTGTGGCACGGTAAACCACCGACGGTTCCCGGTCGGTCTGCTGACTTCACTCGTGCAAAGGATAGAACGACCAGTTTGCTGAGCGTTTATTTCGAGAGTGCCTTTGAATTTTAAACACACACAGGTAAACCACCCAGGGCTCCGATGGGTTTTATCCCTTCGTTCGTGCAAAAATGTGAGACGGCCATTTTGTTGCCGGTGGATCTTTTGTGCAATTTGACACCCAGCTCGCTCTATGTATGAATGCACGACAGCGCTTTGGTAGACACCTGCAGCGTTATCGAAATGCACGTTTTATGTTTGCATCGATTCGCCCCGGTCCGCTGGCTTGTCCAGTGCCACGTATGCAGCGCATCAGCTGTGTGGCAGTGTTGGCGCCTGTGTGCGCCCCTGCCGTTCGAGGCCAGGCGGGGCGGTTGGTGGTGTGATGGGCCGATGGAGGGAGCGGGGAGCAGCGGCAGCTGCCGGCCGAGCCGCGGCGCCAGATAGGCGCTGGTGAAACCGACCGCGCCTCGGGCCCGGCCGGCGACGCGCCGGGAAAGCGACGCCGCCGCTGTTTCACCTGCCGGCCAGCGGCGCCGCGCCGAGCGAAGCTCAGAGGCGAGGGGAGCGATGGCACGCAACGCGGCCAACAAAGACGGCACCGGCGGCGGCCTGCGGCGGCACTCCGGGGCCGGCCGCCGGCCGCCGGGGACGCGTCGGTCGGCAGCTCCCCAGCGAGGGGGACGACGCTGGGGCCGGCCGACACGCCGTCAGAGGGCGCCCGCCGCGCTCAGTCGGAGGGGACGTCACCCTGTCAAACGCCGGGGACTGACTAATCTCACTTCTGAAAACGCCGTCGCCAGCCGGATTTGCCTCCTGCTGAAAGAACATTTCCGAAATGTGTCTTTGTGGGTAACTGAGAAAGAAACATTGTGCCCATGTCCAGGACTAAAAATACCTCTGCTGACACTGACGTGATTTCAGTGGCAAAACAAGTTAATGACTTGACATGGGGGCATAGGCGTACACAAGGGGAGGGGCAAACGGGGCAATTGCCCCCCCCCCCCGAAGGTCCGTACGTGCCCCTGTGGTCGAAAAAAAGTGATGATTTTGTGATTTTTTTAAAGCATTTTTTTTTAAAAAGAATATGCCCCTCTAACAATATAATGGGCCAAATCCGGTTATTTTGCTTTTGGTGGGGGTACTTTATGCCCCCCTGAGCAAAAATTGCCCCCCCTGGAGTGAATCCTGGGTACGCCACTGCATGGGGTGCCTTTGTTTGAGCTAAGTTTGGAACCACACATTGTGACACGCATGTACACGTTGCGATGATGACATCGAGATGGAGCCATGGTTCGTTTCGGTTAGCTGGCCCTGGCCTGAGCTGCGGCTCACTAGATGGTTCGTTTCGGTTAGCTGGCCTGGCCTGAGCTGCGGATCACTGGGAATGTTCTGGGCGGCTGGCTTGGTTCCCAGTCTGCTGGCTCACCTGTGGGAGATATCGTCATGAGACATCCGAGGCACGGCACTGTGTAGTGCACGAAGCAGAGTGCTTTATAACGCACCCGTGAAACCATCTCCCTATGAAGCTCGGACTGGCAATCTTGAACAAAGCAACAGTGGCTGCACGCCGCACGGGCTGCACGCCGCACGGGTACCACGCCGCATGGGCTGCACGCCGTACGGGTACCACGCCGCATGGGTACCACGCCGTACGGGTACCACGCCGTACGGGTACCACGCCGTACGGGTACCACGCCGCACGGGTACCACGCCGTACGGGTACCACGCCGCACGGGCTGCACGCCGCACGGGGTACCACGCCGTACGGGTACCACGCCGCATGGGTACCACGCCGTACGGGTACCACGCCGTACGGGTACCACGCCGTACGGGTACCACGCCGCATGGGTACCACGCCGTACGGGTACCACGCCGCACGGGCTGCACGCCGCACGGGTACTACGCCGTACGGGTACCACGCCGCACGGGCTGCACGCCGCACGGGTTACCACGCCGCATGGGCTGCACGCCGTACGGGTACCACGCCGCATGGGTACCACGCCGTACGGGTACCACGCCGTACGGGTACCACGCCGCATGGGTACCACGACGTACGGGTACCACGCCGTACGGGTACCACGCCGCACGGGCTGCACGCCGCACGGGTACCACGCCGTACGGGTACCACGCCGCATGGGTACCACGCCGTACGGGTACCACGCCGCACGGGTACCACGCCGTACGGGTACCACGCCGTACGGGTACCCACGCCGCATGGGTACCACGCCGCATGGGTACCACGCCGTACGGGTACCACGCCGCACGGGTACCACGCCGCACGGGCTGCACGCCGCACGGGTACCACGCCGCACGGGCTGCACGCCGCACGGGTACCCACGCCGCACGGGTACCACGACCGTACGGGTACCACGCCGCACGGGTACCACGCCGTACGGGTACCACGCCGCACGGGTACCACGCCGTACGGGTACCACGCCGTACGGGTACCACGCCGCACGGGCTGCACGCCGCACGGGTACCACGCCGCACGGGCTGCACGCCCGCACGGGTACCACGCCGCACGGGCTGCACGCCGCACGGGGTACCACGCCGCACGGGCTGCACGCCGTACGGGTACCACGCCGCACGGGCTGCACGCCGTACGGGTACCACGCCGCACGGGTACCACGCCGCACGGGCTGCACGCCGCACGGGTACCACGCCGCCACGGGCTGCACGTCGCACGGGCTGCACGCCGCACGGGCTGCACGCCGTACGGGTACCGACGCCGCACGGGCTGCACGCCGTACGGGTACGGCGGGTGGGGGACCACGCCGCACGGGCTGCACGCCGCACGGGTACCACGCCGCACGGGTACCACGCCGCACGGGTACCACGCCGCACGGGCTGCACGCCGCACGGGCTGCACGCCGCACGGGCTGCACGCCGTACGGGTACCACGCCGCACGGGCTGCACGCCGTACGGGTACCACGCCGCACGGGCTGCACGCCGCACGGGTACCACGCCGCACGGGTACCACGCCGCACGGGCTGCACGCCGCACGGGTACCACGCCGCACGGGCCTGCACGCCGCACGGGTACCACGCCGCACGGGTCTCGCTGCCGTCTCGTTTTGATATCACCCAAAGCAAGCTGACGGTGCGATGTCTGTCGCTCGCCCCGCGGCCGTGTTGCTGGTGTCGCCACTGCTGGTGCTGTTACAGGAGAGCGGTGCTGTGCTGTCCGTATGTCCGATCTGTAATGGTCCACAGATGCGGCCCGGATCTGTCACACGCTGCGGCTATATTGATGGTCTCTGGGCCTCCCACCCACGGAGCGCGTGCGGTGCGTTCCCATTCCAGCCGGTCACCCGCCGGGCCAGGATGGTGCGTACGTTAACGACTGAAAATCACAAACACATTGCCGAGCTTCATTTTAGCTTAGAGCGGCCTGATGCCGGCCGTCAAACTTCGCCTTTTACTCGGAAATAGTTGACCCAAAGAAAGGCCGAGATCAGCGTCGACATTTTTCGTTTCATTTTATTTCTTTCATTCTCTTTCTTTATTTCTTTCATTGTGAAACGTCACTGAAGTATATGCTAATAAGTTACTGACGTAGCCATTATCCCGACAGTCTAAAGCAAATGTATGTATTTTTCCCCCATATTTCTGTCGAGACAAGTGAAAGTTTTGACGTCGCTACGGTTCGAACCCGAGTGACGCTCCAATCGCTATAATCGCGACTGTGGTCAGTTGGAGCGTGAAAATTGTGCGACATATATTCGAACTCATCAAAATTTCAGAGGTTGGTGGGCTGACCCCTCAGAATTTCACAAAACTTGGTATACACATAGATCTCGACACACTGATCACGAAAATAGTAAATTTGAAATGGGTGGTCTGATACTTTTCGAGATATTCCACATTGAATGTTGCTGGACAGATAAATTCGGACTTAGAAAAATGTAAAGGTTGGTGGGCGGACCCCTCAGAATTTCACCAAACCTGGTATACATCATTGAATCTCGACACGCTGATCACGAAAATAGCAAATTTGAAATGGGGTGGTTGCTACTTTTCGAGATATTCCACATTTAATATTTCTGGACAGATTTTCGAACAAGGGCAAATTTCAGAGGTTGATGGGCGGACCTCTCAGAATTTCACGAAACTTGGTACACAGATAGATCTCGACACGCTGATCACGAAAATATAAAATTTGAAATGGGGTGGTTAGATACTTTTCGAGATATTCGCCTTCTAAGTTCGGAAGGCACGAAAGGCGGACCCCTCAGAATAACTTGCAACTTGGTATAGATCTCGACGCGCTGATCACGAAAATATAAAATATTCACCGGCGCAACGTAACTGCTCTAGGTTATGCAGACAGTTGTTTTGGAACGTCAACTTATATTCAAATACATATACATGGTATACAAGTCCAGACTGGTTATTGATTCAACTTTTTTTGGAACGATTCAATCATGATTAATTTTGAATCTGAATGATTCAATCACTTCGATTCACGGTGAAC